>JAQISU010000035.1:17430000-18030000 GCA_029339505.1 Unio delphinus | reverse complement strand
ACTAGACATAAAAGTAAAAAAAGTAATGCAATCATGCATTTATTATCATTCGTCTCCCTCCCCGACCCTCCTGGTGAAAAAGTAATCTGAATTCGATATTAGTGTGATTCAAATTCCGAATGCTTTTCACACATCCACCGTATTTCACCTTTGGACCAAAATGAGCTAGACGATGTTGGAGACGCGCTATAAGGCACACACGTATATACAAGAAGCATGGCAGTCATCACGATATGTATTACTATAGGTACAATTATCATGAGAGGTACTACTATATGTTCAGTCATCACAAGAGGTACCATCATCATGAGAGGTATAATCATTATTAGATTCTACTATATGTACAATCATCATGGGAGGTAAAATTATCACGAGAGGTACAATCATCATTATATGTATTACTATAGGTACAGTCATCATTATATGTAATACTATAGGTGCAGTCATCATTATATGTATTACTATAGGTACAGTCATCATTATATGTAATACTATAGGTACAGTAATCATTATATGTATTACTATAGGTACAGTTATCATTATATGTATTACTATAGGTACAGTCATCATTATATGTATTACTATAGGTACAGTTATCATTATATGTAATACTATAGGTACAGTCATCATTATATGTAATACTATAGGTACATTTATCATGAGAGGTACTACTATAGGTATAGTCATCACGAGAGGTACAATCATCATGAGAGGTACAATCATCACGAGAGGTACAATCATCATTAGATACTACTCATCATTTGCAAATCATAGGTCACAGTGATCTACTTTTCACACTCAAGTGAAAAGTAAAAGTTACTGCATTTCTTCCTGTATTATCACATTTTTGCATAAGCAATCATCAAACCGTTTGAGTGTGTTCCTTTCAACAACTAATACAAACATCCTTACAACTAATACTCACACCCTTACACTAAATCAAACACGATTACAACTAATAATATCATTCTTACAACTAATATAACCATCGTTAGAACTACAACTCACACCCTTACAACTAATGCAAACACCCTTACAAATACAAACACCATTACAACTAATACAAATACCCTTACAACTAATACAAACACCTTTACAACTAATACAAACACCCTTGCAACTAATATTCACACCCTATTATCTAATATTTACACCTTTACAACTAATACAGTCATTCGTATAGCTAATAATCACAACCTAAGAACTAATACAATCATCCTTACAATACTCACACCCTTACAACTAATACTCACACCCGAGCAGCTAATACAAACATCAATACAACTACTCACACCCTAGCATTAATACTCGCATCCTATCAACTAATACTCATACAAACTTACAACCAATACAAACCTCCTTGCAATTAATACCTACACCCTTACAGACAATACAACCATCCTTACAACTAATACACACGCTCTTACAACTAATACTCACACCCTTATAACTAATACTCACAACCTTACAACTAATACTCACACCCTTACAACTAATACTCACACCCTTACAAGGTGATCGTGACCTATTTTCGTGTTCCAAAGTTTAGAGTTACAGATCAGACAGGAATGGATTAAGCAAGGCATGGCTTTTATATTTACTAAAATCAGAGAGCAGTGGGTTAAGCAAAATTATGTTGTTTTTTATGTACATGTCAGACAACAATTCAGTAAGCAAATACATGCCTTTTAGATTTACAGATCAGACAGCAAAGAATTATGCAAAAACATGGCTTTTAGATTTACAGATCAGACAGCAAAGAATTATGCAAAAACATGGCTTTTAGATTTACAGATCAGACAGCAAAGAATTATGCAAAAACATGGCTTTTAGATTTACAGATCAGACAGCAAAGAATTATGCAAAAACATGGCTTTTAGATTTACAGATCAGACAGCAAAGAATTATGCAAAAACATGGCTTTTAGATTTACAGATCAGACAGCAAAGAATTATGCAAAAACATGGCTTTTAGATTTACAGATCAGACAGCAAAGAATTATGCAAAAACATGGCTTTTAGATTTACAGATCAGACAGCAAAGAATTATGCAAAAACATGGCTTTTAGATTTACAGATCAGACAGCAAAGAATTATGCAAAAACATGGCTTTTAGATTTACAGATCAGACAGCAAAGAATTATGCAAAAACATGGCTTTTAGATTTACAGATCAGACAGCAAAGAATTATGCAAAAACATGGCTTTTAGATTTACAGATCAGACAGCAAAGAATTATGCAAAAACATGGCTTTTAGATTTACAGATCAGACAGCAAAGAATTATGCAAAAACATGGCTTTGCGCATTTTGTTCTTATTAAGCAGCTGTTTCATGATATCGGTATCTAAAATGGAATAGACAAGTACTAGACGATTACCTACCTTTTCACAATTTTCCCAATTTCTGCTTTGTTCAATATATTGTATTAATACTATTGCCTGGCAGCAACTTGGTACTTACCTTCACGGTCTTCTTTTATAGTATTCCATGACATATGCTTACTCACCTTCACAGGCTTCTGTACTAGTAATAACTATCAACAACCTGGTACTCACCATCACAGGTTTCTGTATTACTATTCCCTGTCAACAGCTTGGTATTCATCTTTATATGTTTCTGTATTACAACTTAGTACTCACCTTCACAGGTTTCTGTATCACTACTCCCTGTCAGCAACTTGGTACTCATCTAACATGTTTCTGCATTACTCTTCCTTGCCAGCAACTTGATACTCACCTTCACAAACTTTAATGTTAATATTCCCTGACTGCAACTTGGTACTCACAATCACAGGCTTCTGCATTTTGTCCAATGTTGTTAAAACTAGCTGCAATTTAACCTAAATCACTAACCTTTATTTTGTTTTCGTCTGATTGATCCAAGCAATGTTTAACGCCATCGCACGTAAGGGCTTTCGAAATGCAACTGGAATGAAAATGCATAATTATTACCATGAGAGAGAGAGAGAGAGAGAGAGAGAGAGAGAGAGAGAGAGAGAGAGAGAGAGAGAGAGAATGTCGACAAATGTCATTTAGCCTATTAATTGTCAGCTTTAAGTTAAAACGACACTTCTATTTGAGACATGAACATTTTTATGCAAATACATAAATTGTTATTGACACAGTTCATTGCTGTTTTCTTTCTTTGTGTAAAACTTTTTTCTCTTAACATTATTATCACAAGATAGCTACTCGTGCTCTAAGGTGAACGTAAACACACACACACACACACACACACACACACATGAAGTACCTGGTTGTGTCACATAGAAACTCTGCATCCGTACATGGTTCTTCGTGGAAAGTGCTTACTAGCAGATTAAACCCATATGCTTCAATAGCTCCGTTTGTAACAAATACAATGGTTGTCATGTTCGTTTCTGACACGAAGAATTCACCAGCTGCCAATAATAATAATAATAATAATAATAATAATAATAATAATAATAATAATAAAAACCAAAGCAGTGCACTGGGAACTATGAAGTATGCGCTTGAGTTCCCTACGAGCAATCAGAATCACAGTGTAATCAAGGATTATATTGCTAGACTCAACACAATTTTTATTAATTATACTACTAGATTCATCAAATCTTTTACTAATTATATTGCTAGATTCAACAAATCTTTTGCTAATTATATTGCTGGATTCTACAAAAGTTGTACTTATTATATTGGTAGATTCATCAAATCTTTTTACTAATTATATTGCTAGATTCATCAAATCTTTTACTAATTATATTGCTAGATTCTACAAAAGTTTTACTTATTATATTGCTAGACTCTACAATATTTTTACTAATTATATTGTTAGATTCTACAAAACTTTTACTAATTATTTTGCTAGACTCTACAATACTTTTACTAATTATATTGCTAGATGCTACACAAATTGTACTAATTAAATTGTTTTCATGATACAAGGTATGAGAGTAAATATATAATATGCCGAAAACTGTTGTAGTCATTTGCTAAACTCAAAAACTCCGAAGCAAGTGAAAGATGAAATAGGTCCCGACGAGCTTAAAAGAGAATATTTTGTTGTAATGGTGTGCACACACACGAAACAAGACTGTATATTGTTGTTAGGGTGTGCATACAAAACGAGTGTATATTGTTTTGAGGGTGTGCATATCAAAGGATTGGATATCGTTGTAAGAGTATGCTTACAAAAAGATAGTATATCTTTGTAAGGTTGTGCTTACAAAAAGAGTGTATATCATCATCAATAACATAAACAGTGCAAGAAAAATTAACATCAAACGCAAAACGCACTAACTCTCAATAAAGCGTAAACTATCGACCACAATGACCTACTTCTACAGTGATTATCAAGCTGCATCCCGTCTTCCCATTACATTATTAAAGAATAGTATTGTAACATATAGAGAACAGGTGGGATGGCAGTATGTGCTAACGTATAAAATTGTAATAATACGTTCACAAAGGCTTCGCTTCAAGGCGTTATTATTATTATTATTATTATTATTATTATTATTATTAGTAGTAGTAGTAGTAGTAGTAGTAGCAGCAGCAGCAGTAGTAGTGTAGAGTAACTTTTAAAAGAGCAGAACAAGAAAATGTTGGCTAGAACATGTGTATGGATTATTGTGCGATGGCTTTCATACAATTTCAACAGGAAATGGATGGCTTACAGTGTATTTTGTGTGTAAACCATACAATTTTATTGCGGTGAGAGATGGCGGCCTCAGTTTGATATAACGCCATATTATTTTGGAATTAAGTCACTATCGATTAAAATGAATTTAATTTGACTGAAATGAACTGACTCAAACCATTCTTCTAAAGTGTAACTGCATTTTCTTTACTGATAATAAATAAATAATTAAAATCATTGTCGTCATTATGTAACTATTGTTACAACTCTATTTTGTTAAAAAAAACCAGTGTAACAGAAAAAAAGCAAAGCCAACAAGTTTAGTAACATTCCCTAGAATACAAAGTTAAAATTTATGACGAACTTAGCAGTCTCGTGAATTAAATCCCAAATAGTTCTAAACGTTATATCATCATAATTCTAAAAGTATAGAATGTTCTGTAGAAAATCCCGTTAGTTTTGAATATCTTGATATATCACAATGATATAATCCAGAATATCTCTGAAATAAGTCCTCAATAATCCCAAAGTCGTGTTTTGGTCCAAAAACTCCATGTAAGGTCCGAAAGGGGAAAGTCGCGAGAAGAGAGTAAAATCTAAAAAGTCCAAGAAGGATAAGGCTGTCCGAAAGGAAAGTCACAAGGAAATACGAGCGTTAGAACACAGTCGAGGGAAAGGTGATGCAATCAGTCGTGAACATTGCGCTCTTTTCACCACTTGTTATGATGATAAAGTAAATCCAAATTAGACACTGCTAATAAATCCTGTTTATATCATTTAAGTTGAATTGAAATTACAACTATTAATTTGTTTGATTAAAGTTGTGTCTTGTCTTGTCTAACGGGGAGGGAGGCTCGTATTGCATTACTTTTTCTCAATAGTCTTGCACAGTTCTCTGTTGATATTCTATCTTTCACTCACACCGGGTCTTATTATCGAAAGTGGTCATTCCCTATATAATGTAGCTAAACCCAATTAACTACCCTTCGTCCTACGTGGGAGAACTTTACATTTGGTGTGAATTTTTTTATTATACAGAGAAATTATATCGAAGCAAACCATGTGGAAGTATTTCTTCCCAGATGTTATGTTTTGATTTATCGTACATGGTCAATATCAATACAAGAACGTGATATAATCTTTCTACGGTTTTATTCGACTTGAATCAATGCCTGGCGTTCTTGATTTGACATTATCACCATATGGGAATGGTGTTCCAAATCGCCAAATAAATCTGTTCACAAATGCTTCTCTAATATTTACAGCCTCCAGATCTGGTACAGCAATGAACTGTGTGCATTTAATACGACAATCACAGAGAAGTATTTACTTGCTTCTAAATCTTGTCTTTGGGAGTAGCACAAGAACAGCAATAGCTGCTCACCAACATACTGTCATAAGCGGCCTCTACTATGGGTACTTGAAGGTTTAAGAGCAGAAATCCACATACATTTTCAACACATACTTTCATGGCTGGCCAGTAGAATCCAATCTTTTTTCTCTCAAGAGACTTCTTTGCTTCTAGATGGGCTGCTGTTGGTATGTTCTAAATGTACTTTAAGAATTACTGTTGTTTGATTTTGGTTCAATGGGTTGAAATTTAATGTTGCCATTGTCAAATTCAGTTACGATACACGCTACGGTGTTTTTGTAATGATGTTGCACTACTTAAGGCATCTTCCCATTACGGCATATATGTTCCTACTTGAAAAGCAAATATAACTTCAGCTAGTTCCCATCCAGCAAGCCATAAATGATTGCTCTTTTATCACTTCAGTTTATACTTTTGCTGATCCCTACGAACAGCTTCGATTTTACAACTGTTCTATTAGAGTAACAACAGTTTGGGCAGTTTGGGCAAAACATCTCATCTTCAAATATTCTAATTCTACACGTGTGTCTCGATAATGCGTCATCATTTCTGTATTTGTGCCTAGACCTGTTGGTAACCTTCATGTCACACGTACCTATCTCTTGCAGCCATCTTGCAACGTGTGCTGCAAAGGATGAACTTTAGACCACACAAGTTACGGTTATCACAACTGCTGATAGCTCCGTCTGAGTGATATAAAATGAGAATTTGTACTTGTGGAGGGACTTGCTCATGAAGGAATAACTTTCTCCACGCCATATTATTTTTGCAATAGAATTCCTACCACAGACATGTCACTGACATCTGGATAAGAAAAAAAAATAAAAAATAAAATAAAAAAAAAAACAAACAAAACAAAACCGAGGTAGGATTCGAGCATGTTTTAAATTATTTAATGTTTGTTCACATTCCTCAGACCAAGAGAACGTCTTGCCCTTTCCGCATATCTGATGCAACTGTTGTTTAATTTCGGTAAATCGCTTGACAAATGTTTTGTAATGCGATGCTATTCCATTTTTTGCCATTCCAAGGAGTTGGCCAATCCTTAATTACAGCGATCGTGCCTGGATTTACATGAATTCCGTCCTTAGATACAAGATGTCTTATGAAGTTGACGCTCTGCTGAAAGAAGATACATTTTAATGACTTGAATATTAGGTTGGCTTTTTGTAAACTTATAAATTAATACTCTAACCTGATGAGTCTTTCATAAATGGTCTCCCTGGGGCGATAATATCATACATAGATATGAATCATTCTTACCATTGCATAAAATTAAGATGGACTGTTTCCTAAATCTCCTAACCATAATGTTAACTAGTACAGACCTTGACTAGCGAAAAAAGAAGTCTTCTCTCTATTTTCAGGGGCCATTCCAGTATAACAAATACAGTACCAGAATTGAGGTCCAAGCAACCGAACCACTTTGAGCCTGAAAGGTCATGAATATACTCATCGACCTTGGATACATCACTAAGTCTTATAAAATCTACACCAAAGCATGTGTGGTTACGCAAACTGGTAACCATCTCTGTGTTAAAACCCATGCAAAGTTTGAGGGCTCAATGACTCCTGGATGTAACATATTCCTGTTTTCAGTCTTCATTCGTTATTTTTCTTTTCCCAATAGGCAATATACGTGGGGTTGCATTGTATGAGTTAGATTGACTGTGTTGATGCAATGTTTTGCAAGAACAGTCCTTCTAAAGTCGAGAAGACATCTTGTTCCTTTATCAGTAAAGAG
Source organism: Unio delphinus (assembly GCA_029339505.1). NCBI lineage: Eukaryota > Metazoa > Mollusca > Bivalvia > Unionida > Unionidae > Unio > Unio delphinus. The sequence continues at coordinate 18,022,267 of JAQISU010000035.1, read as the reverse complement.
TCTAGCCTCTTCATGTCTTCATTGCTGATGTGCACAGAGCTCCTTTTCAATAAAACTTGCAGAGGTTCTGGCAGTCGATCAGTTGATGGATTCCTTTCCTCTGTTGACACCGTTATTACAGTAAGCCAAAGTTGAATATCTACGTTATATTTATTTGTAGATTTTAAGTTTATCGTAAACGAAATATTATTAGGATCACTTAAAATATCAAACTGAAACTTGTACTCGGTCAGAAAATATCTTATTAAAGTCTGATTTAGCGCTATTTTCACGTTCCACGCTGAAAAAGAAAGCCCATTACGATTGCTGACACAATTTTATGCGCAAAGTCACGTCATTATACGAACATGAGATTGACTATTCAGATTCGACGAATTTTACTCTGATGTGTGATAAAATATGGGTGTTTCATATGAATACTTGAAAAACGTTGAAATTATTTCCCCCTTTATTCTATGCACAACCAGAGATATGTTGCAGTTTGATTTACCGTTCATTTTAAAATTCCCCAAATGTTACGAGTTCTTTCCCTTTAGACGTAATTACAGTGAATGGTCATAAGTAAGGGAAAAAAATAAAAAAAAAACTATTGCCTTGTACGGTAACAAGAATCTAAAGAGCTTGATCAGAACATACATACATACAAGCGGAACTAAAGAGCTTGATGAGAAATGCTCTAGTGAAAACGATGCATTTCCAACAGACAACGGTTTCTTTCGTGTAAGCCTTGGACAAATTAGGTCATAAAACATGTTATAGCAATAAAGAACTGACGAAACTATTTCCCCCTCGTTATTGTGGACAAGCAGATTTTCAGTCAAACTGCGCGTATGGTCTCAGGCAGTCTGACTCCTGGTTGTTCACAGCACCACGAGGTAAACAGTTTGTTGCCTGCATATCCATGATATAACAGTACAGCATCAACCTCTTCCTGCATATCCATGATATAACAGTACAGCATCAACCTTTCCTGCATATCCATGATATAACAGTACAGCATCAACCTCTTCCTGCATATCCATGATATAACAGTACAGCATCAACCTCTTCCTGCATATCCATGATATAACAGTACAGCATCAACCTCTTCCTGCATATCCATGATATAACGGTACAGCATCAACCTCTTCCTGCATATCCATGATATAACAGTACAGCATCAACCTCTTCGAAAGTCATTATAGTTGTATACTAGTATGTTAAGTTCTCAAGTTCTTATTTCAAGACAACAAATATTAGACAATGCATTTACCATTGAATGTAGGATGTGATACTTGACTACGCGGAAAATCGATTTATTCTTAAGACAACACATTTACTCTTGTTTATGGGATACAATACATGACTACGGGAATGATACCTGTACTATTGCTACTCGTCGACATTATATGTAGTCTGGTCCCCTGCTATACTAGCGGAGTGCAACGCACGGGAGCATACTAAGCAGGGGACCAGACTACGTTATATGATGCCAAGTGACGTGATGTGATTACCACATATGTTATTTCACCAATTATTTACGCTGCATTGACCATTTACGGTTGTTTCATACATACGTATGGAGCAAAAAAAAAAAAATGTGTCGGGCACTGTATCGTACAAAGCAACACTATATGAGAACAATTTCTTCTCAAAAAGGCAATAATAAAATAACTGTACATACTTCTTTTTCCACACAATGCTGTCCGATTCTGTTGGAGTTCCGTTGTGTTAACTTCAGTTCCGTTTCCGAACAAGGTGCTGTTGCATGCAACGCTAGCGTTTATAGAGTTTTGTAAGGTACCATTTACACACAAAGTGGAATTATCCGCCGTGTCAGACAGAGTAACGTAGTCATTACATACACCATTTACTGCCTCTTCCAATTCAAATTTCATGAACTTCACCAGCATTTTGTAACCTGCAATTATGTTAGAAGAATACTCAAGTTAATTTTTATTAAAAATAGTAACGTGAAGAGCGATGTAGTAGGTTGATCAAAATGAGGAAAAAACCGAAAGGTGGCGGCGTTCTGCGACAGGGGTGGTGGTGTTACTGTGACATGACTCTCTCAAATGGATTACATTAGCAGATGTGCTAGAACTGGTGTTATCTATTTCTTACATTCATACATTTGATATACTGTATTAAGGTATTTTGAATCCTTTTGAAAAAGGAAGCATATTAATTTCTCACTTATTTTCATATAAACGATAGCAGCGTTTTTACTGCAGGACATGACTAAAATTACTCTGAATGTATGTACGTAGGCATCGCTAAACATCTGTCTAGTTTCTTCTCTTTGCAATGAACACGTGACCCGTGACCTAATAAGTTGTTTTATTTTGAACTTTTTTCAGTTTGTTGTTTGACAAATACTTCGCTGATTAAATAAGAATTTGAATGAATAATTCTGTATGTCAGACAAAAAGCATTTTAAAATATATTTAGATACTGACAAAATTAATTTTTAAAAATTAAGTTAATTTCTCAGTATAGATTTATGCAGAATGCTACAAATGACTTCTTGAAATCTGCATGTGGAATTCGTTGTTGACGTACATATTTGCAATTCATTTGATGGTGGATTCAGTAAATAACTGTTCTTGAAATTCTTCAGCGTCTTCTGCTTCTGTAACGATAACTCCACTAAAATGTAAGACAATAACATAACCGGTATAGTCTATGTTGCCGTCCATTTGTAGCAGACGGACTTTGATGTTTGTGAGAGATGTTTACATCTTTTATCTGCAAGAAAGTAAGGTCGGATGTTTAAACCGGTTTTAAAGCATAAACTCTTTAGATTGTTAAAACCCTGAATTATTCGTACACTGGTATTTAAGTCTGACAATTTAGTCGTGATTTAAAAGAAAACTTTTGTTTAAAAGTGAATTAGTGCTAAGGATAAACATATACATTACAGCAACAATTACTACATAAAAAATATTCCCACAAGCATTCCAATCACATACCTAAATGCCTGTTAAAGGTACGTTTTCGCCGTTGTTTTCACTTTCGAACATTAATTTTGTCGAACAATTGTAGTCCACGGAACACCACAGTCACGCTGATCTCCAGATTAAGTCAATTACTTGTGATAAGTACGTTTTCGTTTCAATACTTACTTCAAACAAGAAAACTACGGTGACTTTGCTAGTGGAGTGTCGGAATCTCGATATCCTCCTAGGCCAGCTTGGGTCGGCTACCTCGGCCTAACGTTCTTAGCTCCCATTTCATCGGCATTATATAGCCAAGTAAAGTTCCGTTTAAACCAAAACAAATAAAACAATCCTTTGATGCAGTATTCTAAGGTAAGCAAGAATTTCACTAGAATTCTTTTTTTTAAATCAGAAGTTTCCCATAATATACCCGTGTATCAATAATTGACTATACAAAGTATTTAAAAGCTTTTCATGCTAGAAAATAGTATTTTGATACTTTATTTGAAGCTTTGCTACCGTAGACGATCAAACGCTGGTTTGAAAATATTTAACCGAAAAGATCAATCAACGGAAACGGGAAGAGAGATAAAATCTAACTGTTACTGGTTAATAGGTGGCCTAGTACACATCGACCCCTACACTACTCCTTCCTTATGTTGACATTCGAATATAAATGTCAATCAGATTGACCTTTAAAAGCGGTGCCTTTGTCTCACAGACGAACGTAATGGGAGGGCAGACAAAGTCTATGTGTCTGGAATTGATTCCAGTGCTTTTGTCCCACAGCCGAACGTAACGGGATGGAAAGTCTGAGTGTCTGGAATCGATTCCAGTGTTTTTGTCTCACAGCCGAACATAACGCGAGCGCAGACAAAGTCTATGTGTCTGGAATAGATTCCAGTGCATTTGTCTCACAGCCGAACGTAACGGGATGGAAAGTCTGAGTGTCTGGAATCAATTCCAGTGACTTTGTCTCACAGACGAACGTAACGGGAGGGCAGACAAAGTCTAAGTGTCTGGAATTGATTCCAGTGCTTTTGTCCCACAGCCGAACGTAACGGGATGGAAAGTCTGAGTGTCTGGAATCGATTCCAGTGTTTTTGTCTCACAGCCGAACATAACGGGAGGGCAGACAAAGTCTAAGTGTCTGGAATCGATTCCAGTGTTTTTGTCTCACAGCCGAACATAACGGGAGGGCAGACAAAGTCTATGTGTCTGGAATAGATTTCAGTGCCTTTGTCTCACAGCCGAACGTAACGGGATGGAAAGTCTGAGTGTCTGGAATCGATTCCAGTGACTTTGTTTCACAGACGAACGTAACGGGAGGGCAGACAAAGTCTAAGTGTCTGGAATCGATTCCAGTGCTTTTGTCCCACAGCCGAACGTAACGGGAGGGCAGACAAAGTCTAAGTGTCTGGAATAGATTCCAGTGTTTTTGTCTCACAGCCGAACATAACGGGAGGGCAGACAAAGTATATGTGTCTGGAATAGATTCCAGTGCCTTTGTCTCACAGCCGAACGTAACGGGATAGAAAATCTGAGTGTCTGGAGTTTCCAGTTTCTTTGTCTCACAGCCGGACGTAACGGGAGGGCAGACAATTAGATTAAAGGTTCATACCAATCAGTCCAGTTATGAAATTGCATCATCTACGTAGACCGCAATACAACGTAAATGGGGCGGGGAATAGACAGTATAAATGTTCTCCTAATTTTATTTTCCCCCGTCTCTATTCAAGATTTGATGCTTATTCAGACTGAAACACACACACACACACACACACACACACCGTCGACACTTGGTACAGCTAAGAAGCAACCAGACAAACAGGATACATATTACTCAATTATAAAGTTATATTGGTTATGTATGAACTCCAAAATATATGCAAGATAGGAAAAGAGTATACAGTTAAAGCGAGTTTAAAACATTTAGCCAAAACTGATATTTCCGTTAAGTGGCACATCGAAGAAACAATGAGACCAAAAGGTTAAAAATAACTTCATCAAAACTTCATATTTTTAAGAATGAACCTCAAAATATGTACAGAATAAGAAATGAATAAACAGCGAAAGTAGAGTGTAGTATACAGTAAGCTAAATGAAGCTTTTGTGTTAAATGAAAAGAGTATGCAGTTAAAGCGAGTTTAAAACATTTAGCCAAAACTGATATTTCCGTTAAGTGGCACATCGAAGAAACAATGAGACCAAAAGGTTAAAAATAACTTCATCAAAAGTTCATATTTTTAAGAATGAACCTCAAAATATGTACAGAATAAGAAATGAATAAACAGTGAAAGCAGAGTGTAGTATACAGTAAGCTAAATGAAGCTTTTGTGTTAAATGAAGTCCATGTTAAACAAATAATGTTTGACGGAAGATTTCGAAATAAAAATACATCTGTGTATTCTGGTTTACTGAAATCAGTTTTGGGTTCTTCGCCAAAGAATAAAATGTACATGATGTTTTCTGACGCAAAAGAGTTCAAATATGTATGTATGTATGTATGTATGTATGTATGTATGTATGTATGTATGTATGTATGTATGTATGTATGTATGTATGTATGTATGTATCGGGTTTAACGGCACGTCAGCACAAACTTAGCTAAATTATATATATATATATATATATATATATAAACAGCGAAGATAAATACGACGTGGGTTGCGGGCAGTTTCATAACTGCCCGCAACCATTTCAACTGCCCACTACATGAGTATGAGGACGACGAAACTGCCTACAACCCACCTAAAATAATAGTATATATATATATATATATATATATATATATATATATATATATATATATATATATATATATATATATATATATATATATATATATATATATATTTAATTTTTAAAAATATAAAAAGAAAACAAATGCAAACCAATTTGGGAATAGAAACCCTTCTAAAATAACATAAATGTATAGTCCTATAGACAAAACCCCATAAATGTATAGTCCTTCAAAACAACATAAACATAAAGTCCTATAAACGGCAAAAACATTTAGTTCTACAAAATAACAAACATAATGTAATACAAAATAACAAACATACAGTCCTACAAAATAACAAGCAAAAGGGAAAAGATGCTAAAAGTCTGTTCAAGACATATCATATATAAAAATAAAGGACAAAGTGAAAAGAATACCAAGTCATAAACTATAAGCTCAGAACTAGTTATTACATAAACGGTATTCTTTTTGAATGTCTAAGACGTTCTCTCGTCATACATCATCAAACATTTTCTTCCTATATTTCACAGCGGAAAAACCCCATCTCATTCGGTGGAAGTCGGTACACAATACACGAATGTCTTTCGATTTCAGTGGATACTGTCGAGACATGCACTCTGGTCTAACCAGCACGAGCTGATACCGAAAAGTGTTGCAATAACAGCTCCGTTCATATCTACATCGTTCGAAACTTTTTTTTTTTTTGTAGACTGGGATGTATGGCTACGATATGTGGTTCTGATTTCATGAATGTACTCTTAGAATCAAGATGTTCTGTATTTGGATTTTAATAATCAAGATGGCATTTGGCGAAAAGATAGCTCTGTAATGTTGGAAAGATTGAGATTTGCTCCATGAAGACGAATTTTGCATATCAAAGTGGATGAAACTTGGTTTCTGGGCCTGCAAGGTTTGATTGCATTGCTTAAAGACCATATGGGATAACATGGATTAGATGACAGTTTAGTGGGGAAAAAAACTGACCAACCAATTATGTTGGTGCGAGATTAAGTAGTGGTTCATTTGCTTCAATATAAGGGATTTTGTAAGTGAATTTTTAATGTTCCTCTTAGTTCAACATCCATTATTGCTTGGCACTCCGTGGTTACATTGCCAGAGGCACAACCAGAGTTCCAGCGACCGTGGTGAGCCCATGGGCAAGGCACTTTATTCCAGTTGCCTCGGCACTAATTAACCAGCTTCTGTTGATGTGCCTTAAAGCACGAAATTAAGCCTTTATAGTGTATCAAATCAATCTGCAAGTTCGATTTGACGTCTGATCCGTCCACAAGTGAACCACAGTCAAATAGATCTAAGTTATGTACGAATTTATTTTAACCACTGGCACCTGCCACCAGGAGACGGGCTGAGGGGTCTAACCGATGCAATTCACCTAATTTGTTGTGCAGTTCTTGGTTACAAGTTTGCGTTTAGACCAGGTTTTCTGTACGCTGTATACTACTGTTATACCTGGAATCACGAAAATTGGTGGTCGTGGTTGAGAGGAAGTTTTGTTTACTTGTTTTGCTTTTTGGTCTTACGCATAGCACGATGGGCTACACATGGCGTCCAGTAAAAGTGACGGAGGAAGAACTCGGGGGAAACCCTGATATGAACCACCGACACATGATAAGCTGCTACCAAGCTGTGAACATAGTCCTGTTTTGAATCATGAGAAGCATCTTGATGGTTTCAGTAGCAGTCATTATGACCCATCTTTCACACTTCACTTGTTCAGGTTCCCATTTAATTGTGTCAGCCAAATGCAGCTGGCATATCACCATTGCTAGCCAGGGTTTCGATATGCTAATCATATCTACACATTTACGGTTCTTTTCAGTCTTTTAATTTCAAGCAATACCGCATCCAATCAAAATCAAGTTGTTCAAATTTGAACACTTTTGCTAATGTTTGAAACAAGAAGAGTGAACAACTGGAAAATGCACTGGTAAATCGGCAATTTATTTTACTGCTGGTCTGGGTCTGTGATTTTACAAATGCATCTTTTCACTCAAATGCACCAGTAATGGCTTCTCTCTGGTAAGTAGTCATACTTTCGATTTCAAACTTACAAAATTATCCTTTTGAAGTCAATTGCCTCCACCATTTTCGTTAAATTTACTTTGCACTGCTATTACACGTTGTTGGCTAGTTGGCATTACATACCAAGGGTGACAACTCATGCAATCCAATAGATGTTGCTAGGAAAAAGCACCGAAATATCTGATCAATGTGCAAAGGTGGAGTCAAGGTTAACATACCATAATCTTGGCTAGCGAAGATGCCGGATTATAAAAGTTACTCATATCTCGAGAGTGATTTACAGAAAAGAGACATTTGTCCTTAACTTCATCATGCAGTCGTCGACAAACAAACGTCAGCATCCTTCAGTAGTTTCTATTCCCAAGGAATGTCAACAACGACATGGAGACAAATTATATGAACACAATGAACAATAAGAGAGAGAGAGAGAGAGAGAGAGAGAGAGAGAGAGAGAGAGAGAGAGAGAGAGAGAGAGAGAGAGCGACGACCGACAATTAAAGAGACACATGGAAGGGAAACATTAGTTATTATGAAGAAAATAGTTTAGAATAAACTGATCTTCACAACGAAATGTTAACCACTTTTCTAAATATAATTTTCATCAACCACTAATCTTAGTTTAATAACGTAATGTGTGGTAGAGTCGCATACGCTATATCTCTCAGTAACTACCGCAAGTTGTATTTGGGTGTAACTTTGTGTCAGGATATAATTCCATCAGAAAAAAAGATATTGAAGTCAGTATAGTCCGGCAAAGATGCACAAAATCTAGTCAGTTCCTTCACTTATTTATATTATCCTACCTGATTATGACCATCTACACATCATGTATATCAGTATGGACGTCGTATATTTTAGGACTATCCATACATCATACAAATCAGTATGGACGTCTTACATTTTAGGACTATCTTCCTTCACAAGCGATATTTCATCGCGCAAGCGGGTGTTTGGGTGGAAGCAATTTAAAAATTACACTAAAATAAAAGTATTACTCTTAAAAGCAAAAAACACAACCAACAGATGAACATTAACGATAAAATATGGCTGTTCTATTGGCGGATTTCGCGTTTGAAAAATGTATATTTTATACAAGAATAAGTATTTTAAATAAATGTCTCAACATTAAAATGTATAGACAAAACTAGCGCAGTCTAAAAATCGACATGTTTTTGATTTGTGAAAAGTTATGGTATTGTTTGCTATATAATTCACTATTCATTGACAGACAGATCTTTTGAAGGTAACGGCCGCCAGTTGTGTCCCCCCTCCCACTTCATAGTATGAAAATAAACACCAAAAGAAATCAAAATTACCAGTCAAGGTTCCGAAATGAATAGTGCAATCCTCGTTGATTCCATAGTTCATAAATCCGATTCCAAAATGTGATTTCACAAATACACTATCTTCGAGATTAACTGTTTCACCGCAGTGACCAAGGATTCCTGACTGCATGTACACATCTGATACAATAGTAAGACTTCGTACTCCAACATTAATGTTCATAAAACATGAGATGAAAATAAAAATGATATATTCTAAAATCTTCGCCATCATTGCTATTTAACAGCATGACTATAATGACGTAAAAATTACAAAAGCTCTATTGAATGCGATGACGTCACGATGACGTAACATCTAGATAATCTGAAGACTTGTTTTCGTATATTTTGAAAACAACAGGCAACGATCGACAGCCGAATGCCTAATTTTCACAAAGCTCAAACTTAATTTGTTATTTTTCAACTGTAGTTTTCTTTCCTCTTCTAATTCATTGATGAAAAATCAGATTTTCTATTCAACGGCCACATGTTACAACGTAAATAACTGTTAAATTACCATAGTTTATATTGTTGCTGCTTGTCATGTTGACGACAACAAGGACGTAATTTCTTTCAGGGGGAGGGCAAAAACTTTATATATATATATATATATATATATATATATATATATATATATATATATATATATATATATATATATATATATATATAGGCTACAACAATATATATATGCTACAACAATTTTAAAGCCCCTACCCTCCCCAAATGACGTCCCTGGACAACAATGATGAAATTAAGGACAACACACCACGAGCTTCGCTGGTCACATGTTTAAACAAGAGTTACATCCTCCTCCCCATCCAAATCTGTCTTGACTAAAGATTATAAAACCATTCTCATGTTAGAAAACATACATAAGTGCAACTCTCATGTCTCTTACTGTACTATAATAAATGATCAGTCCACAATTAAAATTTTAGTCTAGTCTGAGTTTGTCATTGATACTGCTTTATTGTTCTGTTTATTTTTACTTCGCGTACAGGCTTTTAGATTTGCATCTAAATTGAAATTTGCTATTTTAGTTACTTAAAGGTAAAAAGTACAACTGCAAATGGCACATATCCATACATGTCGGCGCATAATGCATATTCAGATACGGGTCTATGCAATTTAAAAAAAAAATGTAATTAGTAGAAAATACAGTATAAACCTTTATCTGTTGGCGCAAAATGCAACAACAGATCTTGGTTTATGTTGTTTGCAGTTGGACTCGACTTATAGGCAAATATACATGGTATATACTAGCTGTACTTCTTTATATCAGGGTATGAGTTTCGCTATAATTTTTTTTATTTTTACTCAAATTTAATTTAAACATTTATCATTTTAATATCTGGCATTACGATCAAAGATTATTCTGCATATCACACTCTTTACAACAATGGGGACGGGGAAAGGGTTGATGGGTGACCTAGTGGTCTAAAGCAATTATCTTTACAGATCAAGAATATCGTACCTCTTTTCACTTGTGTTCGATTCTCATGAACCCTTGGAGATTTATGTCATTTTCGCCTGAAATGCGAATAGGTGACATAGTAGGGGGGAGGGGGGGGGGCTGCTTCTAAATACATCCAAATAAATCTGCTTCCAAGAGATTTCTGTCTAGCCTGATGCCTAGTCGTGTTAGACACGTTGTGATCGGTTGCATACGGCATGATATTGTCAATAACATGTTAGAATTACATAAAAGGAAACAAAAAAGAAAACAAATCTATGCCAATTGTTTTTCGTACTGAAAGAGTCCCTTTCAAGACCGAAATTGCCGTGTAATTGGAAACACGCGTCTTTTCACGGAACGTTGCTCTTAACAGAGATCTGATTGGCTGGTTAGTCTTTGAAACTGCCTAACACTGCTACCGACAGATTAACCTTGACACCTGACTCGTTACATGACTGCATTTTGAGATGCACAAAAGCTTGTGGGAGAGGGGAAATATCTACGCTGCCCGACTAATCACAACTTATGTGTAATTTGTGCTGGATCCCTCTTTCACACCAACCAAACAATTGGCAAACTTGGACTTTTAACTTAAGCGCTGAGAGAGAGAGAGAGAGAGAGAGAGAGAGAGAGAGAGAGAGAGAGAGAGAGAGAGAGAGAGAGAGAGAGAATTCTAAAGAATACATTCAACAGTATACAAATTACGTCAAAACACGAAGTAACAGTAATTAAAGGAGAAAAATACTATAAACTGACTAATGAAATTACAGAAGTAAATGCGTATATAATAATGTTAACCATGAGGACTAAGGGACAATAACTTGATATATCGTAAGTCATAATTCCTTTTCAACATTTGTTCTATAGATTATAACAGTGGGAGCACCATAAAAGTAAGTACAACTGGCACGGATGCAAAGTGGCTTGAAGAATATCGGTTACAGCGAAATGGAACTCCAATTTCAGAAATCAAATTAAATAATTAACATTACTAAGCAATAAACGCTTAGTAACACGCAGAGAAATTACATCAGACCTCGTTAGCATTCGATGTAAACACAATATGCTTATTACAGAAACGTTGCTTCTTCCTATAAATGTATTGGAATGTTTATCCATTGAGATGATGTAGATACTAACAATGAGGAACCACATAGAATATATTATGTGACTTAACTAAGGGTTACTGACAATTTATTAACTGATATCGTATGACTTAACTAAAGGTTACCGACAATTTATTAACTGATATCGTATGACGTAACTATGGGTTACTACCAATTTATTGACTGATATTATATGACTTAACTTAGGGTTACTGACAATTTATGAACTCATATCGTATGACTTAACAAAGGGTTACTGGCAATTTATTAACTGATATCGTATGACTTAACTAAGGGTTACTGACAATTTATTAACTCATATCGTATGACTTAACTAAGGGTTACTGACAATTTATTAACTCATATCGTATGACTTAACTAAGGGTTACTGACAATTTATTAACTCATATCGTATGACTTAACTAAGGGTTACTGACAATTTATTAACTGATATCGTATGACTTAACTAAGGGTTACTGACAATTTATTAACTCATATCGTATGACTTAACAAAGGGTTACTAACAATTTATTAACTCAGAATAATTTCATTATCAGCATCCCTACAGTAAAATGTGTATAAATTATCCACGTAGAAGTAACAGTTAAGATGATATGACGTGGAAATACTGCCGTTGTTCATTGCTTGAAAGAATTAATTTATCAAGGATCGTCATTCCCAAGAGGGCATTCACAAAGTGGATATTGGACATTGAATATAACAACGTTTAAACAGGCAACCCAAATTTATCAATAATATCACCAAAAACTGTCCACGGTCTTGTGCAAGAAAACTAAACACGAAAGAAAATGATCGTGTACTAAAGTTCAGACTGTCTGAGAACGAGTAAACACAGCTTCTGCCATAGAAGAAAACTATTTAGTTACAATATTGGCAACTAGCCGACATGGGACCAAGAAATGTATTTCCTACTTCCCGTATTACAGCGGGAATCAAACTGCCATCGAGCAATAATGTATGAAATCCACTAAGAGAAATATCTTCATAAAGTCTACATTTGGAAATAAGAAATGGACTTTGACTTTAACAATATTTATCATTTTAGATTTATTAACCTGGAATTGACAAGGAAAATTTGCGATTGTATAAAATCTTATAAATTAAATGTCTCCGACAGTTTTTAAATTTTTGGAATATAACCAGTTTTAGTTAGGTCCAATCTTGATATCCGAGAGATTAAAATGCGGAATAAAACTGCTTGGTTTTCAAAATAAACTACAGACAGCATTCACAGTTAATGAAACTAAATTATATAGGTTTCTTTAAAAAAAATATTTTTTACATGATGCATGACGTCCCGCCAAGTCACATTATCCTGACAACAGGCCAACCAGTCCTAACACTAACCTCTTAATGCTGAGCGCCAAGCGAGGCAACTGTAAGTAACACTTTTTAAAGTCTTTGGTATGACTCGGCCGGGGATCGAACCTATACCTTTAGTCTCATCTATCAGTCTGTTACCGTTCGTCTCATCTGACTATCAGTCTGACTCTTACCTTTAGTCTCATCTATCAGTCTCTTACCGTTAGTCTCATCTATCAATGTTACCTTTCGTTTCATCTATCAGTCTGACTTACCGTTAGTCTCATCTATCAGGCTGTTACCGTTCGTCTTATCTATCAGTCTGACTCTTACCGTTAGTCTCATCTATCAGTCTGTTACCGTTCGTCTCATCTGACTATCAGTCTGACTCTTACCGTTAGCCTCATCTATCAGTCTCTTACCGTTAGTCTCATCTATCAGTCTGACTCTTACCGTTAGCCTCATCTATCAGTCTCTTACCGTTAGTCTCATCTATCAGTCTGACACCGCTAGCCTCATCTATCAGTCTCTTACCGTTAGTCTCATCTGACTATCAGTCTGACTCTTACCGTTAATCTCATCTATCAGTCTCTTACTGTTCGTCTAATCTATCAGTCTGACTCTTACCGTTAGTCTCATCTATCAGCGTGTTACCGTTCGTCTTATCTATCAGTCTGACTCTTACCGTTAGTCTCATCTATCAGTCTGGTATCGTTCGTCTCATCTGACTATCAGTTTGACTCTTACCGTCAGTCTCATCTATCAGTCTCTTACCGTTCGTCTCATCTCTCTATCAGTTTGACTCTTACCGTTAGCCTCATCTATCAGTCTCTTACCGTTCGTCTTATCTGACTAGCAGTCTGACTCTTACCGTTAGTCTCATCTATTAGTCTGTTATCGTTGGTCTTATCTGACAATCAGTCTGACTCTTACCGTTAATCTCATCTATCAGTCTCTTACCGTTCGTCTTATCTATCAGTCTGACTCTTACCGTTAGTCTCATCTATCAGTCTGACTCTTACCGTTAGTCTCATCTGACTAGCTGTCTGACTCTTATCGTTAGTCTCATCTATCAGTCTGTTATCGTCTCATCTATCCGTCTGACTCTTACTGTCAGTCTCATCTATCAGTCTCTTACCGTTCGCCTCATCTGACTATCAGTCTGACTTTTTACACCGTTAGTCTCATCTATCAGTCTGTTACATTTCGTTTCATCTATCAGTCTGTTACCGTTTGTCTAATATGACTTTAAGTCTGACTCTTACCGTTAGTCTCATCTATCAGTCTGTTACATTTCATCTCATCGAACTATCAGTCTGGCTCTTACCGTTATTCTCATCTATCAGTCTCTTACCGTTCGTCTCATCTATCAGTCTTTTACATTTCGTCTCATCTGACTATTAGTCTGACCCTTACCGTTCCTCTCATCTGAAATACTGTCAGTCTGTACTGGCTGTACGTCCAAAAGATCTACGTCAAGACGCTTATTAAAGCAAAAAGTTTTAACAATTTTGTCATCTCTCATGGCTTCTTTTAATCAAAATATTGTATCTCTTTTTTCCCGTAGTATGGATATTTGAAACCGTTTATTGACAATATCAACAGCATGAAGTTGAAATTTTCTTTCCTATACTATGGGTGATAGCATGAATAATCATTACGCAATTCATATGCTATAACCGGTCGATAAGGTCACAACAAAATAATCATGGTGTATATTAATGTCCGAGTCACATCTCTGCAATATCTGGGTTTAGGAGATAGTTTTTATGCAAAAAGTGATAACGTATCAAGCTATGAGGTCACAAATGGTCTTGTTTCTGGCTATAATCCGAACATAAGAAGTTAAGCTAAATGAGACTCTTATCAACACAATTTGATGTTCCGCAACCCACAAGGGTTAGTTTCAAAAGAAATTAAGAGTATCGTTCACCGGAGAGGGTGGGAAGGTACGATCTGGACCAATATAACACAAGGTAAGACACTCACTCGTCGTTTTCTCGACCCTGCTAGCTTGTCATATTTGCGTCTCCTGAAATAAAACTTTCGCCAGCTGTAAACAAGAATGGATCAATTTTCAAAACATTTCAACAGATTTCGTTCCATTCAGGAAACATTGGGGGGAAAATCGACATTTGTTGATCGATTTCGAAGATTTAACAACTACCAGGACAGAAGTTGCCGTTATCATTTGGACTGTCTTTGATTTCACCGTTGACGGAAAGGAAATCGGTTTGCGGTTAAATACCTTGTCAGGATAGCACCGGTCGGCTGTCTTGGCGTGCATTTGATAAAGGTACTTTGCTCCCATTTCCTCGGCATAATATAGCCACTAATGTCTTAACTGTGCCGTTAAATAAATAAAAAATCATTTAAAATGCTAATGATGATTTTAATCAGCCAATATAAGTATAGTCTGTTCTCTATATTTTAAACATAGTTTTTAGGCTACATTAGTGATAATTGCAATTACGTTACAAGTGTAAACTCTTTTTTAACTTAATATTTTAATTTAAAGGTATGTACTTTGTAGTCTGAAATAAAGAATTCTTATCTTATCTTAACGTATCTTCTAGCGACGTTTGCATGCAGTTATGGCTGCTCATCAGAAATATTTTATGTCTCAACGCATGTGTTCGAATCTTGCCCATGCCGGGTCGGCGTCCGTGGTTTGTCTCTGGGCAAGACACTTTACAGTATTTATTTCCACTAAAAATGTATATGTGCGCCTTAACAACCAATCAAGTAGTGTTCATCTTATATCCAAAGTAAAATCACCAACGTACCGAGTTGATCAGAAAATAACTCACAGTGCCATATCATTCTGTTAGCTTAAAGTTACTGCTTTGTGGAAAGGGCGACTCAAATGAAAACGACATAATTCTACATGTATGCAATAAATATAGCCGATACAGGACGATTTCAATAATTTGTTAATTCGAAAATGATGTCAATGTGACTCTCTCTCTCTCTCTCTCTCTCTCTCTCTCTCTCTCTCTCTCTCTCTCTCTCTCTCTCTCTCTCTCCAATCATTTTTCATTATTATTCATTGTTGTCATGTTGAAATATTTTGCAACATTGTATTATGTAGGGACAGTGATACATTAAGTTGAGCTCAGTCCTGTTGTATCCTATGGAGACGATAAATATTTTGAAAAATACCAGTGTTTCTATCTTGGACGGCGGAACAACAATCTTCATATAACACGCAGAAAATTGGCAAGCGAACATGTTGGTTTCGCATAGTACTAGCCAGGAATAGTATGTCTGCAGTCTACATACACAGGGAGTGCTGGGCACTAGGCACATAACAGTAACTATTCAAAGCAGTGTGATTTGGTAACAAGGTACTATGCTTTCCCATATGTCTCAGTAATAACTTTTTCCTCCAAAAATCTAACATTTACTTTCTATTCTGCTTCAGCAGGCGTATAGTATACATTCAAGCTATGGTCGAAAGATCAGAATCCATTTGGTGGGAAAAGAAAAGGTAAAACAAACAAATAACAAAACATGACCGATGTGTGTGGTAGGGGGAGATGAAAATGATAAAACAGCAGAAGAATTGAGAGCGAATTTTGTCAGCTTTACCCAAAAATGGAACCACCATATCAATCCTGCGGGAAGACAAACATGCCAAATATTTACCTGTATATTTTATTTTGGGGCCATATGGTTATTACCGGCTGGTATAAAATAGTTGTACCCCCCGGAAACGAACTAGACTTTCATTTCTCAAAATGTACAGTACAGTCCAAAAATCTTTCAGACATTTAAACTGTTTTGCTTGCAATGATAAAATACGGCTACATTGTTTTCTGACATTTACACAGATCATGTTGTTATGTTTTCAAATTTTCGTTCAAACATGCACGTACAATCTAATACAGTGAGATTATAAACGTATTTATACCACGGACGAAACGCGGCTCGCACTAACACTAAAATTGAAAGAGAAATTCCGTTACCGTGAAAAGTTGTTTACGCAAACGTGTTATTGTTGATCTTATAACTAGATTTTTTGAAGGCATGTCGTTCTCGTTTATTTGAGAACGAATAAAAAATATTGTGCCATCTACTTTATCACATTTCCCGGGAACAAACGAGAAAAGGGTCATCTAGATCGCTTTATCCCATTTCCCGGGAACAAACGTGGAAAGGGTCATCTACAACAGATCGCTTTATCCCATCTCCTAGCGACAAGCAAGAAGACTAGCCGACATATATTTCGTTGCTATCTGCCCTGAATTAGTCTGATAAATCAAACCCACACATTTATATTGATATACGATGTTGAGGGTCTGATGTCACCCTATACAGTAAAATGTGCAATTTTGCTGCGTGCAAATCATTCCGGAACTTACCCGCGTACACTTAAGATACATACCTGTAACTGGCAAGAGCCATATCAAGCGCGAAATTCAAAATGGCCACATGACAGAAGATTGTTCTGTTTTAAAAGTCACCAAACATATGATTTGCTCAGGAAATATAATCTATATGTCACCAAAAGAATCAGACGACGATAGCTGAGAAATACCGGTAAGTGTGTAAAAATGTACACCGATGTGTGCAGCCAAAAGTGTCTGCCTTTAATTGCAGCTTTTAATGAATAGGTGAAATCAGCCGTAAACCCCAACATCAATATCTGACTTATCGGCCTAGCTCCAACCTTGACAGATGCTTCATATTAATATTTGCTTTGCACATAATGGAGACCTTAAAGGTAGACTTGAAATACTCATATGATTGACCTCTAAACAAAATTTAATTGATAATTTATGCAATATCTGAAAATTGCCGCTCGATGCGATCAACGGTTAACATCTTATAAACCTTCCCACCCAGGCCATGCATTTGCCTAGGTAGACACAATACTATTACATTCTCTTTGTTTGCTAAGGTGTTTTTAGCTACAAGCACATTAAAAATACCAAACGTAGACTCCAATCACAACATGGGGAGACAGAGACAATAGGTTCTCGATGAAAATGTGCTGAAGAATACAGAGTTAAAATGAAAGTCAATTAATTAACCGTGGTTGTAAAAATATGTCAAAGGAAACCACGAAAATAACAGAAAGAAGAACAAATACCGAAAGAGAAGTATTAAAGTAGGGAGCAAAACGACCACATTGAAAATAAGTTATCAAAAGCAATCAATTTTTATTATCAGCTAAAAGTCGACTAAAATACAATTTCTCGAATCTTCAAGTTCATGTATGTATGAGAGAGAGAGAGAGAGAGAGAGAGAGAGAGAGAGAGAGAGAGAGAGGAGAGAGAGAGAGAGAGATACGACAGACAATTACAGCATCAAACGAATTCATGGCAGTTCCAGACTGGCGGTCGATCCGCTACCCCTATCCACCGGTTAATCGCTGACAATTTCAGATCATAGAGGCTCGCCAGTATCAGGACCACGAATGACAGACTGCTCGTTCTAGCAATGAGGACCAATGTCTGGCATTATTATTAGTCATTTCAACAATAAATTTAATTCAGCGTTTACCGACAAACATTAATCAAGCTACCGTTGGAAATTGCTAGGCTACAATGTGATTTGTGTGGAATTAGCCAATGCGCTATTTATAGATTCTCCACTGTTCGTACAGAACCTAGTGGTACTAACTCAGTTCCCATTGTAAACATTGTAACATTTAGGCAAGTACAAACTATTTCTGCTAGTGTTGTTCCGATTATCGATTATAATCGATGATCAGTTGGTTAAAGGGAACCGATTATCGATTATGAATTTTTAACCGATTCCCATCACTAATTTCTGCAATGTCTCAATCCTTGGCATTCCTATAAGATAAACCCATTCTTCACTACTGTCCTATATCGTCCGATACAGATATCAAATGGAACCTCATTAATAATCAGTCAAGTCCCCACCATATACATTCAAATACTAGCGTCCATAAACATGCAACAAATTTAATTCCTTTCAACATCACCTACATTAATTTAAAATCGCTAAATGATATAATGACAAAATACACTGTGCTACAGTCCGCATAAATTGATAAAATGTATATTATCTCTTATTTATCAAATTACATAGAAAACTCTTCATTGACTTCTGTGGCTCAATTTTGAAAGTTAAATATTTAATGAATAATAACAATAATAAAGATCAAATATTCATTGTATAAGAATTATTGTTTGAACAAAGTTTTCAGTTTATAACATTTAAGTATATTCATTTCGAATAATAACATTAAGCAAAATGTATTTTAAGGGGAAAAGGTACCCAAAAAATCAAAATTAAGTTGTAGAACACATCGAAATATGATGTGACTCCGTTGTGGTACCCAGTGTTTGTAGATCAGATAGCTTAAAATCCAGGAAGTAAAGCTCAATTTTTGTCAGTATCAGAAATACACTGACTTTGTTCAAGAATGTATAATACGTAAAATACATATTAAAAATGTCTTTTTTCGTTATTGAAAATAATCGTTACTTAGCTGGGAATATGGACAAGGAAATATACCCCGGGAGATCAAGGATGCATCCATGGTCCTCTTGCACAAGCGGAAAAGCAACATACAGCCTGAAACAATTATCGGGGCATCTTGTTGACAATAGCTGGATTTTCCATCGCCAGAATTCTGATGAATCGCCTTGTGCATAAAGTGATCAATTGTCAGTCGGGCCTCTGGAAGATCACACCAAAATTTAATTGCCCAGATAAATTCATCATGATGATTCGGCAATTCCATGACGGTATGCTTGCTCGTGTCGTGGACTATGGCAAATCGTCTAAACAATTCCCAGTCACTAATGAAATCAAGCACGGCTGTGTAATAGCCCCGACCGTTTTCAGTATAGTGTTCTCTGCCATGCTTACCTTACGCGAATATGACACTTGGATTGACATCAGATACCAAATTGACAAGCGCTTCAAACAGAATGGACTTAGTTGGAAATGAAGTTGAAGAAATTTACTAATTGTGATCCCGTATTAGCTGATAATCGTGTGCTGAATGTCAAATTTGAGCCTAACATGCAACAGAGTATGGAGTCTTGCTTTAAGAGTATGACAATTTATCACAATCAATATCAACAGTACAGGGTTTATACACTACACCAGCATGCACCTTGAAAGCTTTACATAGAGCCTAAGATCACATCAAATGGTCAAATCCTCCTAGCCGTGGACATGTTCACCCATCTCGGCAGTACGCTATCATCTACAGTCCATACCGATCATGAAACCAACGCCAGAATTGCTAAAGCCAGTGTTGCAATTGGCAGAATGTACGCCAACGAATATCTTATATAGTGAGCAGAAAGAGGGTAACTGATCTCAAGGGTTTACAAAAGAAACATTTTAAAGATTTCCTCGAATTATTATTGAAACACTTCTAATTTGATCCTGAGTCCTGGGAACATGTCGTACAATATTGCTCCATCTGGCCATGTCGCAACCAGACTGGAGCTACAGAGTGTGAACATAATATAATTGCAAAGACATTACACAAGCTTGAGCATCGTGAATATCAGAAATGCAGCACGTCCTAGAATGATCAAGAAAATTTCAGCGTCGTCTCCTGTAAAATGTGCTACTGACAGTTGAGAGCACAAATTTGCCTAATCATCCATCCATGTACTCACAGAAACATAATGAGCTGGTAATGTTATGGTCTCCTGAAAATTCAGAGACGAACAACGTCATTGCGATTTTCTGAAATCTCCGTAGTAAGCATACCATGGTCGTAATGGGTTGTAATAGGCCTTCAAGCTCGCGTATATTCTGCCGAATAGAATGCGTCTGTTATAACACAGTACAAAACTGATAGTTTTTTCCATTATGTAGTCACTAGAGCTATGTCAAAGAAAGTTCTTGAGAAACATGTTGATCAAAACAGTATTCCATTAGCTAACATATATATTGATCAGTATTTTGATGAGGCCACTTTTGCTCCTGGTATGGATCAATCAAATAGTATTGATTGCAGTGCTCCTCTTGTAACTTCTCGTTCTCTTTATTCTAATCTGGGTGGCACGCGACAATGACTTTTCGTAGAACAGGAAAAAGATCCGGAGATATGTTTGTTTCAGAGGGCAATTAACCAAACTGAATCCACAAAAGTACCTGTTTATTAGTTTCTTAAAAAGTGGGTCCTTATGAGAAAATGAAGACCACCTGATGTACCCACTGGTAACAAGTGGTCAGTGAGCTTTAAAACTGTTGTTACTAACGTCGTATAAACAGAAAAGTATTAATCTAGCCGATGAAACTCCTTAAAGGTCAATACGACTTATTACAAGAAAATGTATTATTTTTATTTGCCGAAAATTAAAAGTGATATTGGAAATAATGTAGATCTTGCCCAAGTTGTAAATGGTAGGAAAAGCCAATCAAAAGATATACAAGGCTCATGTGCAACCTATTACTGCATTTGACGAATCATTTAACAGAATAATGATAGACCGTGTCGGTCCTTTACCAAGTCCGGCAACCAATATTTGTTGACCATAATTTGTGCTTCCACAAGATTCCCAGAAGTAATTCCTTTCAGAATTTCAATACTGAATTCATAGTAAAAGCTTGATAGCGTTGTTTAATACACAGTTTTTCCAACCCAAATCTGTCGAATCTGATCAGTGGAAAAATTTTATGTATGGCATTGTGCAAATTATGCGTGAATTAGGCATCCAGCGATTAAAGTTGCCTGCCTATCACTCAAAAAACCAAAGGGGTTTATAAGATTTTATCTGACTTTCAAGAAAACGATTCAGTGATATTGTTTTGATATCAGAAACGATTGGGACGAAAGTGTTTATTTACTGTCGTTTGCTGTCGGAAAACAGTTCAAGAATATTTAGGATTTAGTCAAACTGTATATGGACCATTGGAGAAATTAATCATCTCAACGAAGCTTTGTAATATTTAGCAAAAGTTGTGAAAGGCTTATGAAGTTGCAAAAACTAATCTGTTCTCTACTCAATCAAAATGAAATTACAGTATGACAATGGAATGAAGTTTTGAGCCTGGCGATAAAGTCATGACTGTCTTCTAGCTAATTGTTATGGTCCTTTCACAGTTGAAAAAAAAGTAATGATTTCAATTATATCTTTAATATTACTGAGAGGCGAAAACAAAAACAACTTTGCCAAATAAATATATGAAAGGAGCTTGTTAACAGAGATAACAAGATTAATAATGCAGTCAATTTAAATGTAATTATCCCACACAACGAGGATTTAAGCTATAGAATGCAGTTGGACTGTATTGACTTTTACGTAAACAGTCTTCGGAATTTAAAAATTATGAATAATCTAGACCAGAAACGTTCACATCTGCAGCAAAAAGAAAAGAATGGAATACAGTACTATTAAAAGAATATGAGAACTTGTTTCCAGATAGTCAAACACTAAAAAATCAAATCTACCATAACGTTGAAATTACAGATTCCATAACCATGAAACAGGATCCTGAAATGCAGCATTTGTTGGAAAATGATTTCGTAGAACAAAGTAAACGTGACTGGAATTCACCATGTATACTTGTACCGAAACCAGACAATACTTACCGCAAGTACATCGACTTGAGAATATTGAATAGTGTGAATAAAACAGATTCATTGCCATTGCCAAGAATCGACGATTGCATACAAAGTTAGAGGTACCAAATATATCACCAACTTTGAGCTTTTGAAAGGATTCTGCGAAATTCCCACTGACGGAAAGGGAAAAAAAATTTCGGCATTCGTAATTTAAGATAGATGTATCAATATAAATATGTTCCAGGTAGATGTTAAATAGATCTGGAGATAAAATGCAGCCATGTCGCACTCCAATCAATTGCCGAAACCATTCCGTCACATCGTTTCCAACTCTGATAGCGCTTTGCGTTCTCTTGTACAAATTTTCAATGAGATTGATCAGCTTTGGATGTATGCCATAATGGTTTAGTACCCTCCACAAGCCTTGGTGCCATACACGATCAAAGGCTTTCTTGAAGTCTATGAAAATCAAGTACAATTCCTTGTCCTGCAACGCGAGGTACTTCTCTGCTATCAATCGCAGTGAGAAATTTTTTTCAATTGTGCCTCTTCCTGGTCTGAAACCGACTTGCTCTTCCGACATCTGCGCTTCAATTGTATTCTTCATTCGGCTCCTGATTATTTCCAATATGATCTTACTTGCGTGGCAAATGATGCTAATCGTTCGGTAATTCTCACATTTGGTAGTGTCCCCTTTCTTCTCGATGGTGACCACGAGAGACTTCGTCCAAAGTGTTGGGAATTCTCAAGCATCCCATATCTTGTTGCAGATCTTGTGCATAATTCGTATTACCGTTTGTCCACCTCCCTTTATCAGTTCTCCTTCGATGCCATCAATTCCAGGAGCTTTACGTGGCTTGATCTTTGCAATAGCCTTCCTCACTTCACCTTCAAGGAGATTCGGTTCAAGGTCATCCCTCTTACAGTTTGGCCAAAGTTGTCCGAGTACGCTCTCGTCTGTTTCTATCTTTGCGTTGTATATGCTCTTACCATACTCGTGCCATCTTTGGATAATGTCTGAGTCTTTTGTGAGTAGGTTACCATCCTTGTCTCTAATGTTTCCACGCCTATCCTTCAGTTGCACAACTTTCTTGAGCGGTTTGACCTTTTGAAAGAGAGATCGCGTGTCATTCTTGCGGTTTGCTTCTTCCGTTTCACGGCACTGTTTGTTAAACCAGTCTTCACGGCATTTTTCAACCTTATTGTCTATGACATTCTTCAGCTGTGTGTATTGACATTTCCAATCTTTATCTTTCGGATTTCTCTGATTCTTATTTATCTTCGCTTTTATTGCCAGTCGCTCGTCAGCCAGGTTGAGGACCTCATCACTGATCCATGGATCTTTCTTGTACCTCTTGAAACCAATCTCTACTTCAGCTCTCTCCTTTATCGTATGGTTAACAATTTCGAGTGCTTCATCTAGGCTTTCCTTTTCGATCATGTTGCCGAGTGCTTCAAAGCGATTTTTGATCGCTATCTTATATTGTTCTTTGACTTCAGGAATACGCAGCCTTTCAATGTTCACCTTCTTCGTATGTGTCCTTTTTTGAACATTGAATCTTATTCTGAAGTTTGCCATCACAAGATTGTGATCATTCATCACGTTTGGCACTATTGCACTTGGGTGACTGCGTGCGTTGTTGATGCAGCTCCTCCATCTTCGGCCAATCAAGATATAGTCGATCATCTGCCGCGTTCGATCACCGGGTGATGTCCAAGTCCATTTCCTCGAAGGCTTATGTTCGAACCAGGTGTTCATGATGTTCAGTTTGTTTAGCCTGCCGAATTGTAGTAGTCGTTCACCTCTTTCGTTCATTGATCCATAGCCGTAGCGTCCCAATACTCCATTCTATGTGATGTTGTCTGATGTTAACATCTACCTGGAACATATTATGCGAGAGGCACTCGATGGCCTAGAAGACGTTGGGACACGCATAAGTGGCAGAACAATTAACAACCTACGTTTTGCCGACGACATTGGTCTACCGGCCGAACTGCTCGGACAAGCTCAACTCCTTCTGGACAAAGTCGATGAGATCAGCGCAAGATATGGACAAGAAATTAGTGAGACCAAGACAGAATGGATGCTAGTGAGTACCAAAGACGCGAGAATAGCAAAAAGGAGAATTGAGAAGGGACTATTGCTTAGAGGAAAGAAACTACAGCATATGGACAGTTTTAAATACCTTGGGACTACCTTGACTGAAGATTGCAGAAGCGCGAAGGACATCGAAATACGTACAGCCACAGCCTTGAAAGTGATGAGCTAGCTGGACAACATCTGGAAAAACAAGTATGTCAAGAGTGAGACAAAAATGAGGCTATACCGAGCTCTTATAGTCCCAATTGCCCTGTACGGGTGCGAAGCTTGGACACTTAGAAGCGCTGAGGAGAGGACTCTACATGTGTTCGAGATGGCGGAGCTTAGAAAGATTCTAGGAGTTCACATTATGGACAGGATGAGAAATGAAGACATCAGAAAGGCTCTTAATCAGACAGAGACAGTCGTGCAAAAAGTGCACGAGAGACAACACCAATGGCTAGGACACGTGATAAGGATGGATAAGAACAGGATAGCGAATATTGTACTGCACGGTAGATAAGAAGGAACGGCGAAAGTAGGGCGTCCGAGAACGACATGGATGAAATCTGCACTGGCTAGATACGACGTGGGGAAACAAGTTATAATGAGGACTGCACAGGAGAGAGAAGAATGGCGTTTGTTGGCAACACATGCAAGAGTACACGTCGATGATGTGCAAAAGAAATTGTGCAGAGATATGGCGGAGAAGAAGAAGAAGAATCAATATAAAATAATTCCGTTTGGGATGAAAGTTGCACGTTGTACTTCTCAACGTTTAATGAAGATGACTATATCTGGTCTACATAATTGTGATGCTTACATAGATGATGTCATAATCTACAATGACACTTTGAATCCAGTTGGGTCACGTTCGAAAAAAGTATACTTTTTAAAAATGGTGGCAGACTGCTTTATGTGTACACTTTCATTATGCTTAAACCTACAAATTCTAGAAATATCACCAATACACAAAGGCGGTTTTTGCTGTTCTGAAAGACATTTCGAGCATGGACGGTATGAATTATGAAACTCAGCATTAATTTAATGTATAGGATACAAACAGTTTCAAGTTTGCAGCATCTTATCTGACAAAGCTGCTTCTTTTGTTAAAAGATTTGCATGTCAAATGATATACTACTACGTCATATTATTGTGCCATATTTATTACTGCGCCATGCCTACTACCGTACCATGCATATTACTGTATTATGCTTATTACCGTGCCATGCATATTACTGCGCCATGCCTAATACCGTGCCATGCCCACTACTGCGAACTGCTTATTACTGTGTCGTGCATTTTACTGTTTATGCTTATTACCGTGCCGTGCATATTACTACGCCATGCCACTACCGTGCCATGCGTATTACTACTACGAACTGCTTATTACTGCGTCATGCATATTACAGTACCATGCCTATTACAGTCCCATACCTATTACCGCCCCATACCTATTACCCTGACATGCCTATTACTGCGCCATACCTACAGGCTCGGCCCTAGGATGTGCGGGGCCAAAGGCAGCAAGCGATGAGCTGGGCTCCAAGCAGAAAAGTCTGTTCAATCTCACCACAGTAAATAAAAAAAAACGTATAGCCAGCAGAACGCTGGTCCTTGTAAGCGCGGGTCCCAAGGCGGTTGACTCGTTCGTCTTGTCCTAGGGTCGGGCCTGCATGCATATTACTGCGCCATTCCTATTACTGTGCCATGCCTATTACCGTACCATGCCTATTACTGCGACATGCTTTTTACTACGAGTCATATCAAAGACAAACAAACTGTAGTAACAGCTGTATCGGTAGGCGCTCAACATTATTAACAAAAACACACACACCTATTACTGCGCCATGCCTATTATCGTGCCATGCCTATCACTGCGCATTGGATATAGCAATTTAATGACTAGGCTGGTGTCAACCATGGCAATATATTACAACTACCTGTTCTGTTCTGACAATTACACAAAGTGAAGACGTGACTATATGGTTCCTTTTTATATGTTATAACCAATACAAATATTGATCAGTGAATTCGTTACCCCTCTCCCCCCGAGAGTTTATCCAGTCTTGCCAGGGGCCCAGAGTGGCAGAGTGGTCTAAAGCGCTAACGTCTTTAGGTGCACCACACCTTACATGCTCTATATTCACAGCAAATCATGGTGATTTGCATACTCACATAAACAGTAATTACAGTTAAGATAAACGGGATGAGATTTTAAAAAACGCTAGTCACACATAGACTTCATTTTCATTTAGGTCGTACTTATGAAGAAACGGACAAGGGGTGTGGACTGTTGTTTTTTTTTATCACAGTGAAACATACATATTTTAAATTCAAGTATGAATGCTAACCTCACAATTGTCTAGTCACATAAAGATCATTCAAATTATTGTGTGGGGTTATTTGAAAGGAAGCTGTTTTACTCTCAACTCATTCCTAAAATAGTGATCACGTGGAGGGATGTTTGAATCATGTTTCATTCAGTTGAGATAATTATTTCACACAGAACAGGTGCTGTATTATCTCGCCCGCTCTAACAGAAGCGATACAAAATTGTTACTGGTTAAAAAAATACATCAACATTAGTTAATTTTAGGATTGAAGTATTCATGTTTCATTGTATATGTATAAAACAATTGCATATATTGCACTCGTATGTCGGTCTGCACCAAAGGGAGGTAGACATATTGGTTTGTGCTATGTATCTATCAGTCTGGCTGTCGCACTCACTATACCTTACAAGCAAAATATTGAAAACAGCTAATGAGTTAGACTAGACCAGTCTGGATATTTTAAACAACTAATGAGTTAGACTAGACCAGTCTGGATATTTTAAACGACTAATGAATTAGACCAGTCTGGATATTTAAAGATACTTTCAAGGTTTCGAGACCTGATTTGATTTTGGTGACTGACCTTTAAACATTGTTTTACACATTCTAAAATACTTATTTTATAACTCAGACAAAAACCTTGTAGAAAACAGAATCACTTAAGGCTGACAAATGTAATATACTAAGCATATTTGTAACGTGAAGATGACATAATTAAAGATTCAAGACATTATTGCAAATTGTTCCATTTTTTAATAAACTTATTTTGCGCTTTTTGACGAAACCCTTGTTGCCTGTTACATTGCAGGGCATACTATTTAAAAGAGAAACATAAAAACAAGCAAACTATTTTGTCAAACCAAACGAAATGGGATATTTAAATATAATGCGTGTCATAAGACCCGTTCAAGTTCTGGTGACTCTGACTGTGTAGACAAAACAGAAAGTAGATCTGTGTTTAGAAATCATGTGTGCATAAACAAAGACGTCTACGTTTAAAAGATAAACACAAAAAATGTGAATTTATGTGAACATGTATATCAACTTACCAAATTCATTTGTCTCGCCAAGTGGTTTCTCTACATTAAGGTAGCATTTTGGGGGTTAACAAGGTCCAGTTCCAAATAGCGAAATGAAAGCGTACTTGGCGCAATACCAGGCCTAGCAAGGCACCTTATATGTGTCCTTTTACACAGGTGCTCGACGCGAGCTTGATGTGAAATAAAAAAAATAATCTAAAGGGAAAAAATCATGCAGAGTGATAAAAATACCTAAGATTACACCAATGACCCATTGTGCCATAGGACCCTCTCTATATACTATATAAAAAGAGAAGGTTCGTTACTTCCAAATACTTGGTTCACTCATGACCCTCGATTTCATTCTGCTATTTCCGTATTTAAAAGCACACAACCATTCTATATGGTTTGTTTTACTCCTGAGATATTTTTCTATTCATCAAGCCATCATTGGCTCATCATTGGCTTTTCTACGTTGTACCAAACTGAAGTTACGGCTTCCGAAACGTGCGATTTTCGGGAATTTTTCATCTTTGGACACTTGCGAGCTTCTGTGACAACCGGTGAAAAGAGCTACATGTACCTTGTTTGCGGTTCTACGATACACGAATTCTTTAATTACAGAACAGTGGTAAATGCAAAAGTAAGTTTTTACTTAATATTAACTCGATTCAGCTTTAGGAATTCTGTTCCATGGAAGAATTAGACATTTTCTCTTTCACTGCACATACCGTAAACAATCAGTTCAAAACAGTTCAAGCATTAGGTACACACGACAACGCCGAAATATGATTGGCTAAAAAGGTTATTGATAATACATGTAGCTCTTGTAATAAATTTGGAGTATGTGTATTTGACAGCATCCTGTTTTTTAAGTAATTCTTAGATTTATTTGTGTGAGTGTTTAGTCTTAGGTGCCATGGAAATATTACTAGCCTGAAATAGTTAGCCAATTGGTAGAAGCAAATGTCACAGAGCCGAGTGTTAGTGAATTTGAACCATGCTGGGGTCGTTAGTAGTGAATTTAGGTACAAGCCGAATGACTGTCCCTGGCTGGAGTAACATAGTCCATATTTAAATTCAACGGTGTATAAAAGTATTGTGATTGAAAAGGCAGTATTTATGGTTGGAAATCAGTAAATTATAGAATGGAATCAATAAGTTGGAACTTGGTAGGTACCGTTTATGTGTCCATAGTGGAAAATGGGCGTATGTATATGAGTGTGATACGCCGGAAATTATGAGGATTGACTGGCCTAGGGTCGCGCAGTTAAATATTTCCCAGTTAGTAAGGGAATACTAGTGTAATTTCTATGGCATGACAAGCTATCGGTACGGAAATCGGATGATAATGAAGAAAAACCATGCAAAGGTGCAGTTAATGGACGTTTGGGCAAGTTGTCTCATCTGGGTCGCCAATTGATTAGAGCAAAGGTTATTAAATATAGCAGACACGTCTCTCTTTCCATTTTACAACTCAAGTTGTATGGAAGTCTTTGGAAATTTGGGGAAAACATATGAGTTCCAGCGTGACCCGCGCCAGGGTTTGACACCGCTCGGTCAAATGAATACCCCTGTGGGTGTAACACTCTTTTCATCGGTTGTCACAGGAGCTCGCAAGTGTACCAAGATGAAAAATTCCCGAAAATCGCACGTTTCAGAAGCCGTAACTTCAGTTTGGTACAACATAGAAAAGCCAATGATGGCTTGATGAATAGAAAAATATATCAGGAGTAAAACAATCCATATAGAATGGTTGTGTGCTTTTAAATACGGAAATAGCAGAATGAAATCGAGAGTCATGGGTGGAACTAAGTATTTGGAAGTTACGAACCTTCTCTTTTTATATAGTATATAGAGAGGGTCATATGTCACAATGGGTCATTGGTGTAATCTAAGGTATTTTTATCACTCTGCATGATTTTTCCCCTTTAGATTATTGTTTTTTTTTTATTTTACATCAAGCTCGCGTCGAGAACCTGTGTCCTTTTAGTGTTTGTATTTAATAATGTTCTTCGATTAAAGCAAAATTCTTTAATGATATAATGTTGGTGTCCCTTGGGCACAATTACCGTATGTACTAGCTTATAAGACGAGTGACGGTCCATTATCTGGATCTGTACAGTATTGTCGCGAGTAATCATTAGAACAAGATACATAGAACCATGATTTGCAGGCAAGCAGCAGAGAGGGTGAATCCTACAACGTTTTTAGACAGAATTTGATTGAAATCCTAAAACGAGCCTTCCTACGATCTTATTTTAACCAAAAAAAGGCGAACCCTACAACGTTTTCAGACAAAAAATTGATCATTTTAACTAAAAAAATGAAAACGATTTTTTAATTAATTTTGGTCGCAACTTGTTGTCATCTACCCTCTCTGCTGCTAAAGTTTTCAGTTCTGGGTTAACAAAAATAATAAATAATTTGATCGAGTCTTTATGATTTCACAAACAGACTAATCGCTAACACCTCTTCTTGTAAATCAATCAGATTATTTGACTGGTCGGTGAGTTTGAAATCAATTCTGGTTAATGAATTATTATGGCATCGCATGTAGACAGGATTAATTGGGTTTTCAATAATTAGGAATCCTGGAGGAGCTGTTGGTGCAAATGAATAAAGAATATATCCTTGCTGAGCTTGATTTGATTGCTCTAGATTAATCTGATAGCTTCCTTCGATAACATCACACACTAAATTAAGCGCAATCACTGAGGATATATTCACGTTGAACGGAGCGATATGCCTGCCGCCACCGTCTGGGTCATTATTGTGTTTGAGGATTTTTATTTCCGGTGATGCTGTTTTTTTCCATGCATCATGAATTATTTTAAAACCAATATCGATGGTGTCACTGAGAAGTTTTTTTAGTTCCGGTACGTTATATCCTGGTAGTTTAAATGTTGGGATATCTTCAACGCGGATTTTATATTGATTTGCAAATCCTGTTCTCGATGTGGGGTTTTTATCATCGAGTATTACTTGAATAATTTGTGAATTAAATGTTTCCATATCGTCGATAATTTTATTGCATGTTTCTACGACGCTGATAAATTCATCTCGGTTGAGAGAGCCGGATTTAAGAGATATTAACAACAGCGATAAATCATTATTCATTGCTGTGAAATTTTTAATGATTTCAGGTTCGTTAACAAAATTATATTCCTGCAATGGTCCACCCTCCGCCCTATGTTCGTATGCTAACCCAAAAAACTCTATAAATATGTTGTATTTTTTATAACTCCTTATTGGATTTTTAGGTTTTATCCTGTCTGTGACATAATCAGTTTTTTGTGGTTCTGGTAAATCAACGGTTTCCTCCAGAGTTTTACTCTGGGGCAGTAATTCAGGCCATCCTAGTACGGTTCTTATTGAGCTTTGATAGATATCTACTACGTATCCTTCTGTGCTTATCTCAATTGCGGATGATAGCGTCGGTTCATGAACTGTTATAGCGATTTTTGACTCTACTCCAGTAATCGATTTTATTCTACGCGCGAATTCATCATTGATTTGTTCGATTTGGTATGACCCTGTTGGTATCGAAACGACGTTCCAGTCTGGAGTTCCGTCGGGTTTATTCTTATTTGCAAACACTAAAGAATTATTCGGTTGTTGACCACCAAATGATTTTGATCTGATATTAGGCCAACTGTGATACACTCGTAGTTTTGCAAGCGCTATCTCCTTCACCGGGACCGGAGAGGGGAAATTCACACTGAATTCTGGATTCGTTGATGTTATTGATATCATGCTTGTTTGTACTGGGTTCGTGTTCTCCACTATTCGTTGAAGTAATTCCTGCGGTGTTGTCATTGTTATTATACTCATGATTTATTTCTAATTTTGGTATCGAGGAATCATAAATACTGACCATCACTGAGAACTCACAATCTGGTAATCTTGATATTATTGAGATCATTTTGTTTTTTGGGTTCGTGTTTTCTGATTCCATCGGTGTTGTCATTGTTATTATACTCATGTTGTCGCTCTAATTTCGATATCGCGGAATCAAAAATACTGACCATCGCTGAGAATTCACTATCTGATATAATCGTATTATCGAGTGACGACGATATCATCAATGATAATTGCGAATATGCGGTTGATGCAATATGAAATTGAAGTAAGTAATTCTGCAGTTTACTCTGGCTGCATGATGATATCTTTTTTGCTATCCCGGTTGATATACCCCCGATTGTAGCCACCGCAGAAATGCAAATTGGAACTACGACCGGGGCAATCATTGTAACCGATGCAAGTATTATTCCGGCGCCAGCGAGAACGCTTGACAAAGAGTACACAGTAATATCAATTGCGGTGATTCTTCGTCGGTATTTTTTTATTTTTATTTGATACTCCTCAGTGAGGGTTTTGAGTCTATTCTGAAATTCTCTGACCTGATCATAGCGACATTGAGTTGATGAAATCATTTTTATTTTAAAAACACTAGCGTTTTCAATTGTGAAATCCTTTCAATTTAGTTATTTACTTAAATCCGCTACGAATTCAACATACCAGGTTACTGAAACCCCAATCAAACTTTTATCAGTATATGTTATCGTGAACTTTTCAGTTTTATCCTTGTCGATGATCGTTGAAATCGTATTGTTGACCCCGGATGAACTCGACGATGATATATTAAATTGAGTTAATGGTGTTACTAGTGTTAATCGATAAATACCCTTGATAGTAGCTGTGATATCTAATTTGTTGTTTGCAGGTGTCCACTCAAATGATCCGTGTTGGATTGTATATACTACGTTGTTGGTTTTCTCATGAGGAATTTTTGTTTTTTCAATGATTGTTATCATCCTCGAAAAATCACCTTTGACGGCTTCGATGAAAGTTTTCGTCTCATCGATGGATTTTTTAATATCAGGGAGTTTTATTTCAATTTTATCCAACTGGGTTCCAATAAATTTATCAATGATATTTCTACGAAAAACTGAAAACTGTTTTCCGTTATCTTCAATTTTAGATTCAAGCGTTGCCAGTACAACCACAAAATTTTTTAACTCATCGTTGAGAGTTTTTAATCGATCTGTAATCGTCGAAACGAGTACACCCGGTTTGAGTTTACCCTGATCGGAAAATAACGCGATAGTATCCTCGATTGCGTTTTGTTGTTTAACCAAAATATCATCCAGAGAAATATTACTGGTTTTCAATTTACCCTGATCGGAAAATAACGCAACGGTGTTCTCGATTGCGTTTCGTTGTTTAACTAAAATATCATCCAATGACACATCACTGGATTTCAATTTACCCTGTTTGTCTTGAAATACAACTATTTCATTAGGATCAACACTTGTTAAATTTAACGTCTCAGCGATTTCATCTTCAATTATTTTTTTTATATCCTTGACAGAATCAGGTGGTGCAGTGCCATCGGGTTTGGGTTTCAAAGATCTCCCCCAAATATCAATCATGTTATTATAAAACTCTTTCTCTCTCTAAAAAGCGATTGCTAGTGTATTCATTCACGACAACATGTGGTGGTTTTCCGCTTGGGTTACTCAAGGAGTTAGAAATAGCGTCAAGGACATTTAATACTTCGCTGCCACATATTGGTGGGTCATTCATTTGTTGTGTTGGTAGCGTAGAATACCAAGTCTTCATTGGAAGGGTTTTTATATACCGCATAAACTCTTTTGGTGGGGCTAATCCATATGAATCGAAATAAACAATCCCACGTGGATCAATAGCGTATGCAACCCAGTGAGTACCAGGTCCGGTGCTGTTATCTAAATTAATGATTCCGGTTTCAACGCTGTTTGGTTGATGTGGTAATTGATCTTTCATAAAGACACCTCTGAAGTTTTTAATCGCGAGTTTTTTAGCAGCATCCATTAAATCAAAATTGGACATAGGAACCATCGATTCCTCAATTAATAAATCGTTCCTGGTAGTCTTAGACCCTTTCCGCTGTACCACGAATACGGGGTTCCTGGTAGTCTTAGACCCGATCCGTTCACGGATCTCCCGCTGTACCACGAATACGGGGTTCCTGGTAGTCTTAGACCCTTTCCCTTTTTTTTATATCCTTTCCCAGTTGCTTTCTTTAGTGCCATTCCTGCTGCAGTACCAACGGCTCCTAACGCCGCTGCTTTAGCCACCGCTGGGGCTGCTGCTGCAATCAATGCTGGAATCGCAGCTAACAACGGAAATATACCGCCTGTTTTAATCATATTTTTGATAGCAGCTGCAGAGAGAGTAATCTGAACACCTTTTTTGGCTGCAAGTGCATCATTGAAATGTTTTATTTGACGAGTTGTCAGCGATAGTTTATTTGCACCACCAGTCATTTGGTTGGGTTTCAACGTGATTGTGGTTCCACATTTTTTAGCTGATTCCGATTGCAATTTTTTTAATTGACCGGGAGTTAACGCAACACTAATAACACTATATGACATTATACATAATTGATTGATTCTAAATCGTTTACAATTTCAGTTACATGTTTTCCACTGGGGCATCTACCACTCTCATTCTTCCACCAACACCTTCAAGTAGCATTGATTTATCACTGAGAATGACAGCAACCGCTCTATAATTAGCAATAGCACCACGAGTCACATTAGCTCTAAAGTGTATATCAACGACGGACTGTCTTGTTAAATCGAGATGTTCCAGTGAGAAGTAATAGATCGGATACAGATTTTTAAAATCATATTGTGATATTTGCAAACCAGTATCGACATTTTGATCACGTGCCATAAATGACAACAGACGATGATACACGCGTGCAATATGATTTTCTGTGTAATTAAGTTGTATATCCTCGGATGGTTCCTGTTGGCCGTTTATTCTCAGTGAGACGTCTTTCACACCTAACTGATCAAATATCATATGGCTGGAGAGTTGATTGCCAACTCGTGTGTTATCCTGTAACGCAATAAATATATGACGTGGCGCAGCAACACCTTGTTTTGATGCTAGATTCCACGTGAATAACCCGTTCAGATTTGATTGCTTCACATTTGTACTCACGGTTAGCCAACTCAACAACGACTTTCCTCCTTGGTCCATAAATGATAGTAATCGTTCTTCTGCGGTGATTGCTGGAGTCAACACTGGCATCCACAATGATATTTTTGTTAAATTGACTTTACCGGCATCAGTATTTGGATTTGCAACATCTGCTGGAATCCTCCAGATTGCGTCACTATCATCACTCTTTCGTACAAGCGATACTGTATGCTTCGCCCCATAAATAACTTTTCTGACGTTTCTACAGAATCCAAATATGTGATGCAGTGGAATCACGCATGAAAATGATTTACGCGCTCCTTGCAACATTGAAATACGTGTTGCAGTCCCTAGATTGAAATTAACATCGTTGTTTATAGTCATATCTTCGATACCAGCAGGAGCAGGGTTAGCAGCACGATCATTTGGTCGTCTTACAACGAATTGTTTTCCTCCAGCGGTATTTGTAGCATCTTTTGCAAACATCATAGAAGGTCCTGCTGATCTTGTATAATCATCGGAATATCTCGCTAACCCGATTATTGTTGTAGCCACATCAACATCGCGATCTATCGACTCGATTTCTTTTCCATCAATGAGATATTTTGCACTCTCAAATAACGCCATGATACCATTATTGACAAAACCGACTTGAGTACCAGCTGGAAACGGTGCTGGTACAGCAGTAGTATCAGCAGCTGTTACAAGTTCTCCTTCTACTTCAATAAACGCTTCACAGGGCAAAAAGTATTTACTGGTATCATGGACTTGAAGTTCAATTCTTGCTCGACTATTTGAGTCTATGGCATGATAGGCGTAATATTGATAATCGCGTACAGAATCATCCTTGCCAACTGGGGCGTCTATATCAAACGCCGGATCATGTGATTTTTTGAACATTTTATTCTATTTATCAGAGTCTAAATCGTGAAATCATAAACGATTTTCATCGTCGTAGTTTTTTAAAGCCACTTCCTGCTATCATATTTGCAATATTGCTTTGGTCGGGGGTTAAAGCCATCGACGCTAATTTTTCGTCTACTGCGTTATTTATAATTCTACTAAAACTTGCAGGCATCTCTGCTGTAGATGGTAACGGTTTCTTTTTTCGTAAATCAATTCGTGATTTCACTAATGATGTTAATTTATTCTTCGCAGTTGAAAATGCTTTTCCAGCAAGATCTCCAACAGCACCAATACCCTTATCACGAATAACTTCAATTGCTTTCATTCCTAGTTGTTTAGCTAACGGCATCACTTTTGGAGCCATTCTCGCAAATAACCCTGCAATAGTATTGCCTAAACCATCTCCGTAGTATGCTCTATAAACCGGAAACCGTGAATTAACTACGTAGACGGGGGTTGGTTTATCATGATTGTAGTGTATGATCATTATTTGAAATCAGAAACCATTTTTCAATTGGAAACGCTAGCGTTTTTATTCAATCCCGGTGATTAATCACTGTGATAATCCTCTACTAACTCGTCAATGAAATCTCGATATGTTTTGATATCCATGATACCACCCTGAAATAATCGTCTACAGATATCAGCTGCTTCATTAATTATTTCCGGTGAGTTATTTCCAGCTCGGAAACCTCCTACAAGAACTTCTAATCGTGATATATCATTGATAACACTACCAGGACATGAAATCCTTGGATTCTCACCGGAATCTTGCAATCCGCTTCCGCTATAACCAGTTGCTTCATCCTGTTTTTCCATTTTGTCTAAATTGGCTTTTTGTAAATAATCAAGAATATCATCATCAGGTGGTAGTTGTTTTTTAGGTGAAAAAGATATTTTCTTTGCAGGTTGCTGTCGCCTTCCTCGCAATTTTCGTGGTTTTTGTTGTTGTTTAAACTCTTCGTATCGATTATACACTATATCCACCGCATTTCTATATTGAATATATGATGCGTTATCCTTCTTCCTAATTCTACCTGTTTTTTCAGTTTTGATTTTGTAGAATATATCAGCCCAATGATCTAAATTTCTAACAAACATATGATATTCTGGTTTCAACATATTTTTCCTGTTTTCATAAGTCGTAACAACAAGCTCAGGAATTCCTGTTGAATCAGTCTTATTAATCGCTGCTAAACCCGCCTCGTTAAATATCACGCGTAAATCATCTACTATTTCTTTTGATTCCATTTGTTTTGTTTGTTCAGTTTTCGCTGCTATTTTTTCGAGTTCACCAATAACAGATTTTCCCGTCTCGGGAACATCTCCCAGTATAGCACGCTCTATCCCTTTCGTTGCTGTGGTTACTGGTTTAAACAATTCTTCGGATCCCATAGCAAAATCAGTCTGAAGACTCTGTCGTTGTTGTAGTTTATTCCGTACAGAGTCACGAATTGGTACAAATCTCCTGATTGCATCCAGTCGTTCACGAGCCAATCGGGTTGTTAATGCTTCATTGACCAGTATTTGAAATCAGAAACAATTTTTCATTTGCAAAACAATTTTTCAATCCCGACCTAACACCATCGATTTTTGACATCCCTTGAGGGTCGGCTAAAAAAAAAATGATTAATGGTCGGGCAATCAAATAATGATAAATAGTCGGTCAATTAAATAATGATAAATGGTCGGTCAGTCAAAATTGTTCATTTTCTTGAATTAACGCCCGTAGGTTTCTAACTTTAGAATTAACCTCCTTTTTCAATTCGTATTCGTACCCCAATTCTTTTCGTATTCGTTCTACGATGGTATACAACGGAGCAAACACACTTACGTCACTGGAAAATGCGAGAGAGTCCTTAATAGAATTCTGAATTCTTTTGATGAGCGCATACTTCTTTGGTAGCATATATTTATTGTTGTTAACTCCGTATTCTATATCCTGAAAATCAGACATGATTTGATCAGGATTTAACCCATCTGATAGTTCAATATCCCAACTTTTCAATTTTGAAATCTCGGATAAAATGCTATTCATGTTTTCAGAATTCATTATTCTATAACAATTATATATTTCTAAATGAAAAATATGACGCATTAGACATAACTAAATTGAATTTTTTGTCCCGTCCTTTTTGAAATAGCCGATCGACAAACCCCTCTGCAACGAATCGTACTGAGGCTCTACAAATATTGAAATACTTGCCGGCTTCATATATTGATTTAAATATTTTTTCTTCGTTAGTTGTTGTATTCAAAGATTTTACTGGTTTCACTTTTTTTGAACAAATGCCAGTCCTTCCTCGTTTGGAATTCTCACTCTGTGTGATTGCTTGCAGATTTGATAAAGAATTGTTCCTTGGATTAGAATCCTTGTGATCGATAACAAAACCATTTTTGATCAATCCATTGAAACATTCAAATACGAAACGATGATTGTAATATTTCTTCTTTCCAACAGTAAAGAACAAATACCCCATACCATTATCCCACCCAACTGGGTTCTTCAGTCTACAGTGTCTTACAACACCATCACTGGATGCTTCATAATTTGTACTCACTGGGTGTGGTCTGAATTCCTGGTTCATTAGTATACTATACTATTTGTCTAATTCATTGACTGATCCATTGCAGTGATTCATTATACATAAACCTTTCATTTAGACACTTGTTTTTAGTATAGCATGAAGGAGTTCAAGAGATTGCCTTCGAAAAATGCTGAATTCAATGCTGATAAGGAGTTTAAGAGATTATTAAAAATCAATCCTAGATTTAATCTCGATAGACCCAAAAAACGTCCAAGAGACGGAAACATGAAAGAGTTTAAGAGATTATTAAAAATTAGTCCTAGATTTAATCTCGATAAACCAAAAAGACGTAACAAACGTCCAAGAGACGGAAACATGAAAGAGTTTAAGAGATTATTGAAAATCAATCCTAAATTTAATCTCGATAAACCAAAAAGACGTAACAAACGTCCAAGAGACGGAAACATGAAAGAGTTTAAGAGATTATTGAAAATCAATCCTAAATTTAATCTCGATAAACCAAAAAGACGTAACAAAATCAATCCTAGATTTAATCTCGATAAACCCAAAAAACGTCCAATAGACGGAAACATGAAAGAGTTTAAGAGATTATTGAAAATCAATCCTAGATTTAATCTCGATAAACCAAAAAAAACGTCCAAGAGAGATTACCCCTGGAAAGATGCTCAATTCAATCTCGATATAGCTTCTAATACACCAAAGAATACAATTCTTGATAAAGCCATGATTAGTAAAATCAGAGACTGTTTTAATGAATTCAAGCGTGATGGAGCATCTTATTGTTGGTCAACATTTCGAATTGATGGTGTTGTTGATGCTACCATGACTGATGAAAAAGCAGCAGTGATACTTTCACGTGTTGGGGAAAAACGGCATTTTTTCCGAATCAAATTCATTATCGAAGTCGATGGCAAATGGATTATTAAGGATAAATTTGAACCAATCCTCAAGAATAAAAAAGCTGTCATTGTGAGTAGAGATTCCAAACCAGGGATTCTAACCGGCATTGATAAACCATACTACGAAAGATCTTATCCCGTAACAGCAATGGTTTATGGGATATATCCGTTAAATGATAAACCCGATATCGCAAAACTAGCTCCTATGAAATATTCGTCAGGGCTTAATTATGTAGCAGAACGAATAATAGAACACTTCACAAATGCATCCCGAGGAAATAAACTAACTGATCTGCGACGTAGGAAAATAACCGAGTGGGAACTGACAGTGAAACAGCATGGTGCAAAGATTTCTGATATAGCTAAATTAGAAACATCATTACGATTCCCAATAACCGTTATGACGATAACCGGAGAGGTTTTATACGAACCGAAATATAACAAAAATGGAGCACCAATACAGATTATTGATCATAACAAACACGCGTGGACACCTGCGGTAACAATATTTCCACGAGAACGAACCGTGAAATATATCCCTAAGGAGTTCGTCGGGGATGTTTTCTATGAAGAGAAATTATTTGATGCTATTCATGCGTTGTGTAAGGATGATCCTGTGTCAGTGTGGTTACTTAGAAGTGATGAAGAATTCGATCAATTTGTAAAACCAAATGGTGAATTATATCGCGTTGAAGAATTAGATAACAGAATGAGAAAAATCGCTAGTGATTTTTCACCGGAGAATTCCCATGAAAAACTACTCACGGATAGTTTTACTATTCCATCAGTGGTAGCTCACTTCGCAAGAGAAAAAAACTCATGGCGTCCAACACGAAGTGATTTTCTCGAGGATGTTAAATTGAGTTGCGTCGAATTTGGTCATGGAGGACTGTGGAATACGAAATACTCACGTGATGGTATGATTTCAATTGATATATCCGCGTGTTATCCCGGAAGTTTTCTCGGGTATGGGGAATGCGCTGAGTACTTCAAACGATTTGGACACCCCACGCATGAAATGACTCGTGTTGCGATTAATGGACCATTGCCTGATTTTGATTTAACCGGATTCGCTCGTGTGATATCATTTGAATTAGCTACAGGGTTACATTCGTGTAGTTATGTTTGGCTCGGTAGACACCTATCTGAAAAGGCCTGGATGCCAATAGTGCTATTGAGATATATGATTGATTGTGGTATGCTAATATCGTTGATTGTTTCCGAGGCTATTATATGCTATCGAGCTCAGAA
Organism: Unio delphinus; assembly: GCA_029339505.1. NCBI lineage: Eukaryota > Metazoa > Mollusca > Bivalvia > Unionida > Unionidae > Unio > Unio delphinus. The sequence continues at coordinate 17,981,827 of JAQISU010000035.1, read as the reverse complement.
AGAAGTTTGGCTACCACAACCCGATCTAGATAGAATAATCAACGAACTACGAAAACAGTTTCCAGATTTCAGTGAAGAAGAAATCATAAATTGGTCTAAGAAGTTATTTGAAATTAAAAAAGAACAAGCAAAAGATCTCGGAAGAAGAATAATCGGTAAATTTACCCAGGGTGGACGATACGATAACGCAAAATACTCTTCGCGGTTGATCATAGATGTCGCTGAATACGATTTTATTGTAGCGGATTTAATGAAACAAGGAAAACTTGTATCCCGTAAGGATGCTTTTCTATCCAATGGTGAGAAATTAGGTACGGTTGTTACCTACTGTGATGGATATAATTCCCAGTACACACACTTAAGAAGTTTAATGTTAGCCTATGCTTCTATTAATCTATTTTCGATGATAAATAGATTTCCTAATACCGCGGTTAGAGTAGCCACTGATTCGATGTATATACACAATAAGTACAAATCAGCTGTAGCTAAATTCACAGATCCCGAAGAAAATTGGGGGCGTTGGCGATTTAAAAAGGAGATGCTACATGAGTATTGTGAATCCGCAGACGTTGCCATGGATGATAAATATATTTGTTGTAACCGTATTGAAATTCAATCAGAACCTTCTAATGCACCACCGGTATCTGATCCAGTATGTAGATACAAGACAGTTTATTTAAACGGTTGTGGTGGGTCAGGAAAGACAACTCGTGCAATTGAATTATTTCGTCGTGGAAACGCTAGCGTTTCTAACATGATTGTGCTAACACCGACTCACAGACTCGCCAGAGAGATGATACAACGAGGGGTAAATGCTTGCAGTTATCACAGTTTTTTTCGATGGAAGGGTGACAAATGGACTCCTGAGCGTATGGGTGATAAATTCATTCCTGAAATCATAATTTGGGATGAAATATGCACAGTGTCATTAGATGTATTAAAAACATTTCTTGAGTGGTTGTTAAACAAAAACACAAAAGTCGTCATGTGCGGTGATCAAGGCCAACCACCACCATTTGTCGGTGCATCTCCACATGAATGGCTAAAGGGTTTTGTAGACTACTATGAAGAAATCACCACTGATTATAGATCACTTGATGAACGATTACGCGAGTTCAAAGCGCTAATTAGATTACAACCGGATAGAATCCAATGCGAAATAGCGCGTGAAGTGATTTCAGAAACCCCAATGAATGATTTCTGGGAAGCGTGGAGACCAAACGATTTGATCATTGCAAGTAGAAAAATAGTCAGGGATACACTTCAGATGAAGTTATTTGAATTGCATAAAGAAAAATTTGCAACGCTTCCAGTACCCCTTTGTTATAGGCCATCGGATACACGAAAACAGAATATTGAAGTTGATATTCCAGGACAGAATGAAAAACAAATTCTGGTATTAAATGATATTGTGCTGGTTGATATCAATGTCGTTGAAGATGCATTGCGTGCTAATAAATCCCCGTGGACGCTAGGATACGCAGCAACAATACACTCTTCACAGGGATTGACTATATCGAATACAATTGTTTGGATGGTGGATAATCACATCGAATGGTCGAATCTAATCTATCTCGCAGTATCCAGAGTACGAAACATGAATCAACTTCGAAGAGTTGTTTTCGATGATAATGACACAACAATAAGTGATATTGATGTTAGCATCATTAATAAAAAACTCTCCGGTTACAAACAACAGGACAAAAAAAAAACAACGAGAATTTGATATTGATGCTGAACTAATAATCACTTTGAAGAAACAACAGAATAATCACTGCGCGAGTTGCAATTGTATAATGCGTTGGCAGTATTCGGATAAGGATCCTCGCCAATTTACCGTAGACAGAAAAAATAACAATCTCGGTCATGTCAGAAATAATGTGATGTTGACTTGTCTTGAGTGCAATAGACGCAACGGTGCTAGTTAAGACCATGCGGTGGCAATTGAGTATCCTCGGGAATCACTTGTAGTTGTTGTCGAGTAAAACCCCGCTGAGGGGCAGTTGAATCCAGTTTATAGACTGGAGGTCTACCAGTTGATCGTGTTATACTAGATATCTTATGCGTAGTGACGCTCCAAATAGGATCAGTAGCCCTTTTTTTACCCCCTTCAAGCTCTCCTGGTTCGTATAAGTACCTCACAATGACACTACTACCAAGAATTGGTTGGGAAACGCTAGCGTTTCTAGGGAAATCTTTTTGTGGTTGTACGGGTATTGACTTCTTTTTAATCGCGTTGATAGGTTTCATGTTGATTGTTCTAGTAATCTCGTTATTCAGTGCAGTAATCACAGATGGTAATCTTTTAACCCATTCACTGGATCGCTTTTCTTGAATGAATTCTTTTGCGTATTGATATCCAAATAACCGCTCAGCAATCGTCCGATTAAATCTTTCTACAAAGGCCTGATCGCGATGTAGCGCAGTATGCCCTCGTCGTATGGTGACATTATGATGTTTCATTGTAGATAGAACCGCACCCTGAAATTCCTTGCCAGGATCAACCTGCAATAGATTTGGCCAACGCAGAGGACCTCGTCGATAAATCCTTTCAAATGCAGAAGCGACTTCAGTGGCTGATTTTGTTTTTAACGGTTCTGCTTCTTTGTATCGACTTGCAATATCAACTACGGTTAACGCATATTTGTAACCACGATCATGTGGCAGAAATAATATATCAGCCTGATGAACTTCATTAGGAGCGGTCACATCAAAATGCGAGAATTGAATTTGTTTAGGCGGTGGTAGATAAATTTGCCATAGTGCCTGTTTGGATAACCAATGAGCCGCAGTGGTTTTTTTTCACTTTTGCAGCTCTAGCGAGTTTATTGATTGCAGCGTTACCCCTCCAGTATCCCCTCGGAGAATAATAAAATGATTCCATATTATTAATTACCAGCACCTAACATCAATTTACTTTTCATAGCCGATTTTATCAAAAATGAAGACAATTTTTCTTTGAAGGATTTATCAGGAATAGCATTTAACGCATGAATTAATTTCACATCTGCTAGATGCCTGTGTTGCAGATTGCTGCTTTTATAAGCAACATCATGAAGGTGACAGGCCTTATCAATGGCGTTTATTGGTTCTTCACCGGGGTTGGGTTGATTTTGATTATTGAGTCTGATATCAAGTCTGGTTCCCGGTCCACAGTAGCTATATCCTAGAAGGTGCTTTTCTCCGGGGTACTTTGCCCATGGGGTTCCAGGGAGCTTTGCCAATTTGGCTGCGATATCACCTCCTCGTTTTTTTTAAAATCAGATCTCATAGACACAAATCTAAATTTCTTTGTACCACATTGCACGCATTTACCAGAAAGCGCTGATCGGTTATTTTTTGTTGTAATCGTCGTCACATCATCTGTGCCAGTACGCGTTTTACACTTCACACAATATAGATCCATAATTTATGTATAGAAATATGGATATAATTGATTTTTCAGCGACTAAAACAAGAGAACCAATTAAGCATCATGCAGCGCTACCAAACTCTATCCGGATGATTATAATCGGGCCATCTGGATCCGGTAAAACGCAATTGTTGCTCAATTTAATAATGAGATGGATGAAGTGGGATAAGTTGTATTTAATTGCCCCTAGCGTAGATGATCAACGATGTTATGAAGTGTTAAAGGATTTTAACGAGAATGCATCAGAAATTAAGGGTGAGAACGCCATTGATTTTATAACCGATATCGATGAAGCACCGAGTATTGATGATATTGATGGAGATATTAACAATTTAGTCGTATACGACGATATAATGTTGGATAAACAAAAAAATCCTGCTAGAATATTTTCCCGTGGGCGTCACAAAAACACTGACGTGATATATGTCACTCAACGCTACACTCAGGTTCCAAAAGTCATCAGAGATAACTGCAATATTCTTTCTGTATTCAACGGAGTTGATACTCATACTCTTAGAAATATTTGGCAGACATGGTGTTCTGATATGGACTTCAATCAATTTAAAAACTTCTTTAGTCATGCTCAGTCAAAACCACACGGATTCGCAACAATAAATTTACATGATCCTCGGACACGATATCGTATCGGACTGGATCAAATATTCGGTTGAAATTATTTATTATTTTTGTTAACCCAGAACTGAAAACTTTAGCAGCAGAGAGGGTAGATGACAACAAGTTGCGACCAAAATTAATTAAAAAATCGTTTTCATTTTTTTAGTTAAAATGATTTCGTAGGGAGATTTCAAGCAATTTTTGGTCTGAAAACGTTGTAGGGTTCGCCTTTTTTTGGTTAAAATAAGATCGTAGGAAGGCTCGTTTTAGGATTTCAATCAAATTTTGTCTAAAAACGTTGTAGGATTCACCCTCTCTGCTGCTAGGCACATTATGCTACATTACCGTCTGTACTAGCTTATAAGACGAGTGACGGTCCATTATCTGGATCTGTGCAGTATTGTCGCGAGACATCATTAGATACATAGAACCATGATTTGCAAGCACATTATGCTACATTACCGTATGTACTAGCTTATAAGACGAGTGACGGTCCATTATCTGGATCTGTGCAGTATTGTCGCGAGTAATCATTAGATACATAGAACCATGATTTGCAGGCACATTATGCTACATTACCGTATGTACTAGCTTATAAGACGAGTGACGGTCCATTATCTGGATCTGTGCAGTATTGTCGCGAGACATCATTAGATACATAGAACCATGATTTGCAAGCACATTATGCTACATTACTGTATGTACTAGCTTATAAGACGAGTGACGGTCCATTATCTGGATCTGTGCAGTATTGTCGCGAGTAATCATTAGATACATAGAACCATGATTTGCAGGCACATTATGCTACATTACCGTATGTACTAGCTTATAAGACGAGTGACGGTCCATTATCTGGATCTGTGCAGTATTGTCGCGAGACATCATTAGATACATAGAACCATGATTTGCAAGCACATTATGCTACATTACTGTATGTACTAGCTTATAAGACGAGTGACGGTCCATTATCTGGATCTGTGCAGTATTGTCGCGAGTAATCATTAGATACATAGAACCATGATTTGCAGGCACATTATGCTACGGCACATCTTGATCTTTGTTATTTGCAGTTAACACGAGTTATAAGCGATATGTCACGTGTTTACTGTTCTTGTCTGCAAGATCACTTACAAAGCTCGCGTTCAGTATAACCTGGAAATGCAAAAGTATCTCTTGTCATTTAATAACCAATTTGCGTTAAAAAAAAAAAACTAAACAAAAAACAACTTAACCGTTTAATCGCGAAAATCGAAATCACTTCATAAAAATAATTCAAAATTTAGACTCACTACTACGAATACATACTGTCTAGTGATACCATATTAACTTTTTCCAAGTACAAAACGCGTGCGCGCGCGCGCGCGCGTGTGTGTGTGTGTGTGTGTGTGCGTGCGTGTGCATAATGCGCATATATGTAGAATGATGTTACACCCAGTCAAATTATTCTGCCAACCAAGCCGACCATTCCTAACACTTATTTTTTTTAATGCTGAGCGCCAAGCGAGGCAGCTGTTGAGCGCCAAGCGAGGCAGCTGTTATTACCATTTTTATAAGTCTTTGGTATAACTCGGGTGGGAATTCTTACCCGCGACCTCCAGCATCCGAGGCGGACGCTCTTATCATAGGCCACTTGAGCGGTCAGTACAAAAAGTACCAAAGAAACCCGGATGTACTGAAAGCATTTGATCTGTGGTTCAAGGTTTATCAATCCCCGTTTTTAATCACGGAGATGTATATGCACATTTAAGTTTAGTGCTGAGACAGTTTAAAGAAGAAGAAAAAATATAACAGTTTGTACTCAGTAATTTTTAAAAATCTAAATGTCAGACTTTACTTAAGGTTGACCCTTTCGACGATCAGAAATTTATTTTCAATACGTGCGAATAGGTATTTCTGAACGGTTACTGAAAATACGTAAAATTGTAAAGTTTATGGTACATTTTATGCCCGGGATTCGGACAATTGCATCATACATTTGATGCACGGGATTCGGACACTCTAAAGAAACTACGACACTCTCTTTCCAAACTAATAACCAAGTTCGTTGAAAATCAATACAGGGAAATCTTCCTTTTTGGCTACTCATTGAATTCTAATGGCAGACAGGTGGAAATGCCAAATGTTCAAAATTAAAAAGGTTAACGAAGTAAATCTGCAAATAGATTCGCTGCCTTATTCTTTTTTGCACACAAATAGTATATTTTCTTACACTAACAAAAATCGATGCGGTTATCATAAACTGAATTTGCAAAGTCTTAAGCATCAAGTGTACGTAAATTATTCAACTTTTTGTGACTATGTTTTTATTTTGGAAAAGACAGTAAATATTAAATGAATCCTCTGGACATCAAACGGAACCCCCAAGACATGCTTCAGAAAGGATCTTCCAAGAGTGATCATTGCAACCGAAATACACGAAACGTGTCGAATAATTTACATCTTCTGGGAGCTTTGGCAAGCAAAACATTGAACTTATCGGACGAGTTTCATAAATTCCATATGATCTTTGCGCAAATATTAAATTTGTATATTAAATATTGAAACATACTGGTTTTATTTGACCAGACTTTTAGAATAGTGTAATGAAAAGACTTTGAAACATAGTCAGTCTCCTTTGTATAACGTCATAACATCATTTGGACATCATGATGTGTTATTATACTGCTGCATATCTGAATTTTTTTAAAAAAAATAAGGGTAACATAGTAAAAGTCATGTTATAAATTTGTATATAATACAAATAATATGCATTTAATTATTTCTAACAAAAACAACCTGTGTTTAAATATAACAGTAAACCGTATTCTTCTGTTAACATCATTCTGATTTCAATAAGTTGTGATTAAAGTTTGCGTTTATGTTTGTATTTCTTTTTTGTTTAATTAGAGTTATGTTATTTGTACTCTTTTGCTTAAATACCTTACTTTCGAATTCATGATTTTATTTTTTAAGACTGATATAATACCTTTTTATTATAAATGTCTGAATTTAATCAATAAACCATTTAGGGGCATGCATTACAATTAAGTCCCCCTCCCCCCTTTTTCTCTCTTCTTCACAAAGCACCGCTGACTTTATCAAGTTATCTTCAACAGAATCGGTTTGTAAACACCTAAGCTATCTTTTGCGTCTAAACAATTTTAGAACTGCCTTTCTGTCCTAGAAATAAAAATAGATGCAGCTCTACACAAGATTTTCATTGCAAATGTGATTATAATTGGCAGCTCCAACATTGTAACCATTTTATGTGTCTACTATTATGATAATGGTAGTTCCCGCCATTCGCGCCATACTTTCCCATTTATCTCTCCATTCATCACACAAAGTTCGTCTGCTAATCGTATTGTCTGCGGCATGCCACCAACGTAGACCCCACGCGCCAGTGTGGCGCATTGCCAATATCGGTACAGGAACTAACGCTGTAACAACACTTGGATCGTCTGCGAATACGTATGGCCTTTGATGTTAGAGGTCTCACAATTTAGAAATTATGAGGTTCAAGTAGGATGCCACGTCTGTTGTGGTGTAGGCAAGAAAAACTGTCTAAATGTTTCTTTTCACAGCCAAAATCCTTTCTCACCACAACTCATTTGTCATTTAAACGATCCAGAAGCCGAGATGGGGGGCATTTTAAAAGAAGCCAAGATGGGGCATTTGAATCGATAATATGCAGACAAACTGTTTCATGCATACGTTTAACAATCCAGACGACATAAAAAATAAGTAAATGTAATCAAAGCCGACGAATATCGTCTACACAACAAGATTTTGCATTTTTATTGTCTGAAGAAATTTGTATGCAAAGTAAACAACGACAAGATGTAATTTTACAAACAAACGGTTCCCTCTTATATATATTACTTCTAGAATGTTTATAAATATTCTTTAAAATAACATCCTTTTCACAAGCTACGTTAAAATTACCACTGTTCGATTAAGATCTGTGATCGACTTCACTAGAAAATTTAATATGCACTACTAAATTTCCAGTCTGTTTTCCGAACCGCTTCTGCGTCTAAAATAAATATTCCATAACAATAATTTCTGTGTTAAGGGCTAAATATGAAAATGTTTAATACACACACACACACACACACACACACACACACGATTATGGGTTCTAGTGTCTCTACTTAAAAGTTTAATACTAATTTAATTAATGTTTTTTAAATGTTGGTTTTGAAGTTTTTTTTCTGCAGTGTAGCACAGCTGTCCATGCAATGGCGATAATCGTGAGTCCTCGCCTGTCATACTCGTATTTTAATGTTCCAAGTGATTGGACCAAGAGACAATTATGTACACCATGCTGCTCGATGTATTTCCCCAAAATATAATTTTAATTTCGTCTTCTTCACTGTACGTATTATACTAACTTCGGAATAACGCAAGACAATAATCACGACGTTTCTTGTGCTCCAAATACAGATGTGCTTTGACCTGTGCATGTTTTTTGTTGGTCTTTTTTTTTTTATTTTTTTTTTTTTTTTTTATTTTTTTTTTTATGGTTTAACGCCATTTTTTCAGCACAATATAGGCTATACATGGCGGCCAGTGTTACTGGTGGAGGAAGAAACCGGACAAACCCCGGAAAGAACCACCGACCCACGAGAAGCTACTGGCAAGCTTTCTCACATAACTACATTTGCCGAATCTTAGACTCGAACACACGCAGACAGAGGTGAGATGGCAGTGGTCCGTAACGGACAGCGCTTTAGACCACTCGGCCACTCGGGGCCCCCTGGTCTTTTTTATGTCTAGTTGTTATTAGCAGGGATCTATTAGTAGAGAGATCACGGGCCCTGGGGAAGAAACACCGCATCCTCTCCAATTTCTTGTTCAAGCAAACAATTTCTTTTATAAAATTAAAGAGTTGTTTGGACCGTGCTCCAGAGATATATCTCCGGTTGCCCCCCACCCCCCACCCCGTTGGCCCTGGTTATTAGCATGCTACGTTTGGACTGCCTTGATGACATGGGGATGTAGATGTCAGTATGGAGATGAAAACAAGAAGATATTGTACAAAGTTGAAATAATGAGAGATGTTTGCAGCCATGGACATTTGAGGTCAGGAAGATTTAGAATCAGGATCTACCAATCACCAAAATTATACAGTATAAATCTCGTTGGTCGTGGGAAACTTATTTTGAAAATGGTAGGTGTTGGAATCTTGCCAAAAAAAAACTTTGATATCGGGGTTTTATCACCTTGATTACGGGCACGAAAATTCGAGACCTGCGGCGTTGAATTTGACCTCATCCGGACTTGTTTACTGGGGGATTATCTGGCATGATATACACTCTTGATGGATTACCCCACAGAAGAAAGAACCTTAATGATCCCATTTCCTGTATTATTCCTGGCTATCTCAATCCAATATACGAAGATACTACCACTATATGCTCTCGGCAAAATGCGGTCACTATAGCATAATCAGATTAGATCGCCAACATTTGCGCTAGTAATCTAGAACAACAACCCTTGGTTTTGTTTTAGTCGTATCGTTCTGAAATATTAAGCCGCATTTGCTGTGGTAGGTATTGATATAGCGATCAACACGACGACTTGTACGTCAACAGGACGAGTCAACCTTTACAGCATGTTGCCATAATTATGCAAATATGATAACAGACTCGTATATCGATATTTTCTTCAGAAATGTTGCCAAAATACAGGAACCAAAAAAATTTAAACGTGTCATGAATATAAATTACGATTCATAAACCCTCATGCTGACGTAACAGACGTCATTTTGATATGTAGGTTGTTAAAACATATCGTGTCTTTGGCATCCTAATATTCTAAAGCTTCATGATTTTAGCTAGTTAAGTTTGAAAACCTTACTGGCCAGTTTTGAAACAGTAAGTGCAAATTCACAACAACGTTGTGGTCACTAATAGGGTGCTCCATTTCGCCAACTTAGATGAACAATTATCGTGCTCGAAATTAGACGGCAAAAGTCAAATCACTGACCAATCAGACACAAGAGTTGTGTTTGAATTTGAGTATACCAGATTGGCTTTCAGAAATATGACGGGTTTTCTCTAGCCCAATTACATATGGCTTCGCATTCCAAACTTTCATTCTTTACGTTTTTATACTGACAGTTTGAATTTTATTTATACAGAGAATGTAACGTCTAATCGTTTCTCACCATTATCAATGTGGAGTCTCTGTTTAGTCCTGCATGCGGAAGTGTAAACGGTCTTAAACCTAGCATAAAATAAACATATCCGCGTTCTGTTTTGTGAATAAATATCATTCTAAAGCACTAACCGAAGTTTATAATAAAAATTAAATTCCACTTAATGTGCATTCTGGACAGGTGGTTTTTATTTCTTCCCTCCAAGCTATTTAAGTTCAACCAATCTGATTGTTATCAGATTGAAAAGACCAATCAGAATGGGGAGAGCGGTTAGTATTGTGTTAGTGTACATTTGTGACAAAACACATTTTCTACACGGTTTGGAGAAAGTTGTTGTTTCTTGAAGTTTTCTTTCAGTTTTAAAAAAGTGTTGCTGTTGTATTTTACAAAGACCACCATGACTAGCACAGTTGCTGAAATGTGTTGGAACAGAACTTTGGACATTAAGACTAATTACGGAAGCTTTGATTTGTTTGATTAGGATTTTTAACGTAGCTTTAACAATTTATCAGTCTAATCGCTACGATGTCTGAATTGAGGCAGTTTATAGTGAAGTCTAGCACTGAGACATCATGCCGCAGACATGTAGCATGATGTCTCACCCAGTCACATTATCCTGACACCAGGCCGACCAGTCCTAACACTAACCTCTTAATGCTGAGCGTCAAGCGAGGCAGTTGTTAGTACCATTTTTGTAAGTCTTTGGTATGACTCGGCCGGGGATCGAACCGACGACCTCCGTCTTCCGGGGCGGACGCTCTAACCACTAGGCCACCGGAGCGGTTGCGGAAGCCTTTTTTAGTTAGTAAGAGAAAATTAATATTTATTTCTCATTGCTGCTTTTCAATGTAAATCTTATTGAATGGCATCTGTCGTTTTCTGAAAAATGAACAGTCACCGACTTTCACAGGTCTCGAATAAGACTAACGCAGCCAGTAAATTGTAAAAGTTACTATCAGACTGTAAATATGAAATGTTGGTAATACAAATTAATGGAGTCTTATGCTATAGACTATTTTTTTTTCTCCTAAATAATATAATTTTCGTTTATCTCGTTTTTACGTCATTCTCAGACAGACTCACATTGCTGAATAATCTTTAGAATTTATTATATATATATATATATATATATATATATATATATATATATATATATATATATATATATATATATATATATATATATATATTGGCAATCGGCGTGAATTCTTAATCAGACAGTATTTAGTTTTAGAAGATTTTGGTGTTAGACGAATAGACGAAATCTATCTGGCTATTTTTTTTTTCCTTCTCATTTGGGTATTAGATTTAAATGTGCTCACGTTAGCAGATAACTAACGTAGGAGCCTTCAAGTGTGCCCAGGAAATATATCACAGCCAAACCGGGCAACCACAAATTTATCCAGAATATACTTGTTGCGAGAGGTCACTTTTTTTATTGGACCGGATCCAGAACGAGTTGGACCGGATTTCAGACCACAAAGCTAGCTTCAGTGAGTAAACAAGTCAACCTTGAAACCTTCTGAACTGAAAAACAGTCTGGCCATGATTGGCAACGTGACTGACTTGCAGTAATATATTTAGGACTGGCAGTTAAACCATCTATAATCCATTCCAGTGACATCACACTAACGTGTTGGAAATGAATTATTTTTCACAAATTCACAGCCCTGGCTCTTTGCTGTTACTAACAGAGCCGTCTACACGCACCGCTGTAATTGTACCACATCAAGTGTCCTATGATCTTTCCCAAATCTTGCTAGTTTTTTGGACGCTTAGGTTTAGGGTGGAAAATCAGAGCGCCCTTTCCAGTGCATACTAGAAAAAGAAGAAAAAAAAACCATATGTAAATGTAATTATATCATTACACAACAATTTCTAACCAGCCTGAGCGCTTTCGACTCTAAACTCTTAATGAGTCATTTAAGGCATTAACAAAACAGAGACAAAACAAAGTAGGGAAGAAAATGCACCTTACTCTATATGCCGCCTTGAAACCAAGCGATTTAAATAAAGAAGCCTGGAAAACATCTTTTTGCAAACAGCAAATTAAAAACAAATCGCTAAATTAGCTTATTAGTCACATTTAACTTAAATCTACGACTATTGCAATGAGATATCTGGGATATAATTTTCACTTACAAAAGTTTACATGAAAAAACCGATGGCGATGAGGTTTATAGGTTTCTAGGACAATACAAAATATTTGTTAGCATCTGGAGGAAGATGCAGAAAAAAAAAAACAGTTGAAACAAAAACAATAAAGCTCTTATCACTGTAGAAATAGTCAAATAAAATGTTGTAACTTCAACAATTTTTGGAGGTATTTTTGTTTGTCTTGTCTCTGTTTTTTGTTTGTCTTTGAGTCGAAAGCGCTCAGGCTAGTAAGAAACTAGTTTTGCACTGTTCGTTGTCAATGTACACACACACACACACACACACACACACACACACACACACACACTTCCATTCAAAAATATTTGAAAAAGCAACTGTAAATGAAAGTTTTACTCATCTGACCTTTGGCCCAGCCCCTGAGAACCTAGAGATAGTAACAAACGATGATATCCCTTTAGCAGTTGATTTTCCCAAAGACAAAATAACAAGTTTAGAGAGAAGTTTGGTAACGGACAGGCGAAGGATATAATAAGTAAATCCACCAAAGAGTGGGAATTTAAAAAAAAATCCAATATTATTGAGTGGTGCAGCTTAATACATACGCCTTTCGCCAGCATATGTTAAGAGATGCAGCTATATAAGGTACTATATGCGTTTACCTGGGTCAAGTAGATCTGCTGAAGGGATGGAAATGCCCGGTGTAAATTGGAAGGGAAGAACCTAAACAAGCTGTCAAATTCTATAAATGGAAGACTGATTTATGCACAGGGTAACACTAGAACAATCAGCGGCGATATGTCTGACTTGCAAAGTATGAAGCATAGGTGTCACCGTAACCTAGTTTACACTGATGGCTGTAGTACTCTTCAGAAAACTTTCACAGACCATGACTCTAAAGCAACATTGCCTGAGAAAAAGAGCTTAATGCAAACCACAACCTCGGGGTTGACACCAGATGGATAGATGGACTTCCATACATTTATTATCAATTTATAAGCTCTAATTTCTTTGCAGTGCAAGTCATCACTTATCAGTCTATATGAGCTAGGGGTGAGAAATGTAATGAAATAGTTATATCAATTATATTTACCATCCACACCAAATTATGCCGCTTTGCATGATTTTACAAGCTCATTTTTCATATATATTTAAACTTATGTATTATCTGTTATTGAAAAGTCTTAATTGAGATCAAGACTTATCACGAAATCGCGTGTTAAATTTAATCCACGCGCACTGTATTTTTTAAATTATTTTTTTTTTTACAATAGTGTCATTCTTCGAGAACGTTGGGGGTATTTCCCTTTTTTATGTGCAGTCTCCAATCACGGCTTAACTCTCTGTAGGCGTTCACCAAGTTAAATCAACTATTTCTATTCCATGTGGTTGTCATCTGAAGAAAATACAATTGTTTGTTGAGAAGATGGCAATAAAATGCTTGTATAATTATTTTTATCCTCCCATAACGAATGCAGTGCAGAAATCATGAGAACCATTATGTGAAACCACTTTATCCAGTCAATCAAATTTATAAAGGCAATGTGTGTGTGTGTGTGTGTGTGTGTGTGTGTGTGTGTGTGTGTGTGTGTTCTAGATATTAACATTAATGTGTCATGTTCGGTATTAAAACAAACACTGTTAGATGCACACAGTTATAAGATGTACATGATCATAACATCACATACTACCGTCTAATACACCAAATAATCAAGTCCAAAACACGTGTCGTGCATGTTAATGTACATAAGAGTTTGTTCTCATAAAATGCACACGTTCCAAGTCAGCATTACACCACAAAATTATCAAAGTCCGTTTAAATCAAATCCCGTTATTTTTTATTACATGGATACAGAGTAAATTGTTCCGTCTGCAAATAAAATATGCAACTTTTCATTTGATCTGTAATTATTATTATAACTGTACATGTTAAATAAAATTATTTTTAGAACTATACATGCTTCCTACTATTAATTTTATAACTGTACATATTAGCATATCATTATTATACCTGCCTCAGTGTCAGTTATATTTATATCGGTACATATTACCTGTAATTATTATACATGCTTCTTATACTTATTTTCATAACTGTACATATTACCTGTAAATATTTGTATTTCTGTACATACGACCTATATAGCTAGGTTTTATAGCTATGCATGGTACTTCTTTTTTTAAAAAATATAACTCTATATGCTGTTTATAATTATTTGTATAATTGTACATGCCATATGTAAATATTTTTATAACTGTAAATAATGTTTATAATTATTTCTATAACTGTTAATACTTTCTATAATTGTACACGCTATCTATAATTATTTTCTTCTTATTGTAAACAGAAATGTTTTTTTAAAAAAAAGAATGATTTTTGCATATTTCACGAAAGGGTCACATATCTATCAATAAAACACTAAGATTGAGAGAGAGAGAGAGAGAGAGAGAGAGAGAGAGAGAGAGAGAGACAAACTTTCAAATTCCTCCGTTAATCCACAAAATCCATGCAAACTCCGCGATCTGAGAAAAATTTCGCATAAGTTACCACCAGGTGATCTTGTACCCATATTCTAGCAGTAAACGTTAGCTCAATAGTTTCAAGCAGAGCACGCATAAGTTCTGCAACTTTCTTATGAATGCTTTATTCATTCATAGTTTATAAACTGTCACCAGTTTTGTACGTTTTTGGTCCCTATTAGGGTAATTAGGGTACGTATCTTTATGCTTACCGTGGATTCAGAATTGTTATACAAACACAATTTGAATAAAATATATATTCCTGATGTCAGACGTTTTAAATAGTTTATAAAAGATATATTAATTAATTAGTTAATGAATGAATGAATGAATTAATTAATTAATCAAATGCCGATTATTAATTAATATATTTATTATGTTACGTTCATTGAAGTATAAAATGCTGTGAACGCTATATTTAGCTTGTAATTCTTGTACACTTTTTAATTTCTCTATGAATGTTGGAATATGCACTGCTAGTTGGTGTGGCTAAATTATTACATATGTTTTCCTTTGGTTAATACAGGTATAGAGCAAAACCCTACCTAAGTGTATGGCCAATCAGATTGCTGGAGATCGTAATGAAGAGTGGAGATTTTAATTCTTACAACGCAAACGGAGAACTTCGTTATATTACCCACACTTTAATGGAGCACAAAGTTAACTGTCTGTTACTAAATTAATTTTCCAGAATAAATCTGAGCTATTTATTCATTTAGCTAGTATATATATATATATATATATATATATATTCCAATTGCCGACGAAAAAGTATCTGCAATGTTAAACAGTAAAACCCTTACAAAGTTACATTAATAATTTTTTTTTCGGTAACAATAACCTTCTGTTAATATGGTTGTCTTGCACTCTCTAGATTCTTAAACTCTTTGATGCCTGCTTTGCTTCCATTCATCTAAATTCACTTTTGTGTAGGTCGCATGTACAGTTCATCTGTATTAGACAACAGTTATTTGGAACCAATTTACCAATAATTTTCTTTATTCGGGTCTTTCTTAGAATGACTAGAATTTGAACTGCACATTTCTTGATGTACGACAGTACTGGCAGAATAACACCAAACTGTATTTGCCGTTTCAGTTTCAGAGACGCGATAACAAAGGTTAACACATGTCACTTCCAATAATTAGCTATGAAACGCATGCCCTATTGCTTTAAAACTGTGTAGTCCACTGTAGTAAAATAACCATTCAGAAAGAAAAGAACAATAGAAAACAAATATACTTAAAAGTTGCAAAATCAATTCAAACTGCCATCAAACTATTATAACCATGATAAGCTAATCATCTCCATTATGCTTATATTTATTCATGGCGACCACATTTAATTTGTCTATATCGTCTTGTTTTTCTCTAATCATGATTGATAATAACCCATTCGTCAAAAGAAACTTTCGAGTTTCATGTAATTACTAATGCATAATGAGATGGGATTCTCATACGGAATCATGAAAATACAGTACATTTTAAACATATTTTTAGACATGAAAATGACATTATATTCAGCGTATCAAACAACTGCATTCTAACTTCGCAGACACTGATATTACGCACAAAACTTGCGAGTAGTGACGTCAGTCTTATACAACCCAAAAAGTAACCCTTTCCAATAATCTATTGTCGCCGTCTCACAGACTGTACATTTACTCTGCGACCGGAGCACATCGCCATATAAATAAAAGAGGGGTAAGGTGGCGTTAATACCGATATTTAAAACCATGAGAAATAACTCGTATATTCAGAAAACAGGCTACACCTATAATACTAATGGTTGTTGGGTAGGATAGAATAAATCATGCAAACCTGGTAACCGGCATTTTGCAAAATTCTTGTAATACAAAAGGCAAATGGAGCGGAGGACAACGCTCATTGGGCAAGATTGGCTAAAGAAAGTAACTTTCAAGTTCGTTTGTTTCCTTTTGTAAGGAAATCATGGAAAATAAGTTTACATTTCTCCCGATAAAAATAGATATTATCGAAATAAAATAATCTCAACATACCTTAAAGTAAAATAAGTTAGAACTAGAGTCATTACACATGTAATAATATGGTTTATAAACTTTATTCTAGATGAAATTCAGGGTAATAAACAAAATCGTGTGGTTTACACTTTTCTATTATAACTCCCACTCCCCTCTCCATACTTATCCTTTTATCGTGATACTTGATTCTTTAAGATGTGGTTTTATCGTACGGACCTTGAACAGCTTGATGCACATACCTTCTCTAACGCACCAAATAATTTGCACATAAAATTTGCCGCGTTACTTGTAAACAACTCTTTATTTATATTACTACATTCCTGTCTGCTTAAGATATATTAAGTTAAAATGGGTAACATGACTGTTTATGATAGTCGAGCTTCATTAAAATTCACATCAAAATGATAAACGATTAGTCTGCGTTCAAAGGCCTGATTAAATGCCCGGATTTATGCGTTTGATTCTCGTCTATTCCGAATATCATACAAACACATCTGCCAGCACAGGCAGTTCGGGTAAACATATGAAGTTTACGCCACACATTCTACATTCAAAATACATAACATTTTTAACACGTTCGTAGAGTCAGTACGTCACATTTTTTTTCGTAATTCTTTTAAAAATAAATAAGAACTTTCAGTCTTCCTATAGCGTTTCCAGTCGGTTTTTTTTTTAAAATGAACCAAACACCTTAGATCAAGAGATCGAGTGTTATACAAGTGTATGAATTTACATTTAGCGAAGAAAGCTAAGAAAACTCCAGTTGTATATTCACTCGAAGACTATCTATTCTAAATATGTAGGGTGATCGATTTAAACTAGCATTTTTTTTACTTGATTCAATGTAAGGGTGTGTGACGGGTACAGTATTCAGTTGTCACATTTACTCGTTTGTATAAGTAAGACAAAGGCATTGATACTCTTCTTACAGAATAAACAATACCCGGATGTCCCCACCCAAGAATCTTAGTAAAAGGACGCTTTAGAGTTTTCTCATAAATTCATTTCATGATAAATTCTGAAATATAAATAAAACTGCCTGTCCGACGTTTACTTGTTGATAGAGAATTCGTTTGCTGTACCGACGCATGACCGGCGAACGCGATGTTATCGTAACCTCACCTGCCGGACCCGAGATTAGAAATAATTTCTCACACCCAGACTTAATCCAGCAGTCTGACATTATCGCTAACGCCAATCACTGACCAATAAGACGCCAGAACGTTTTATATTTTTTTTTTATAAAAAAAACTGATGATCGGTAAGAAAATAGTGTACGATCTTAGGGTCTCAATCGAAATTTACTGACATGTTAATTAGGCAAAGACCTAAGACATGATTGTTTAGTTTTAAGTGAGACTTGAATCACATCAAATCAGATTGACTTCTATTTGTTATATGCAAGCTAACTGTAAGTGAAGATGGCTCTCATACAAATGTGCATCTTAAATGTTGTGTCCATAAATGTGCATCTTAAATGTTGTGTCCATAAATGTACAGCTTAAATGTTGTGTCCATAAATGTGCAGCTTAAATGTTTGTCTATAAATGTGTAGCTTAAATGTTGCGTCATTAATCAATACAAAGGACAATACATATTATGTACAAAACTGTTTTATTTCTCGTCGATTAAGAGTGTCGAAGTGATTACACAAACTAGGTAGTTGTTTTTAAATTTATGATTGGATGATAAATATCGTACATTGTTTTATGATTGGATGAAAAAGGTGTATGTTGAGTTCAGATTGTTTTATAAATATGGTACGTTGATTTATGATTGAATGATACATATCGTACGTTGATTTATGATCGGATAATAAGCATGATACTATGATTTATGATTGAATTTTCAACATGGCACTTTTATTTATGATTGGATGAAAAACATGGTACGTTTATTTTTAATTTTCGGTGATAAATATGGTACGCGACATAGCCACCTTCTCACAATTAAATGTCCATTCAATTATTCTCATATATATCGACACGTTATCATTGTTATGGAGATATTACCAGACGGACTAAATAGATGATTTAAATCTAATTTAAAAACTCACCGCAAGAAAGAAAATTTGAGGTATTAGTATCATTGTCCATCAAATCTACATATCTTCCATGTACAACCCACACTGTAGTAATAGTTCCCACACCATTGATCGAAATAACTCGGTCAAGTGTTGTGGGGAGGGGTATACATTAGGTAGTCGAGTACGTTACTTGTCTAATACGTCATCGCTGTCTGAAGTATATTTGGTCTGCATCACACCTTCTTGTTGTTAATCGCTTCTCTTACTATACTCACTTCACTTCAGGTGTTTGCCTATGAGACTCATTCAGACAGTAGTCAAAGATTGGACCTTAACGGACAGTGTTTTCAACTAGCAAAAGCAATACAGAAAAGATAAAGCTAAGTGTTTCATTCAGACAGTCAAGTTAGACAACAGTACAAGACTATTGTAGCTTGATTTCAAGACTATTTCATGAACGTTTGAAAACTTTTTTTTCTTAATTCTTGGATGCCGCCTTCATTCTGATATTTTCATTTTTCGCATTGTCTCCTATGATGTGACTTGTTTTTACAGACACAGCTCATGCTTGGTAAAGTAACATTTGTTGATAGAGGACATTAAACCATCAGAATTGTTTTTCTTGAGAAGAAATTTCTCACCGTTTTGAGAGCAACATCGCTTCCCGCAGCAAAAATGATGCCATGCCCCCTTTTAATGTTGACTTTGTCTTACTCAAGTGTTGTGATTTTAAGCATTCCTGGTTGTTATACATATCAAGACTTTCTGTACCATGAAAACCAAGGGATCACAAATGAAGTTGAACCAACGAACATTACCACAACTTCGTCAGCAACGCCAATTACCAGAGAAGAAAGACTTAAGAAGATGAGACAGAGGTAAGTCGTCTTTGTAATACGAAAATGAATTAATAATAAAAATGCGCAGTTATATTAAAACTAAGATTAGACCTACTCTGTCAGAGAAATGTTTACTTTTCCTAATCGATATTACATGTTTAATTATATATCATGAAAGAAATAAACATTCAGTCCCAGCATCATGCAAAATCAATGGTACACAGGTTTTTGTCCAAAACATATTTTGCCATTTGTATCATATGGTATCAGTTTATATCTGAAAGTGAAGAAAAGACGAGAAAAAGTCTATAATTTTATTTTATCTTATGATATCATCATCAGTCTCTTGACCTAGTGTGGTCGTTGAGGCACTGTGCTGCTGAACATCTGACCAGTTCCCTCCACTTGTCTCGATCACGTGCCAATGCCTGTGTCTCCGCAAAACTTTTCCTGGTCCATTCTGTGATGTTGTCACTACACTCTAGTGACATGGCCATACAATTTCAGCTTTCTCTTTTTGACAGTGGTGAGGAGGTCTTCATAATAGCCTACTTTGTGCTTGATGGTGTTACGCACTTCCTCATTTGTGGTGTGGTCCATGTAAGAGATGCCAAGGATGGTTCTGTAGCATCTCATTTCAAGTGCCTGGATTCTTCGTTGTAATTCTGCTGTCAGGGTCCAGGCCTCACATGAATACAGAATGATTGAGATGATTAGTGCTCTCAATAGTCTGATTTTAGTTTTCAGACAGATATTCTCGTCTTTCCAGATGGATCTTAGCTTTGACATAGCTGCCGTTATTTGCGCTGCTCGTGACAAATTTTCTGCTGATGATCCCTCTTCCTTGATTATGATTAATCTTATGATACAGTCTCTACTTAAACTTGGGAAAAAATAGCATGTTTTATAACATTGCATCAGCAATGACCAGAAATGTCACAGAACGTTATACTTTTGGCAAAGAAACAAGATACAAGACAAACTATTGTCCATGTATTCTTATAATGTACATATGTAAAACAAAAATGGCACACCAACCACCAACAACATAAAACAAAGAGACACAGTCAGAACGTCCTCAGTATCTTCCAGCGCATGCTATAGTAAAAGTCAAACAGGTCATGTGCGTTCAACACAGATCAGTTCGTAAATGGGCGTAACTGTTTAGGATTTGATTCTACACATCTTGAACTGGAAAGTATTCACTGCATTTCGATTCTTATACATTCACATTCCTTTGGAATGTCATAATTTAGCCGTCCCGGGAGTGCATACGGCAAAATCAGTGTTAAAGTACGTATACATTGTTGGACGAAATTGACCAGAAGGTTTGATAGAACACAATCCGGATTGACTGTCGCGCGTTGTGATGTCGCACGCTACGCATGTTGATAAACGCGTTCGTACTACCATGCACTGTAACGATCCCACTAGACGTGATCTTTATTTGACTCAAGTTTAGTACATGGCCACCATTGTTAAAGATCATAGAGATCGATAATTTTCGGCTAGAAGTCTCTTGATGACAGTTAAGATGCAGAACATTCAATAATCAGGACTAAATAGACTTTGGTTAAAAGAACAATATATATTTAATTTGTATTTAATTTAAAATGAAAAACAATACTGCACAAAACGAGTTCCTAATAAACAAACCTTTTATTAAAAGAATATATCGCTGTCATTGTTTTGATATATGGGTCACAGAAACCTCATTGGATTGTCACCCGCGTTGAAACGCTAATATACTCATTCTGTCCAAACGTACTCTGAAAATTTAGTGCAGTCTGGAGGAAAGAGCAAAAATTGTGTAGGAAAACCAAGCTATGTAAGGACGTTAAGATACACTTCATTCTACGTTATCTGTATATTGTGACATTTGCAGTGTGCTACCTGGGAGTTGTCCTCAGCCCAGCGTAGACGACGCTCAGTCGTCACAATGTTAATTTCGTTCGAGTTTTCACGTGAAATAAATATAAGTTCAAATAGTAAGTACATAAAGATTCTTTATCAGGGTAGTTATGAAGATCGCCCCAAAACTCTCGGGTTCTTTCTTCTTCTTTAATACAAGCTTATTTTTTAATTTTATTTCACCGATGCTAGTTAGGCGGAATCAATTATGTAAAACTAAAACAATTTGATGGGATCAATCCTTAAATATTCAAATCAACCCCTCCCTAAAAAAATATAAAAATATAACAAATAAAACATTAACGGTGTTTAAATTCAAGTCTTGTTGTAAACCGACCACATATACATTGTATCTGTGTTCTTTATATGGTTGTTCTTCTTGTGGTGTCGATAGTAACAACATCATTAACAATAGTAGTAGTAGTAGTATTTCAGGTGTATTGATAATATTATTAGTATTTCAGGTGTAGTGATAATAGTATTAGTATTTCAGGTGTATTGATAATAGTATTAGTATTTCAAGATTATTGATAATATTATTAGTATTTCAGGATTATTGATAATAGTATTAGTATTTCAGGATTATTGATAACATTATTAGTAGTTCAAGTCTATTGATACTATTATTAGTATTTCAGGTGTATTGATAGTAGTATTAGTATTTCAGGTCTATTGATATAGGTATATTGATGATATTATTAGTATTTTAGGTCTATTGATATAGGTATATTGATGATATTATTAGTATTTCAGGTGTCTTGATGAAAGTATAATATTTTAGGTGTATTAATAATAATATTAGCATTTCAGGTTTATTGATAATATTATTAGTATTTTAGGTGTATTGGTAATAGTATTAGTATTTCAGGTCTATTGATACTATTATTAGTATTTCAGGTCTATTGATACTTTTATTAGTATTTCATGTCTATTAATACTATTATTAGTATTTCAGGTGTATTGGTAATATTATTAGTATTTCAGGTGTATTGATAATATTATTAGTATTTCAGGTGTATTGATAATATTATTAGTATTTCAGGTGTATTGATAATAGTATTAGTATTTCAAGTCTATTGATACTATTATTAGTATTTCAGGTGTATTGATCATATTATTAGTATTTCCGGTGTATTGATGATATTATTAGTATTTCATGTGTCTTGATGAAAGTACTAATATTTTAGGTGTATTAATAATATTATTAGTATTTCAGGTGTATTGATAATAGTATTATTATTTCATAACTGTGGCGATTATCAACATCATTGTAACAGTTTCTTTTCCCCCACCTTAAAATGCAACACTGCCTAAATATCGTTATAAAATCCATGAACAGTAGAAATAATACATACATACATACATACATACATACATACATACATACATACATACATACATACATACATACATACATACATGCATGCATGCATGCATGCATGCATACAGACAGACATGCATACTGACAGACAGACAAATACATTAGCCATATTTTTTTGAATATGCATGGTACAGAAAAAGAATAAAATTTCATTTTGTTTTTGGTAAATTATCACAAGTGAAATATTTTCAGTGTCATTTTTTCCAGATCGAAAGATGCTAGAATCTTTTACCTGCAACAACACATGTTGAACACCTTGGGCTGGGAAAAACCTCCAAACATCAGCAACAACATGAAAATGATGCTCCTGAGGAACATAGACCCACGATACGTGGTGAGGAGGAACACGTGTTATCATGCAGCATGTGAGTTACTTGTCATATAAATACTATACTTTAAATTTGAAAAAAAATGCAATACATTCAACATTCAAAGTTAAGCAGCACTTGGACATTTTAGGCTTGTTTCGGAGGAAAGCTGAAGGCAGTGTTACACGTATTTTCTAATAAAAATATTTGTAGATTCCTAATAAATGTTTTGTGGTGCGGCGAAAACGATAAGTTAACAAATATTTTAACATGTTTATTTTGGTATTAATGAAGATTATTTTCACTCTGTCTTCACCGGCGCATGGAAATTAATGTGGAATAGACACTTAAGCGAAATGACGAACCAAGAAAAGGTAAATTAAATATTGTAATATAGTTACAGTTGATCTAACTAAGTCATTATTTTGCTTTAGTAAAGTTACCACAACAACTCATCCCCCCTCTCTCCCTCTTTAAGAATACAGATTATATATATATAATCGGGTTACGAACAACTTCGAAATTTTTTTGTCTCGGGTTACGAACGAAGGCGAGAGAGAGAGAGAGAGAGAGAGAGAGAGAGAGAGAGAGAGAGAGAGAGAGAGAGAGAGAGAGAGAGAGAGAGAGCAAGGTTTAACGTTGGAGACAACCGATCGTGTACAGTACAAACGAAGGCCTCGCAGTACTAACATCGCTTAGCGCTAGCCTAATAGCCTAGTTTTGCACGCGTGCGCAGCCTCGCTTTCATTGGCCTTACTACACATAAAATATTTAAATAAAATGCACCTTTAGATCTTTAATATTATATCCTTAAATTTTCAAAATTTCAAGATAAAATTTTACATAGTTGATAACTTTATAATATGATTTAAATAGTGCTGTCCATACAAAAACATCTTACACCATACAATTTAAAAATACAAAATACACACACAATGGACAAATGACTCTGGCAAAGTCAACTGGGTAATAATTAATAAATCCTATACTAAAAAGGAGAGGAAATTGGCCCTGGAACTTAATAGTTCTATGGGAAAAGAGTACGAGTTCAGGAATCAGATTGTTAAGAAATCAATATTCTCCTCAGCTCTAGTGAAGAATATATGTCACAAGATAGTTCTTACTTGAGATGGAGAGTATTATCAGTCTGAAATCCTTAGTGGGTCAATTAAAACTTAATATATTTGACGAACAAAACAAAGATTAACCGTCATCAAAATTTCGAATAAATAAAAATAACATAGACATATACACCATATCTACACTCATGGGTGGACAGGGAGTACAAACACAATATCATAGACACTATTGGCTAACCGACGGTGTTCCTCAATCAACTCGAACCAGCTATGTGCTGGGGAGAGTACCGAGGATCAACATCCCCCCCCCCCCCATCCAAACAAACTTGTTGCTAACAGGGCAGTAAACCTGATGAATGATAACACGATGGCCCACTTCAGAAAGTTTCCCCAGCAAAGGAAGCGACAAATTTCCCTTGATAGTTTCTTGGTGCAGAAAGATTCCCAGTTGGCTGCCAAGAAACAGCGACAAGAAACTCCTGAAACTAATGATTCAGAATAGCAAACAAAGTGACAAATTTCCCATGATCGTTTTCTTGGTAAGAAAGATGGACTAAATATTTTTTTATTTTACATTTAATTTATTTGGCTGTTTTCTTTCTCTTTATTTAATACGTGAAGTACACATACTCTTTGCGTTTTGTCAGGTAAACGACCGGATGTGAATAAAAAAGAACAATTCTTTCATCTTGAAACGGATTGTCTCTATTTCATTGATTTCAATGTTTCGGGTTACGAACGTTTCGGGTTACGAACCGAGTTCTGGAACGAATTAAGTTCACACATACAATCATGGTTTTTAAAGAGATGGTATAAAGCAATTTGATATACCAATAATATTGGATATTCAAATGGCTCAATAATACGCATGCAAAAACATTCTCGCGACTGTCTGCAACCGACTCTCGATCAATGATGAATTTCCACATTTTAATTAGTGATGTATGAAAATAACGACAAAAAGTATTAAGAATCCCCGTTTTATAAATTTATTTAATAAAGTACACATTTTCTTCGCAATCCTTTCTGCTTTCTGTTCCCTCTCCGTTCGAATGCATAACGTACAATTACGCAGAAATGTGGAGTGAGAGAGGAAATAAATTTGAGCAGGATTACAATCTTGAAATATAAATTACATCAAGTAACCTACACGACTATGGCTTGTCGTAATGATGTGTGTGCACTTTCCTCGGAATCTATCTATAGTGTTTATCCATGATACAAAGTTGCAACTCGTGTCGACCTTATACGGTATATTTCTCGGTTATGTATTTATTTTGTTTTGTTATTGTTGTTGTTTTTAAACATATTATACTATTCTAAAAATCAATTATTATTAATTAAAATGAAAATATCTAAAGACCTTACTCTCTCTCTCTTTCTCTCTCTCTCTCTCTCTCTCTCTCTCTCTCTCTCTCTCTCTCTCTCTCTCTCTCTCTCTCTCTCTTAGTAAAACCGACGAGAGAGAGAGAGAGAGAGAGAGAGAGAGAGAGAGAGAGAGAGAGAGAGAGTTTTGTGGTAAAACCGTCGAGAGAGAGAGAGAGAGAGAGAGAGAGAGAGAGAGAGAGAGAGAGAGAGAGAGAGAGTTTTGTGGTCTGTGGTACCTTTACTGAAGCAAAATAATGACTTAGATCAACTGTAACTATATTAAAATATTTAATTTAACTTTTATTCGTTCGTCATTTCGCATAAGTGTCTATTCCACATTAATTTCCTTGCGCCGGTACGTAATGGCTAAGCGTTTATGTGAACTTTTTTATCATTAAAACCATATTTCATGTTTAAATTTATAAGTATTTATTATATTGATGTAATCAATATCAAGAAATATAGAAATTAGAAAAAAAGAAGAAAACAATCAACTTAGCAATATGTAGTTGTGAATAGCGATAAAAGACATATAACTACATTTTGTAGCGGACACACTCGGGTGATTAGTAAATCTTAACACCGTGTAAACGGCAAAGACTAATGTAATGTAGATAAACTATATGTATTGTATGAACGATGTACCAATGATATACCACTCGTATTATTTTTCATTAAAAGGAAATGCAGTAAGCCTCGTTTCCTTTTAACTGATACATGAATATTTATTACCATGCCAATATTCAGAGGCCTGTTTTTAAGAATGGCTGACTTTCGAGACTGGCTTAATTTGTAATGTGTACGATGATTACGGTAGATACGTCGAGGAATACTCATTATTATCAAATGTCCAAAAAGAACATAATTACAAAATTGTATTTATATTGTACTGTCACTCAGTAGGACTATGTATGATGTATCCATGAACTTTGCAAGCTAGATATATTGCAATTTAATTTGCTGTAATTTTGTAAAGAATTAACGTATAGTGTCCAAAGTCATCGTTACTTACAAATTATATTTAGAAAAGGTATGTTTGCCCATTTGTCGTCTCTAGTAAAAAAAAAATATATAAAGTTTGCCAATCATGTATCAAAGTTTTGTTGAAGGGAACATGAAGATATAATCAAAAGCAATTAGATAGGCAGGCAAACCAACAGTCAAATTAAGAAATAGATTTATGAATAGACAGAAAAACGAATGCGTATAAAGAATTGACAAACACCAGTACCGATGTATTACTTAATAATTTAACTGATTTTGGTTGAACTAGGTATATTCGATTTTGTAAACGATATACGGACATTTTGGCACACTTGTAAAATGCTTGATATCTTGTCTTTCAGGTGCCATGGCTTCTGCAGACTCGTTGCCGCAGTATATTGACCGTTCTCTGTGGTTTGAGTCTGCTTCCAATTCTCTGAGGCTCTTCTTCAATATAACCATGAACCAGGAACCCGGTCTGACAATAACCAGCGCCTATCTCAGACTTTACGTCAAAAGGCGGGAAAGTGAGTACCTTTCAATGTCTTGACACTCTTCATTCTTGTCAATTATATTAGACATTAAATAAATAAATAAATAAATAAATAAATAAATAAATAAATTCTTCATTATTTTCACTGATGTTTGAGAATTTAATGAATTTAGAATAATTTTAGAAGCTTCGTCAATCGTAAGACCAGAAAGTTATTGTTAGGTTTAATGGCTTGCAAAATGTTTCAGTTTTTCTAAAAAGAAATTTATTTTGGTATCTTGTGCATTTTATGGTTAATATCTTTCAAAAATAATAATGAATTGTTTTGGGGGTTAAACTAATTTTAATTATGTAATACGTATCGGATAATATCGCAATGCTTTCATTATCTTTCATGCTTTTGATGACGTTTTTGTTAACACCTTTTTATGTACTTTCCTTCGTTAATACATTACTTTGATACCTGGTTTCTGTGAATTTGTATATAGTTAAAAGTGTTAATCTTTTTTTCGACCTTTCAAACCCTTGTTTTTGCTTCAGATTGCAGATGTACTGCAAATAACGATGCTACAACTTCTAGATTCATCGTCAGTGTTTACCAGTATACCAAACCATTAAGACAGAAAAATAGAGGTATGCTGATTTTATTTCTTTACTCAAGGCATGCGTTTCCGAAAATCCATTTCTTAACAAGTGATAGAAATTAAAAAGGAAGAGGGTGGTAAAAACCTAACTAATACACTATTTTATAGTTTTCAAGCAAGCATGCAAGAAACAGAACATATGTCAAAATTAAATGAATAATTTATTACAACAATATAGTGATCACTATGACCTTGAAGAGTTTTTAGAGCGTGTCACTCATATCTCTTCTATCTATAGATCTAATTATCCCATAATATTAAAATTCTTGCTCATGGTAAGCAACGATTATCTATGATAGTTTTTTATTTAAAGAAAATGAATATTAAGACATGAAATTGGGTGAGCGTCGAGACTTTATACTATTTTATTTACTACTGTAACTGTAAAAAAAAATTAACAGAAGACCACATGCTCGTCGCATACATTAATCAATTATTTATCACAGGTCGACCTCGAAAGCGCATTATGGACGTCAGACTGGTTACTTGGGACGGTGATCGATGGGTTCGACTCTCTGTTAAAGACGCCATAAAAGACGTTGTAATGGGTAAACGTAATTGCGGTTTTGAGGTCCAGGTTCGGAATACGAACGAGGAAGAAATGGACGCCAAAAGGATATTTAATCCAATCGAATGTTCAATAAACTCAGGCAAGGGACAATAAGATGTATTTCGATTCATTCTCTCTGCATAACACGGACTAAATAATCTGCGATTTAAGCATATTTTATCACCAAATCATAAATACAATGCAAAGGCGCTCGACAAAAAGATCTACTGTGTTAAAATGATTTCATATAATTAGTAAATCAATGGAAATCAAACATGTAAATATGTATACAGAAATGTCACTAAAGTAATAAGTGCAAAGTACATATAAACATGTGTATATGAATTCATATTTGGATATGTAACAGCGTACATGCATATATATTAGAGAAAAAAAAAGAGAAAAAAAGGATAAAGGACGGAAAGAATTAATAAACGAGGAAACATTTGAACTCTTGCAAAATATACACAAATACTAAGAAAATAAACTGTGGAGAACAACGTATGTATGTATGTATGTATGTATGTATGTATGTATGTATGTATGTATGTATGTATGTATGTAATGTTTATCCTTTCTAAAGATTTTTTAGGAAACTGAGCATATTTTAGGACAATCTTTCTGTTTTGTTCTACAGAGTTCGATTGTCCGGGTAGAGTTACACCAGCTATCGGCGAGCCCGAGGACGATGACCACACAAATAAATCCCCCGTTATTGAGATCAGCTCCACGGTCACACAAAGCATAGATGGCCTACATCAAGTTTACGTAGGAAATGACGGTACTACTGGAGCTGACGGCGACAGCTATGACCCAGATATAGGTGAGCAAAAACGTAAATTAAAATGACAAAACTTTTTACCTTCCTGACAATAACAGTGTTATTTTTCATTCAAGAGATACCCACAGAGAGAGCAAATGTTTTAGTAAATTTGTTTCTCCTAAAATGCTTACCCGATCGCATTAACGTTATTAATATAAGCATTAACACCTTCCAGATCCAGCCCTCCCAAAGACGAAATTCGCCTTTCCGTCCATAATATACATGTATAAAATGAATGGTACATATTAACGGGATGCTCGTATTTCGAGGAGCATGAGATGGTAGTAATGCAAGTTGATCGCGTAAATAGTTTCGGAAAAAACATAATTTACAAGCAAATATGCTTTCTCCTTCGAATGTGTTCCCTAATCACATTAACAAGAATCTGTAATAAGCGGAGGGAATGCCGAGCATCCAAATTATTCCCGAGGTAACATATGTGGGGTGAATGTTCACATACGAACTACCTGTATTCATAACTGCGAGCAACAGAACCGGAGGCTACTTGGCTTACGTCTGGAAATTAATAAATAATGAGATCTTCTTAAAATATAATACTTCCGGGCTAGCCATTAGCGATGATTTCACTTGGTGCTCGTCTGAGGTTTATACTAGTGTAAATTGGGTCTACCAAATTCAGAGCGTGTCGCTGTGAAACCAGTTCTCATATATAACACTCTAGATACGATATTGTGCATATCAGCCGATGGCTTCCGTGATTTATAGAGATATGGTGGTCCAGGCATGGCTCTGATTGACTACCTTCATCTCTCAGGGTCAACAGGCTGGGACAACAGAGAATGTTCTTCATTGAACCTGAAGAAACAGGTTTTGTGTTAAAGAAGCTTCAGCTAGGTCCTGGCTAAAGGTTCGATCTTTTAAGATTCAAACAAGTCAGAACCCAGGAAAGATTATACTTAGGAAAACAATGTTAGCAATTTGGACCTAATGAAGTCAAAGCCGGACAACAGACAGAGGTCTTTGTTATGAACAAGATCCTCCCAACTATAATGACGGAAAGTGTCCTTAATAGTAATCGGAAAAATCCATTTCTCTTGGAAGAGGCATAAAAAAAGGTAAAGGTCAGCTACTCGTGGGAACAAGGCACTCAATGTGATGATGCTTTGATTTTGCGGCAGTCCCTGAAATCTGTCCACTTTCCCCTAAAAGGCTTCAAATGTGATAGCTAAATTCTAGAACGTTCAATTCATTACAACTGAATAGTTTCTGCTGAAAGCATTTTTAGGCAAGAACTATTCGTGAAGACGTTGGGGTTTGGATGAAACCCGAAGTTTTGAGGGTGTTTTAGAAAACTTGGCCTGGCCAGGATCTTCCCGAGTAGATCTATCACTAGATTGAGAAGATCATTGATGCAGGATTTGTCTTAGCGTAGACGGCTACTTTTGCACTTCTGGCTTCACAATTTCTGTATAACCTTAGGAAATAAGATTATTGTTATTTGTGGGGTAGGCAGAGGTTACAGACCATCAGAAATGAGAGAAAAAGTGTCAACGTACCAAGCCTCGTGATCGAGTAATGGGGAACGAAGGTAGACAGTTTGTGATTTCACTAGGTTGCAAAATGATCAATCATCGGACGCTCCCATCGCTGTAAAATCTTATGAAAGACCAATAGATGGAAAAATCTCCCTATTGAACAAGAATCGGTCAGGAGTGAGTCTAACGGGAATATACTAATCTAGATTTATATGTTTCCTTGTACGCACAAACGACGGAATGCCGAGACCAGAATGTAGAGTTGGAGTGATTGGTTCCGCCATATTTAACATAATGAACGACATATTGTACTGGAGATAATCGTTCTATGATGAAAGGCTTTGATAACAGGTTTTTTTCGCTGAGAACTTGATGTGGAGACCCGAACCCCAGTGGTCGTTGATGGTGTCGAGGTTTGGTGACACATGTGTTGTTCAACGAAAGGTGGTTTCATTTGTACACACAGCTCCATGCGAGTGCGGCTATTGAAAACGCATTCAGAGAGAGAGAGAGAGAGAGAGAGAGAGAGAGAGAGAGAGAGAGAGAGAGAGAGAGAGAGAGAGAATTTCGTCTTTGGAAGGTCTGATTTCGGGAGGGAAAAGGGCTCTTATTCCTGACGTTAATGTGACCTGGGAACGTATTCGAACGAGAAACCTTAAAATCTAGTTGGTAGATGCTGATCTATTCAAAGAATCAAATAATTTCTTGGACTTTTTTTTAAAAAATGTATTATTGCTAGAATACTTGCGCTCTAAAAGAATTTTCCGCAATACAACCACAAATTTCCGAAATAATTCAGACAATTTTGCACTTTTATTAGTTTTTTACTTCCGTGAAGTGCCGGCAATGCTTGCTTCATGCATACATAATTTATCACAATCTATTACTGTTATTTTCAGATCAATAATGAGACTGGCTGACGCAACATTCTAAACACAACAGATCTCCGCTGAACCAAGTCACCGCCGAACCAGGACACCGCCAAACCAGGACGCTGCTGAACCACGACGCCTCTGCACAGAAAACATTCTTATGGTATCCAGCTTTAGTGAAAACATTCGCAACAATTATGCCGGACCAGACCTAGCCATCGTTCACTATAAATGACAGCTTAATTGTTACAAATTTTATTGAATGGATGTTTCATTTATTATTATAAACAAGATCTTTTCCTTTTATGTATGTATCATATTTCTTATTGTTCGATGTTCACTAAGGAAGAAAGGAGTGATGTACTTTGTGGCATGGTCTATTTTACTTAAAACTATGTACAAAGATGAATGGTTTAAAAATTGTGCAAACCGAATGGAAGGATACAACTGTTTGACGCATGCTTGGGTACGATATGATGTTTAACAAATTTGGGAGCGGGATGGAATTTTTATTCAACACGATCCTGCTACTGCCATAAAGAAATTGAGTTCGGTAGTTCTGGACACCCAGTCAGCATCTTTACAAGCCAAGGGTAATAGATCCATTTCGTGTTTCATCTACCCTTGATACATATAAACTAGTGACATATTTGTTTGCCATTTCGCTAATTGGGTGCAGCTGAAAAAAATCCAACAAGATTGCTTGTTATATTTGCTTAGGATAATAGTTTGGAATAATCATAGCGGCCTTTGCGAACATAGGCTTACTCTCTATGTAAGCATTTCCACTTTCATAGCCATGTATCTATTGTGAATTCAGTGATGCTGACATTTGTAAAGTCGCCATATCAGAAATTTAATAGGTTACGTAACGAAATCTCTGGTTAATGGATTTCGCGAGTTATTTGGTATATCTCTTTGACCTGCAAGAGGTTCAAAACATGATTTCAGCTAGTTCAGGTCAGAATTATATTAATTCTGTACAGCGATTCGGTGTTTAATTTTATCAGTTTAAAGTTGACAGGTCATGAATTAATAATAAAAATCGTTGTATATCGTATGTGATAAGATGTCATAAAATTAAAATTATTTTTATTTACTCATCTCTTTCTCGCGACGGCGTGTATCTGAAGTATAAGAAACAGAGTAAAATATTGCAAATAGTATCAGTGATGACAAACGTAATTCAGATTGAAACTCTAAAAAAGTATATTTGAAGATATACGGCCGTTAAATTTAAAACTACTTAAAATGTATTACATTTTAATATACAGTCTTCAATGCAATGCTGCAATAAAATTGGTTTCTATCCAAATAACTATAAATAATATTGGAGAATTTTGTTCAAAATAGTCGAAATGTATGCCAATGACGGATTAAAATGTAATTGTTTGTTAATTTTACTTCTAATTAAAAAATTAGCGTAGTATTTGTAAGATTGACGAGAAAAAAAGTCCCAAATAAATTTTAGAAAGTGGAAATATTGAATCTATTCGATAATGAATCGATAAAAGTACTAGATATACGGCGCTATTTATTAGAGGTTGTATTGTGTAACAGTCACCTTTATCCCCAATACATTAACGGAGGACACAATAAATACATTTTGCAAGTGTATAACCACCGATAAACGCCAGCAATTATGAAAACATGTTATTGCTTGTATTTCTATTGTAAAATGCGGGAGAATGAATATTGCACCCGTAACGATATAGTTGGTACGGACATGACGTCTAAATAGCATAACAAGTTCTAGCGGTATATATGATGACGTTCTCGGCTATGTGTAATAACCTCTTAAATGTAAAGCTTTTTTCTGTGATGGCTACCTCATTATTGATCATAATTCCATATTGTATATACACGTCTATTTATTTGTATTTTTGTGATAAGAATTGCTAGCAATGTTGATGCATTTTCATATGATCTTTATGCAAGGTTTATCATGTATTTATCGTTATAATGTATGTTTTGTTTATTACGCGCATATATTTGTTTTCATAAACTTATTCAATTCATTGCACGTATGCTTTTCTTCTAGAAATCATATTCAAGTCCTCATTAAATTCTTTTAAAGTCTTTCGCTTGCTACTTCTTTATATTTTTCACTTAACGTCAATTAGACATTCCTGCGAACGATTCCTTTATCACGCCTTGGCTATGTTCATTGGTGGAGGTTTATAGCGTTGCTCACTCAACCCATCCCTCCTTCATTACTTACACACGTATGTCCGTCTATCTTATAGGTAACAAAATTTATGATTTCGCTCAGCAATTTAAAATTCTTTGATGAATTTAAAAACCGAATATAGTATGGTATCAGACATTAAAAGCAAAAAATTGCGCAAGTCCGATTGACACCATTTCTCCGCAAAAGTACATACATAGTACACGCAGGGCCGACAAGAGGGGGTGGGGCCGGGAATATATCCCTAAGGCCCAGGCCCTAAAGGGGGCCTGGGCCGAACAACAATATTTAATTTTATAAAAGAAAAAAAAATGGACGATGGAGATAACATGCACACAAAAAAGTAAAAACTAAGAATTGTAAGTAACTGTGAACTACTTTCCCTTGAAAGAGAAGAACAATATAATGCAAGAAACGTTCTAACAAAATTCAATGTAGATATGATGCCTACAGCTGGAGATTTGTCAAGAAAAGTGGGTCAGCGAGACCAACTTATATAAGATTGGTGGTTTAGAAGGATCTAAGGAAGACACTGAACAAGTTCCATAATAACAGCGCAATGTGACCAGAGTTTGTCCGCATGGTAGACTGTTTTTTTTTTTGAGGTTAACCGTGAACAACAAATTTGTTAGTGCAAGAAACGCAAGTCAGTGTGAGAAAGTATCACATGGGGTGGTTTTGGTACCAGTAACATTGACTTTTTGGATTTTTTTTAAAACATAGCTTTAACAATTTTTCAGTAATATCGCTAAGATGTCTGCACTGTGACAGTTTATAGTGATGTCTAGCACTGGGGCAGGGTTCCAAGGATTGTTGTCGCCGGGGCTATATATGGAAGATAACCACCTACTTCCCTTGGAAAATTCCCAATGGCTTTCACCTTTTCTGATAGAGCCTCTGACAACCAAATCACGCTCCATGCCTTTACGAGTGGCTAAACTAAGCTTAGAGCAACCTGTTTAAACGGACTGGAGATGGGATGACAGGCGAGTTTCTGGCGTCTCAATCCAGACGCTTCGGACAGATGGGGCTCGTTAACCTTGGATGGTCGCCTATCTAGGAAAAGACAAACTCTGACTTAAAACCATCGCTGCCTTGCGACTATACCCTCTCATGGGAAGAGCAAAGGGAGTAAACCCTAACAGAAAATTCGGAGACGGAGTCCTTAAGGCGACTTTGCATAGAACCACAACATCAGCATCAACAAGTCATTTTTTCAGACAAAGCCACATCAAGTGCCTTGGTGGCATCCTCGGTCCAAACACTGGCACCAACTGGAGTTGATCATTACGAGACGATCTGCTATAAAGGGCGTGCTTCTTATCTGTACCTTCCATAGCGCTGAGTGCGACACTGACCACTCGCTGCCGTGCTGCCAAACGAAGTTTCAGCCAAAGAAGATACACCGTTCTAGACAATTAGGGTAAACCACGCACTGACGTGAGCAAGACCTCATATCCAAACAAGGCCGAGAAATTCACTTATGCCCTCTCCAAGACGTTTGTTTCAGAACCTACCAACGGGAGTGCCAAAGAGAGATGGGATTACATCAGACAGACTGTGGACAGCATAGCCACACGGATCATTGGTAAGAAGCAGATAAAGAACAACGACTGGTTTGCGGCTAACTCCGCCACACTCATGCCAGTCATGAAAGAGAGTCGCAATGCTCACATGGAATTCAAACGATTGACCCGTCAGAGGACTGGACAGGCATACATGTCTACCAGAAGCAAAGTGCAGAGGTTAGCACTGCAGCGCGCCAATGAATACTGGCTTCAACTCTGTCAGAGCATCCAGTCAGCAGCTGACCAACACGATGGCATAAAGAAATCAATGGGTCCCACGAAGGAAGTGATAGCACCACTGAAGTGTGCCAAAGGTGACATCATTCACGACAAGGGCAAGCAGATGGAGAATTGGGTGAAGGACTACTCTGAACCGTACTCCTGAGAGAACCATGTGACCAACGATGCCCTCAACGCCATTAAAAACTTCCAGCTTATGGCCGAACTGGACAAGAAACCTACTGTGGCAGAACTAAAGAAGGCCTTAGAGAAACCGTCCTTAGGTAAAGCCCCAGGAAAGGATGGCATATCAGCAGAAGTCATTATGTGCAATACAGCTGATCACACACCTGCACGACATCCTCTGCAAGTGATGCAATGAGGGTGCAGTGCCTCAGGACATGAAAGACGCCAACATCATAACCATGTATAAGAACAAAGGCGACAGAAGTAACTGCAACAACTACAGGGGCATGTCCCTTCTGAGCTTCGGGGATAAAGTCGTCGCACTTGTTATCAGGAACAGGCTGCAGACGCTTGCTACAGGGTGTATCCAGTGTCGCAGTGCAGGTTTCACGCTGAGAGATCCTTACTTGACATGCTCTTCTCCGTCAGGAAACTGCAGACAAAATGCAGAAAACACGAACCACTCTTCCTGACCTTTATAAACCTCACCAAGGAGTTAGATTTGGTCAGCAGACATGGACTCTTCACAATCCTGACAAAAAGTCGATGCCCTCTAAAGCTCCCAAGTACAACTCAGTTATACCAAGATGACATGAAAGTCACATTGCAGTACGATGGCTCAACGTCCGACCCTTTCAACGTCCGCAATGGAGTGAAATGTGAAACAGGGTTGCGTCCTAACCCCGACGCTCTTTGGCATCTTCTTCGCTGTTCTGCTCAAGCATGCCTTTGGGACATCCACAGATGGGATCTACCTGCTCACGCGATCAGACGGCAAACTGTTCAATCTGGCACGACTAAAGCCAAAGAGCAAAGTGAGTAAAACGGTCAGAAACATGTTCTTCGCAGACGATACTGTCCTAGCCATGCACACAATCTGAGCTGCAGCATCCGATGAACCGCTTTGCTAAAGCGTGCGGTGAGTTTGGGCTGACCATTAGTCTAAAGAAAACAAACATAATGGCTCAGAGCGCGAACCCCCTCGCATCATCAACAACAATGAACTTGAGGTATTCAGTCAGTTCACGTACATCGACTCTACCATCACCAACAACATATCGCTCGATGCTGAGCTCAAAAAGCGGATTGGGAAGGTATCAATAACTCTTTCCAGATGGTCGTAGAGTGTGCAACAACAGAATGTTGACACTAAGATATCCATGTACCGTGCCTGTGTGCTAAGCACTCTCATGTATGAAAGTGAAACCTGGACTCAATACGCCTCACAAGAGAAAAGACTGACCGCCTTTCACATGCGATGTTTCCGACGCATACTCGGGATCCCCTGGAGTGATCGAGTAACAAACAACGAGGTACTTAAATGTGACACGATTCCCATCACACTCCTCTGCCAACGTCTCATCAGATGGATGGACCATGTACTTCAAATGGATAACGGACGGTACTCCAAAGACCCTTTATTCGGAACCTACAGAAGGTCGATCGGACGGCCACATCTCTGCTTCACGGATGTCTGCGAGCGCAACACA
Source organism: Unio delphinus (assembly GCA_029339505.1). Lineage (NCBI taxonomy): Eukaryota > Metazoa > Mollusca > Bivalvia > Unionida > Unionidae > Unio > Unio delphinus. Next base: position 17,944,602 of record JAQISU010000035.1, on the reverse strand, counting down.
AAAGCCCTTGACATCGATATCAACACCTGGGAAGCGCTTGCTCTAGACAGGTCCAGCTGGAGACATGCTCTGATCATTGGTTTGAAAGCCGGCGAGGACAAGCTAAGGTTGCTAGCTGATGAAAAGCGATCTCGGATAAGGTAAAGTTAGCAAACTCAACTTTCAAGTGCAGCAAGGACTGCCACTCCCGTGTTAGGCTACATAGCCACTACAGACGCTTCACAGCCACCAAATGGGACATTTGTTTTAGATGCACTTTCATCGTCTCTCGAGATTAACGGATGCCAACAGCACTGGGGCATTAGGTCGCATGATGTCCCACCCAGTCACATTATCTTGACACCAGGCCGACCAGTTCTAACACTAACCTCTTAATGCTGAGCGACAAGCGAGGCAGTTGCTAGTCCCGAGACGGACGCTCTAACCACCAGTCCGCCGGAGAAGTCTAACACCAAGACAAATTTCCATGAACACAACATACCAACAGCCACAGATGTGTTAGTAAGACAGTTTCTACACTGTACAATCAAATGTCGTATGTGAAAGGTCATTGTAACCTACATTTCCCTGGGTTGATTCAGAATGATGTATTGAACATGCTGCTTTATTTCACAGATATTGTTTATTTCTCATGAACGTTTATACTGGAGTTAATTGTGACTAACAAATTCATTAGTATAAGAAAAGTATGAAAATCTCAACAAAGTTCAATGAACACAGTATATCAACAGAGATTTGCAAGTAAGACAAAACTTTGAAAATGGGATTAGCCTATTTGAGAACAGTCGGTAACTGTCACCCATATTCTTCTGAGGTGGTTCAGATTGAGAAAAGAAAATACTGACAAAGTTGCCTGAACGTACACTGCAAACAGGCTTACGATTTGCCTGGAACATCAAACTTTAACAAGTGGGCTAACTCGTCATCGTTCTTGCAACAAAAGGTTAGTGGCCTTAATTCCCCAGTGATCGTTAAGAATGGTGCGAGGACCAATTTAAATAAGTTCCATGTAGAACTAATGCATGATGTTGGTAAAAATGGCAGTAATATAAACCTCCTATAATATGTAGGCTACGTTGGAGTGGGGTGGGTGTTTATAGCAAATGTTGTCGACGTCAGGATGGATTTGGGTTAACAGCAAAAGCTGTCTTGTATTTTAAACAAGTGGACAAACTCGTTACAACAAACTTTGGTCCAAACTATTCCAGTGCTCATCTTGGAGATGTAAAAAAAAAAAGTTTTCTGCATGGTTGATAAGGAAGCCAAAACGTTGTTAGGAAAGCCACAAAAAAAATAAGACTTTTGTAAAAAGTATGTGAATAATTTCCTTCAAAATTTGATAAATTCCAGACTAATAGAAGCAAATTACAAAGAATAAAAAAGAATACCGAAAAAGCAAACTTTTAACGTCAAATAGTGACAGCATCCCAAGGAAGCTTGTGGTAATTCACACCCGGTCATCATCTGCATAAAATGCCAAATGCAAGAGTATGCAAAAATGTCTGGGTCAATTGAATACTTTTAAAAGAAATGTCTTCAACGTGACCTCAACTGACACAATATTTCTTAAATGTTTTCTATTTTTGACAGCACGCCAGCATCATATATCCAGCATTGCATGGTTTGTATCAGGAGGAGGATTCTTGTCAACATTTATTAAATTCTATTGAGCAGCTTTCTTTGAGAAAAAGTGTTTACATTTTTATTTCTGTTGGCAGCCATTTATGAAAGTCAATCTGTATCATCTGTACAGATTTGCAATTTCTGTATGGCAGAATGCTATAAAATTGGTTATTCTGAAAATAATTTGTCTCACGGCTTTTATAGTTTCAGCAACATCTGCCATTTTTATTGGATTTATGGCTTGTATGAGGAGAAGGATTCTTGTCAAGTTATAAAATTCTAAAATCTGCAATATCTCACAGCGGATAGCTATAGTTTGAATAAATTTGAAAGATCTTTATGTCAGGATGCATCATTTCAATTTATTGATTCTGAACAGCAGTATTTGAAATGTGGTTGTTCAATGTGATTTTGTTTTTATTAACAGCGGTCATGCTAGATGACAGATTGGCATCAACTTAAACAAAAATAAACTAGCTTGATGCCAGCAGATTCTGTGCAAATTAATAAATATCTGAGATGATAAAAACTGCAATTATGACTAGATGAAACGTCAGACTAAAGACCATACCATAAAATCAATGAACCATACGACCACATGATCTAATTGTACACCACATAGTTCTGTCTAAAAAATATAGATACATCAAAGCTTAGCTTTATGTTGTTCCATTTTGAGGAAAATAAGTTCCTCCTTTATTCCCGAGCAAACCATTTATGAAACTTTGCTGAAATACGATGATGCTGAACAAAAATTTAGTTATGTTTTCCACAACTCTTGGAGAAACTTTTGACCACACAAGTTTTTAAATCTTTCTTCTGTGTCCACCCACAAAGTTTGTTGAAGGTATGTGATTTGCAATTAATTTATAGAAACTTATTTGGTTTGATCTTCATCTTTCACATTTTGGTCCCAAAATCTATTGGATTATCAAATTGTCCAATTTAGCTTCAAGATCTATCTTGTATATCACAAGATGGTGCAAATGTGCTATGGTTTTTAAGACAGAGTTTCTCTTGCAAAAGATTGCTCTACTACAAAACTTTGGAAAATGGTAACCAAAAGGTAAAAATACTAATACACCATATGAAGGTGTAGCATATGACCAGAGTATGAATCAGTTCCATTTTTTCATTATCTCAACCAAAAAATCTGCAAATAATGAATTTCAAAAACATGAAGATTTGGCAGAAAGTATGCATCAAAATATAGGTCATGTATCTGGAATTCATTTAGACAGGGTCTTGTTCAGTCTTTACGGGCAATTTTAAGATTTTAAACTATTCAAGGACTTTCCAAAGAATTTTTGAGAATAACTATGCATGCATGGTACAATACAGCCATTAGTAAGAGTAAAAAAAAAAAACACACAGAAAGCTTTGAAATGATTTGATATTTTTTTTAAATGTGGAATTCTTACACAAATGATTGCACATAGCAGGCTGACATCTAGACGGATAGCTGTAGTTAAAAAATACATACACATACATTTAAAATGTATCAACATCAACAAACGAAATAAATACGATATTCATTTTTATACCACTAAGTCTCAACAGTAAACAATAATGGACTCAGACATCCATTTGACTGAAATGAATGAACACGTTAGGTCAGTATTACACCACCATAACTCAAGTCAGGACTTTTACTGTTGTTTACAATCAAGCAATCTCATTGGTTGAAATGCAAGTTTAACTTAAAAAAATAAAAACCAAACAGCACAAGTCTGGACTTAACTTCCTAACTTATATTGGTGCAATAAAAGTCTCATCTTGGAGCTTGATTTTGAGATGGAGTTTTCTTGATCAACCAATCTCAATTAATGTCTGAAGTGACATTATCAGTGATTGGTTATATATAGATTCTCAAACTCAAACTCTAGCCCAAGTATTTATGATTTCCATACTTGTTCTAATAAAATTGGAAACCATCATTATGGCACACTTGGATTACAATATGGAAACTTGATAAATCTCTAAATTTTGTTGTACACAATATAGCAAACATTTGTTTCATATGACACAACAGTGTCATATTAGCACTGACTAACAGCAGTTATATGGATTTTGAACACTGATTGATTTTAGAAGCTGTCTGTATCCTAGTGATTTTGTATGGATGCATACATTGTATATAATATGCACTTGTAACTTCAGCTCCATGTTTTCATACAATTTTTGTTAAGTCCAAAACCTGTTTCAACCAGTATACATTTTAAGGATAATTTTAACATCTCTGGCCCCATGTAAATGGCATGGATTTTAATATGTCTATATTACTCTTCTGAAATGAGGAAGATTCTAAAGCAATCTCATTTTCATTTGCAAGAGTTGGAGAGAGGAGTCAAGATGCTAGATTATAGTAAAATTTAGTCAACACAGTTCATGAAAGATAAATTTGTAAACATGATTCAAATAAATTATAACACAGCATGGGTGACTTCATTTAAACATCATGTTATATACATGTTTTTAATAAAGTATAGCACATTATGGGTGACATAATTTAAACATCATGTTATATAAATGTTTTAAATAATGTATAGCACATTATGGGCGACTTCATTTAAACATCATGTTATATAAATGTTTTAAATAATGTATAGCACATTATGGGCGACTTCATTTAAGCATCATGTTATATAAATGTTTTGAATGAAGTATAGCACAACATGGGTGACACAATTTAAACATAATGTTGTATATATGTGTCTAATATATACACACCATTTGTGACTTATTTGAAACACAATGTCGCATAAACGTTTGATACAGTACAACAAACCATAGATAACTTGATTTAAAGATCATATTGTAGACATATTGTAAATACAGCATAGCACACAATGGCTGACTTCATTTGAAACCTCAGCTTTTACTCAAATAACTTCATTTGCAATTTAAAAAGTCATGAGATCTGTAATGTATCCCAAGATCAACTGAGTACAAATTAAAATCTTACACTTGAGTCTGGACTAACTTTTTTTGCAAGGTGGATTTTGAAACATGTTGTGGTGGGTTTTTTTTTTAACATGAAAACTTACCGTGAGAAATTTCAGTGTTATTTATTATGAATTCTACAATATATTTCTGTACATGCTGACTCAGGTTTGTAAACAACTGAGATTTCACTCCAGTTTTGTAACTTGCACGTGATTTGACTTTCAAAGAAAAAGAGCTTCTTGGTTTTTTTCATTGGTTATCCTGGAAATGTAAACTTATTTCTATGACATTAATTGTTAAAATAATATGTAATACCCTGTATTTAGGTATATGATTGCTGGATTTACTAATACTTATTAAATTAATACAACTTGGCATTACTTTTATATATGGTGAAACCAGTATCATAGAAGCATTTTAAAGTAATATTTATGTCTGTGCTTTTCTGAGCTTTCTTTCACAAGTTAAAAATTTCAGTGGGTGAAAACTTTCACATGTTAGATAAAAAGACTTAGTGTACTGAATATTTTCAGCTACTAGAAACACATGTTAATACAACACACAGAGACTGGTTTAATGATTTTTTAAAAAGAAAATGGATACTGTAATTCAAACTGGGTGACACTGCCAAAGGCAGCACTTCATATAAAACTGTAAAGATGTCTTTAAAATACATTGAGTTCTTGAAATGATACCAGTAAAAGATATATGAAGTCGAAAAAATGGGAGGTATTTTGTAAAGACAGTTATGGAAAATTTGTAAACAGAAGATTCTTGCAGCAACAGAATGGGTCTAGGAATCTAGGCAAAGAAAAAACAATGGATTTGCCACTTGAAAGTTAAATATCAATTGTATAATCAGATCAAAGGTAACATAGGACAAACATAATGCAATACATCAACATCATATTAAGAAATATATGGTCAAACTGTCTTACAAATAAACAATAAATTATCATATAAAAATATGTATACTTCCTATAAAACATTCACAATGCAATTAAGAAGTCTTCAATTCTATACAGCAACTAAAATATGAAAATATGTAAAACTTAGGAAAACAACGTAAAATAAATGCTGACCTTCGGAAAAACAAATACCCCATGTACTGACATGGATCATCACTGTATTTTAAACTTCTTATAGTTAAACCCAACTTGAAAGACCACTGATTTGTAAGACCACCTGTTTGAATCCAGTTTCTTAATGTACAGATTCAACTGTTATTAACTTTGTTGAGAGACCAATTATCTCTAAAGACTATTTTGTTAGAAGAATGGGCAGTGTCTCAAGACTGGTTTTATGGCAATAATACAGCACACGAAACATAGAATAAAGTGGTACCCTGGCAATAAAAATTTTAGAAGAAAAACTGTGAAGAAAGAATATTATCATTGGGATGGGATGTATTAATGTCAAAAATGTTTGATTAGATATAATGAGAACATTGGCTCAATGTTGTAAAAATTCTTAAACTGGAGTGAAAACTTCATATTTGTTTCTCAATAACTTTTAGTTTCAAATGGTTAAACTTTATTATATTAAGAATAACGTTTATTTAAAGAAAAAAACTCTGAAAATAATGAAATGAAAAGCAAAAGATAGGTTTTAAAATTATGAAATTAATTGAACATTTCAGCACTCACTAAAATAATGCTTTCAACAGAAGTTTTAGACAATAAAAAAGGCATCACATTTAAAATTCAATATAAACATCCATTTCCTTGTCTCATTTTGTACATGTATTAAACAAAATACGGGTGATTTTATATATATATATATATATATATATGAAATACAGTATGTGAAACTTGAAACATGTTCCTGAAACATGAATACCTTCCATATATAAGTCTACTGTGTTTGAACAAGTTAAAATTATTAGATGGAAATGATTAATGAAACAAACTCATCTTTTAAATTTGTTCAAGCTGACACTTCCCCAAAAATGCCATTAACCACTGCTTTTACCATGCTACTATTCAGTAATTAGAGTTGTCAGTCTACAATCATAAACAGGATCAAAGAAAGATATTTGTTCTATACCTGAAAGGGAAATTAACTCAATACATGGGTCATTTTTAGCCCAGGTAAAATGTCTTATTTTAAGAAACATCCAAACAAATGTATACATTTTATGTTATGAAAAGTTCAAATTTTTAAAAAATGAATGCTTGGATTAGACAAGATTTACTGGACTAAAAACAGCCTTGACAATATGTCCAGGTCAGAAAAGAAAAAACATTACAACTAAATTTTGATCATTCAGAATTTATTTTAATAGTCACTATCAGTTGTCATACAAGGCAGTATTTTAATATGATGCATATGCAACACCTGAAATGTTCACCAAAAATAAGAAAGCATATTGGTTTTTATAAGTAGTCTTCAAAATGGATATTTTAAGGTTTCCAGTTATGCAAAATAACCGTTAAAACATTTCTGGTCTGATTTAACTGAGAAAGATTTTGAATATTTTGTAGACATGACACAATGCATCTCATATCTGAATATTTCATTAGTTCCTGATCCAAGCGCCCATTAAGAAAATCTGGTAATATTTTAAATATGGCAAAAATAGTTTGTTTTTTTTCTGCTGACCATGGTCAATTTGTAAGCTTTTCATGCCCAGTATATAGAAACATCCATTCCAAAAGTTATTTTCATAAAATGATGACAAAAGTATATATTTGAACACAGGCTAAAAAAATTTCTTATAATATGGCCCCCTTTATAAAAAGAACTTGAATACAAGTTTGAATTTTTAAAAAAACATTTCACAACAAAACTCCAAGTTTGTTTTGCGAACTATTATGTCACAGTGTATATGAAATACTGACGATGTCATGTTATAGCACTATTAAGTTGGAATGTTACATGATAAATGTTTCTTGATTAGTAGAGATGGGTGCATTGAGAAGAGACCTGCTCAATACAATTGCCTGGTTGTAAAAAAAAAAAATTTGGAGATGGGTATTCAGGGGCCATAACTGTTCCAAAGAATGACTTGGAATGCTGATCAGACTCATTCAATGTCTTATCAATGTAGAAAGCAAAGTGGGCAAATCTGGGATCTGGCAGCATTTGAAATTGAACACATACATGGTCTTATAAATATAAATATAAATCAATGTACCAAATATGGCTGAAAAGGCAAGTGAGCTTTGTAAACTTATGCTGCTGAACTAAAGTGAGAATGATGGTCATTAGGGGCCACAACTCACATATATAATGCTGTGGAATGCTGGAAGTTAAAAAAAAAAAAAAAACTCACCCAAGGTGTCATGGATCTTATGTCATGTGCTATTTGGTTGAAATCAGCAACATTTGGTGAAGTTCTTTTGAGGAATATTAAGCCAAGAAGAAGAGCACTCAGGGGCCATAACTCTTCTAAATAGAATTAAAACTCGTTGCAAATATACGTCTTTTAAGTTGATAAGACACTGTTCATACCAAAATGCATCCAAGTAGGCTGAATGGTTCTTGTGCTATGTCTATTACAACCAATATTCCATGTAAGAATCTAAGTCAACTGATCTAAAATGGAGCTGACAAGACAAACCCCGGCATAAAAGAAGTAATGAAGTCTTCAAAACATGTACACACAAAACTGTATCAAGATTTGTTGAATAGTTTCTAAACTATGCTGGAGGATCTGCCATATGGGTGATTTAATACTGATGCTGAAATTAGAATTGGAATTATAATGGCTGTTGTGCACAGGTGATTGCTGAATAAAGGTAATCATTATGACAGGTTAGACTGTAGATGTAAGAGTTAAAGAGCTATGATTGGTACAAATAATATCAAGATATGAAAGTAATTGTCAAGGAAACAAATGTGATTTAAATTGAGTTTAGACCAAGAAAAGGCACAGATAGGTCTATGCATGATGGATGATGGTTCATAGTAAACCGAGTCACGACATGTTGAATGGATTTTGAGCCATGCAGTTTACAAGGATCTGCGGTAGTGGCGATTTAATGCTGGCCTTGTTTGATTTGGGAATTTGAGGGGAAATATGTCATCTTTGTGTTATGTTTTATGCATTTCATTAGAGTTCTTGACACAATGTATAATCAAATGCAGCCATTGATGGAAAAAGGGAAATAACTCCAAAAGACAAAATATTTCTTGGTCCAACTACAAGTAATAGTTAATTTACCTAACAAATGGCTATATTCACTGGTTGCAAAGCTATGCTGGTTAAAAGCAACATGCTAGATGATGCTATTAAGTTAACTGTTAAGGGCCACAACTCTATTCAAAATGGAGTAGATAAAATAAAACCAACAAAAGTCATATCTAGGCATCTGTGAGGCAATCTACATACCAAACTGCATTATACAAGTTATGCTGGTTAAAGGATCCACTGCAGTGGAGACGTAATACTGATCGAAAAAGGGCAATAACTCCATGAAAATGGGACCAGAAAATAAGACCTCTAAAAGGTACATTTACATGGGCAATCCACCTACCAATGGCAATCAATTATGCTTCAGGGTTGAGAGCTATGATGACAGATATGTTAACCCTGAAAAGTTTGTCATTCAATATTCTTATGTACATAATATCGATTTTCTGTATCGTATAATGAAATATCATGCACAGCAGTTTTTGACATGGAAAACATGGTCTGAAAAGTTAATAGTTGTGATTTGGTCTGATGCAGCAAATTCAAAATTATGTCCGACTAAAACGTTTATAATGTACTTTTCACCTCTGATGAAGCTGCAGTTTCAGAACAAGTTTAGGTTAATGGATTTTCACTAGGCTGTTCAACTCAATGTAATCTTTATTTTTAAACTTCACTCACATGGAGTCTGAATTATCTCTCCTTTTATAAGCAACAATCAAATGGCATCACAATGTCCAACAGAAGTAATCATCACATTCCCTTTCTCCCAAGATGGTCAAAGATCTTGTCTTTTTTATTTTTGTGTTGATTGTTTGTTTGGATGTTTTTTAGGCTGACTGTATAACCTTCATATTCTAATAGTTTTGTTTGCTGGATGACATCTATAAAATGCTTAATCAAATAGGTAGTCTTACATGAACATAGGTAGATTAAGGGATTAGGAATACCTCATGTCAGGACAGTCTGATTCTCCAACTCCACCAAGTCTAAAACCCAGACCAAGACAAAACCCAGACCAAGACAAAACCCAAAGAAGCTAATATCCAAGATGATCCTATTTTTCATATTTGTTGCTATTGTTTCAAAAGTCTATAAGTAATAAGTCATGTCACTAAGTCTTGTTGTGAAATTGTTACGGTTGGCAAGTCAATGCTGACCACAAGCAGCACAAAGTGACAGATGGAAAAGGCAATTCCAATATTGCTTCTGTGTTCTGTTTAGATACAAATCATGAAACTTACCTATGAAAAGGATTTAGAGTTTGAAGCTTGGTGACAAACTCTCAAGGTTTGTTACTTAGAAAAACACTAACATTTTAAAATCTGGTTATTGAATAGGACATATTTGGATGGAAAACACCATATGCAAGGCTAAAGCCTTTGAATGAAGCAAATGGGATGAAAGTTGAGAAACAGTTGTGCAGAAGTCATCAGTTTTTTTTCTCAGTGAGAAATGTCTTACATTTCAAATGTTAGCGACCCAAAATACTAAGGTAGTTTAGCAAACAACATGAAAGAAGACAATAACAGAAATAACTGTAATGCATAAAACAAATCTATTTCACTCATTACATCTTTCCTTTGGGGTGTACATGTGTGTGTGTGTGTGTATATATATATATAGAGAGAGAGAGAGAGAGAGAGAGAGAGAGAGAGAGAGAGAACACTTTTTTCAGATATAAAATGGTTTTAAAAAATCAGAATCATAATAATAATGTCTGCACATCACATTCTTATAAAAACACAAATGTGGAATAAAAAAACACATTAATCAACACAAATCCATGCAATACACAAATGCATGTACATGTAATACAAATATGAAATAGTAAAAATACAAAGCTTTCAGAAATACAGCACCTGGCTGGTCAAGCATAAAACTATGCAGAATAACTCCTTACTGTACAGCTAATAAATAAAGACATAAGGATATGTTTCCAGTCAATTAAATTACAAGGAATCTACAAGTATGATATGCTAGCTTATGAACATGACCATTCTTTACAGTCTCAATTTAAATTGATTATCATCATGTTAAACTCACATAGTAACAGATATATTGCACTTTACCTAGAACATATGCACTATCCTGCATTTGAATTGCAACAAACAGATTTTGGTATTATAAAAAAAGGTTAAATGATACCATTAAACTTTACAATAAATGCTTTGTTGTAAACTAATTTTTTAATGTCCCTTTAAAGACGTGTGTACAATTTTATAGATAATAGTGTTTCTGTATGGTTCCTTATGTATCTATCATATTTCTGGCTACCACTTCATACCAAAAACAAGACAAAAACTCAATCAGTGTTTGTAAAACACACAAACCCCAACTGCAGGCCAAAAGTCTAAGTAGAAAAAGTTTAAATGTTTATAAATTAGAACACTGGCTATAATGGCATGCAAAAACTTACCTTAAACGGTTTTTGCTTAATCATACTAACAAAGTTTTTGTTACATTAGAATCTTTCTTAAAAAACTAGAAAACTGATGCAATGAACTGAAAATCGAATCGGGTCAACTACATATGAATGCAGAAAAGTACACGAAATTTAATTTTTCTATGTAAAGTGGTGTTTGCTTAATTGTATTGGCAAGGTTGGCGGGACCAAATCAAAATGCCTGAACTGCAAGCAATTCAGGTGTAAGAATATCAAATGCTTTGATGTAAGATGTGAAATGGTCTATGATTAATGACTGGTGTGATTACTGTCTCTGATACCAGAGTATACATTTCGTTCTATATGACATACAAGATTATTCTATACATCTCTTCCATTCATTCCAAGGGCAAGAAGAGAGAAAATTCTGTTTAAGTTGAGATTTTTCACCAGCATAAAAAGATATCCACCTTGTTTCCATTACTGATTTCAATAATGTAAAAATGTGAATGCATGGCAACTAACACATTATACATATATACAATATTTATCAATTCTTAGGCAAATTATACACTGCATATTAACAACAAAATAAAGTCTTTACATCTGTTCTATGTTATCTTTGCTATTTGAGAGGATTTTAGTGATAGTAATTTATATAAGATGTAATGGAAGAGATTAATTCCAGGGATATTGCTATCCATGGTCGTTTCTATGTTTCGTTTTTGTTTATAGGGTTTAACGCCATTTTTCAGCACAAGATAGGCTATACATGGTGGCCAGTATTAATGGTGGAGGAAGAACCCGGAAAACCCCCGGAAAGAACCACCGACCCACGAGAAGCCACTGGCAAGCTTTCTCACATACCCATATTGGCCGAATCTGAGACTCGATCCCAGACAGACGGTGAGATGGCAGTGATCCATAACGGACAGCACTTTAGACCACTCAGGGCCCCTGGTCCTTTCTATAATCATAAACATATTTCTCTAAGTAATCATTACAATAGTCTTTCTACATACATTTCCTTTTGCTCATGTCACTAGAGAATTATACTGACCTTTAAACATTTGTTAGAATTTATTGTTATTATCTTCGAGAAACTAATTTTACTGTTGTTTTTAAGTTTTGCCAACAGTGGAACAATATCCTAAATTTAAAGTATCTCTTGAAATAAAACTGACAATAAAAACAATGGATCTATAAGTTACTAATATTAGTAATAACAACTATATATTGGTAAAAGAGAATGAACACATTGCAAAGGAGGGAAAAGAAATCCCCATATCAATCAATTTTATCTTAATGAACAAATATTTTCAAAAGTAGTCAAATACAATGTGTAAATGCTGTTTATAATCAGAATAAAAATACTTCTAGACTTTATAATGAATTTTTTGTGAAAAAAAGTTGTACTTATTCAAATAAAATGGAGTACAAATATCAAAGGGAATTAACTCTTTATTTAAAAGAATAATTACCCTTTTAAAAAAATCAAGATCAATATTAATCGACACTAATTTAATTTAGGAAAGTAGGAATTATAAGTTGCATGCTTGCTTTTTTCCAAGTATAAAAACGAAGGAAATAAATTATATAATAATAACACAAGTTAACATGCAAAAAACATACATTAGGATTTCCAATCAAATCAATAATTTAGGACATCATGTAAACATGATCATTATCATTATGTGTAAAGACAGCAAACAACAATAGCATTTACTTATATAGTAGTTTTTCTCACAATGAAAATTACAAGTAATTCAAACTTTAAAAGAACTGTTGATTTGTATTTTTAAATCTAGTATACTTGTACAATTTCAAATATTCACAATTTCAAATAAAAAACTGAACCATTGTATATTCTAAAATATAAATGTAAAAAGTACAAAAAGTAAGCATATATACTGACAGTGTAGAATGATACATTCTAAAAATTAAGTATTTGATCATCACAGTTTCTCTTATATTCCATTTTAAACTGTGGCAATACAATGAAGACTATGATAATAGTGATCATGAATAATGACTAAGAACAAAAAAGCTAGCTAAATTAACAGTCAGTAAACATTCACAGATTCTAAAAATTAAAAAATCAAACTAAAAAGTGAGTAAATATTCTTTCAATCAGAACTCTATGTACATGTGTTAGCAATTTTGATTTTGTGAACAGAAAATTCACGATTTTTAAATGGGTGTACCTGAGATGTTTTCAAACTATGATACAACATCTTTGAGAATGAGTAAGAATGGATACAAATGGTGTATCATTTTTATCCGATAACTTCATGCTAAATCATAAACCCATTCTCCCAATTTCATAATAAATTTTAGCACATATTTTCTTGTGTATCTTAAATAATAAGCATTTCTTAATTTTAATAAATATATTAGATTGATCCATGGTCCTACCATGGCAGAAATATATTCCTGACAACTAATGGATCATGATATCTAAACATCTGGCAAGAAATTTCACACTAATAAAGTTTCGAGTTGCATATGTGAGAGCAATATTTGAAATCCTGAGTACAATAACTTTTAAAGTTTAAACACTCAACAATGATCTGAATAGCAACCTTACAATTATTCATTAATTGCTGCATGTAACAGCAACATAATTATTTAAATTTTTAAAAATATTTTACATCTCTGAATAACACTGAAAAGAATTCAAAAAAGATTATTTTATATTATCATTACTCTTCACAAAAATAAATTCTTCTTCCTACTAAGTCTTAAACCCTCTATTCTTGTCTTCATACTGACATTTTCTACATGTTTGCAAAATTATATGGATGGCTTCCTCCAATACTGCCTCCAGCTTTGTGATTCCCAAAGGTCATCTAGTTGAACACCTCTGTTTTATTGTGCTGAGGCAAGCAAAGTAACCCCCTCCCTGGTAAACTATGGTAGCTAATCTGAGCTAATCCAATGGTGGGATTTGAAACAAACCTTCTGGTCACAAGTCCAATGCCTTAACCACTATCCCTCCCAAGAAAAATATAAACACCAAAAGACCCTGATATGTCATTATACAATGTACTGTCAGAACAGGGTCTATAATATTTGCTTCACACCATACATAAAGTCTGGGTATTCCCTAGTCACAGCTGGGCACAAACAAAAAACAGCATTTAAATTATGTATTAAGTGTATTAAACAAAGAGCCAAAATACGACTTGGCAGAATGTTTACTGACAATAACAAAATATTGCACAATAGAAGTGGCAAAAGTAGACTAGATTCTTCCTCCTTTTGAACCGCTTTAATTTTTTTCTTCTTTCTCCAATCCCCCCCCCCCTCTCTCTCTCTCACAAACAAACATCGACTAATCTACAGTGGCAACCATCCCTTGTGTTCATAATGCTCTTTTACCCATAATACCTTAAAATCTGATGCCCATAAGGGTTCTTCCCTGACCTCCAAATAATCAAATCTGTCTCATCATTGTATTTATTCATTTTCACAAAGAACATACTGTTAATTCACAATATCTGTCACATCAATTTTATTATTTATGATTTTAAATTTATTATGCTTGTTAATTTAGAAAAAAATTATACACCAAAAATTAGGTACTGAAAAGGAAATTAATCACTGGTAATAAGATAATATCCCACCGGTAAAGTTAGCCTCTCTTGCCTGTCTCCTCATCCGGAGCATCAGTAAACAAGATCTGGGTTCTATTATTAATTCTTTCCACTTTCTGAATCTCTCTTCAGTGATATGTTTTCTGTATGTCTTGGCAGTTTTCTATCACACTGCTTACTCTGAATTATCTTTCTTCACGATTGTGTTGATTTTTGGTTGCTTTAAACCACGGATTTAGAGACCTAACAAACAATGATCCTGGAATTTAGGGACGTAACAAAAAATGATCCTTCTTTGGAACCAATAGGGGCAAAAGTTCATTTTTTTATATTTCCAAGTTTATGTGATTCTGAACTGATTTTTAAAAAAATGTATATAATGATAATTCTTTAAGAGCAACAAAACGATATGCAAAATTAACAGAAATAAGAAGGCTACGATGCACTGATAAAAGAAACCAAAATCCAGTTGTGAAAATTTAAAATAGTTTTTCCAACAGTGCTTGAATAATTCAGTGACATTTTAAGTACATTGTTTAATTTTACAATTTTATCCACATTTTAGCATGCAGCACAGAAATCCTTGTAATTTAGAGTTTTTAATATGACTACGCACAATATAATTTACTCCTTTTATCATCAGAAGAAATTTTAAAGGTCAAATATGGAAGATATTTCTTAAATTTAATTTTTTAATCCTTTACATTTGAAATACCAAATTTAATGTTCTTTTAAAATAGTACTACACAGTTAATGAACTGACATATCAGCGAACATATAACTTGCTGAAGTGGGGATAGCAGCACATTATTTATAAAATGCTATGGAATGAACAGTAATCCAGTTGAAATTGATTTTTTCAAAGTCAATATGGAGTGACAAAAAATTTTAAAATCATAAGTCTACTTTAAATTTTAGTTCCTGTACTACTTTATTTTTCATTGTTCTCTCCCTTTTCACCATTTTGAAATCAACTCAAAGTAAAGGTGAAAACCATTTTTTGCCAAATTATATATATAAATTATTTCTGAAAGCTAAGAAAGATTAGCTATGATTTAATTGCTTTAATTATCCATGGAATTAAATTTAGAATGAGCATTCTTTGCAATGCACAAAATGATACTTCCTGGTAAGATACAATTTTTAATCGCTTCATCATTATTTGATAAAGCTTTCATCCACATAAAATATTAATTAAAGAAGAAAAACTACCCCTTTTAGTTTTTATCAAAAGCTGTGACACAAAAGTTCACTTTTTTTTTTTATAAATGACTTTACCATCAACACATTTCTACAATAATGGTTGCCTGTCTTATGTTTGAAGATATGTTGCACACAACATGAAATTGAGTATATATATACTCAAGTTTGCATTTTCAAAAGACTGTGAAATACTAAACAAAAGATCAAAGCCAAGATATACAGAGTAAATCTTTGTTGAGGTATTTTTCAGAAATACTATCCAAGAATGGAACTCAATTTGTGAGATTCACCAGGACTGGATGTTGACAAAGTTCTTTCAACAAAAATTGTGGTCCATATATAATTAAGCACAGTATTTTTGGGGGGAATAAAACAGAAAAGTCACCAATCTAGAGGCTTTAGATGCAAATGCTGTAACAGACAAAACTGTAAATTCCAAGTCCAACACTTTTAAAGATAGGGCTATAAGGACCTATTACAACATGCTGCATTGATGGTGTATGCAGTTGAAAACACTTAGTCTTCAAACCAAGTAATCAAAAGAAATATTTTCCTTTTTGATTTTATTTCTTGGATTGTTTACTTTTGGTGTGGACAATCTTCAACTCCAATTCTGCGCAGGTAATTGTTGTTGGCTTGTTTCTTGAATGATGCCAATCTTCAGAACCCTTTCACATGATCTTGGGATCCTTTCTATAGGAGTCTTTCTTTGAACAGGATCAAAGCCAGCAATCTCAAATCTTGTGGCTACCTAACGATAAAGTTTCAATAAAAATGATTGTCTCATTAAACCAAGAAATCCATACAAAACAAGGATGTATGTTGGTATGACTGTCAATAACACAGCTTGAAAGGCCAAGATCGGAAACTGGTCTATCACTAGTTAAAGGCAATTAGGCAAATACAAAGAACTTAGTTAAATCTTGCAGGTGTAAAAAGACAATACATAATGGCGAATTATATGGTATACTGAATATCAGTATCATTATCCTACCGCTATGATCATTAAACAATTTAGTAAGGTCAAACAATCAGTTTGTTATGTAGTTTGATTAAAAATCAATCAAATCGTGATAAGGAGTCACCTGACCTGGGTGAGTACCGAACTGTCCCTCTTGGATTATCAGTTGGATACTTTATATGAAATCTGTAATTAACAAGTTAACAGAACACAAATCACAACAGTTCATTATTCTAAACAGTATGCATAACAAATGTGTAATGATTAGCTGTACATGTCAGTTTGTGCAAACCTTCCATTAAAATTATAAAGAGTTTAATCATATTGTTCTTCTAGGTTCTGTGCTTTTCTTATACAGAAGACGGGAACCTTTATTATGCAGTAAACAGTATAAGAAGTATCCTGTCCTGCCCTAAAGGAAGCCTTATAACACTAGACTGACCGTGTTAAACACTGATCATATATGAAGCTACTAGAGGTCTGCCCTAGTATAATGTCCTACACTTTACTCTGCTCTACTCAAAACAGTAACCCTTCTTGAACTGCCTTGATCCTTGCGTTACTCACAACAAATAAGGCTGCTGCCAAAAAGAGAAATATAGCTTCCAGCACTGAGATGGAGTGATATGGCGAGGTCAATCATGGGTCTCTTGTTTTAACTTCTTTATGGTATTTTTGAGTGCTTGTCTCTTGTTGCAAAACCAAACCCGTATTACTTCTCGATCATAATTCAGCTTGTCGGCAAGTTCTGTCATTTCAGCACCTAGTAATTGAAAATTGAATATATATATAAGGAACTGTCAACTTGCGGAAGTTGTTTTCTTACTATTCTGATTGAGACATTTTCTCAAACTGATCTTGTAAATGAAGATATCTTTACATAATTTACATTGTTTAAAAAATACTGAATTCACCAATTTGACAAGAAAGGGACCTGCATCTCATGTGGGGGGGGGTCTTTGTTCAAAGACTAAAAATAATTTAAATCAATTCAATCAATTAAAGGTTTTGAAATTTTATTTAAAAAAATAATGATGCAATAATTATTAGAATGATAATTGTTTGACCCTATGAGTAGAGTAGGGAAAGTAGTTGTTGTTCATTGCCAGTTAAAACCAAGTAGGGCCTAGCTGCATTTTTAGAAAGCAATATTTACTGCATAACAAAGTTATCAATGCTAAAAACTGAGAAGATCCAATTATAGAACATAGGCCAGTTGGTTAGAAAGGTACAAGTCAAAATCATTATCTGTATCTGGTTGCTTCAGGCAGTTCATTTTCCATTAAAAAAATCAATCAATTCGATCTAATAATTGTCCATGTTTAATTAAAATATGTGAAAGTTCGCGACAAACATGGAGATCTAAGCTGACTAATTTGTATGCATTTGAAAAATAAATGGGTTTCCTGGCTTGAAAGAAAACTTACAAGGCTCATAATGTGATGAAGTACCAGTTTTAATGGCATCCAGTGAAGTTGGATTCGATTTTATTCAAATGGTCCGCCATGTACGGCTTTATGCATGTAATGATGGCATTTGGGCTTTAAATTTACCAAGCACTAAATAGTCCCATATTCCCAATATCTTTATATCTTTAAACCTTTAGGGTACTGAATTATGAATACCGTATTTAACTCAATTAACTCCCAGGAAGCATAGTTAAGTAGCCGCCAAACTGATACGCAAGACTGTAAATCAAATGCATGCAAGATTGGGTCAAGATGGTATCACTTAAGTTTCCACCCCTGTGGCTGAAGATATGGTTTGTGCTTTGTGCGCCACATTTTTGGAAAAACAAACCCAACTATGGCAGACTGCAGCTCTGAAAATTAATAAGCAAACAACAAAGAAGAACTGAAAATTTAGCACTTTACAAAAGGAAAATGGACTTGAAATTAGGTTGCAGAATTTTGCATGGTCAGGTATCAAAACTAATGCTGATAGTCTATTTGAAATGTGATTAAACAAACAAAATTATGTCACTGCAGATATAACTTCAGTGTTTTTCACTTTTAAAAAATACATTTTGCAGATATACTCAGATGGCTACAATATGAAACAAATTTATTTATGAGAAATATGTGACAAGGATCTATCAGAGTTGAAACCTAGCTATTAATCACAATACATGATGTAAATATGTTTATAGATGAAAGAGGAGTCTTTGTTTCAAAATATTTTAAAACAAGAAATGCTCAGATGGTCTGAAACTCTTCTGGTTAAAAAGAATGTCCAGGTATTCAAGCTCATTTCTTATTTTTAACTGCTGAATGTTGCAACCCTGATGTTCTCCAGTGATAGTACATTGTTAAACTTGGCTGCTAGGGTACACATACTGGATGTCAGACTGGCACAATTTTCGTTTAGGACAAACAAAAAAAAAGTCTTTTAAAGGGAAATTGATGTTGATGTAACTTTTTATTTTGGTGTAGTAAGGAAAAAAGATTTCAAGATGGTTACCATAATCGTTTTTATTTAGGACAAACAAAAAAACTAAAAGTCTTCTAAAGGGAAATTGATGTTGATGTAACTTTTTATTTTGGTGTAGTAAGAAAAAAAGATTTTAAGATGGCTACCATAATCCTTGTCATTGATATTAGATTGGACATTTAGGACTGACTAGACATATAAGGAACTCCTTTGATTGGCACAATTTTAGTTTATGATAAAGGAGACATCGTAAAAAGTCTTCCACTGAAAATCCCATGCTGATATAATCATTTATTCAAAACTAATCATAATGAGAGTTGCAAGATGGCCACTGTGGTGTCCATACTGATTGTCAGATTGCCAATATTTTCCTTTTAGACCAATCTGATATAACAAAAAGTCATTTAATAAAAATCTCATGCTAATATGACCATCCATTTAGGAGTGGCAATATGAAGATTTTCAAAATGGCCACTGTGGCAGTTATTTTAGATGTGCAAGTGTCACTATTTCATTTAGGACCAACCAGATCTCATAAGAATACTGTTTGTGAATGTTACGTATATTTGATATGTCATTTATATTTATTTTTATTGTCTGTTTGTTAGATTAAAATTTGGCATTTTAAGTTTTAAGATTCGTTCATTGAAGGGGGGGGGGGTGACTTTTACTTTACAAGTAAACAACAGATGTTAACCTCATTTTCTGACCTTGCTTCAGAGTGTAAACATGCTTCTAAAATGATTGGTTGATTCCAAGGACATTAGAGCTTTACTTTAAAAACGATTGGTTGATTCCAAGGACAAAATGGAGTAAAGTATAAACATCTTTCTAATTCAGTTGGGTCATATGATGTTTGTGTGATTTCTTGAACGTGAGATTGTTCTGAGAGATTCTGGAAGGTCGTGACCCCTTTCCTGTTTACGTAAAAACAGGTATTTAAATTATTGTTTGGGAGTGAACAGTTCAGTAGAAGTTGGGCTTTTATAATATTAAGTTGTGTCTTCTTTTTGAGTTATTTTTTTAGTTACCGTGTACTGGAGATTGTGTCAATTCGGTTGGAGCAAGAGGAATTATTTTATTATTTATCTGGAAAAGAATATAAGCTCATAGATTTTCATTAACAAGAACTGACTAAATCAAGTGACATCGTCGTCCATATTGGATTACATCGTCAAGATTCGAACCGGGAACTATTAGGACATTTTATTATCAGGACTCTTGCAATTCCACTAGTGGATTATATTGTGAATTCTCTTTTCGATTAATTTTTGGACTTGATTCTCTAAAACCGTAAGTTTATTTATTTTCTTTTATAAAAATATTTGTACTTAATAAATTGTTTGTTAAATTTTACAAGCTTGTTATTTTCACTTCTTTCTATGTTGCTGCTTATTCGAGCCTAAGCACGTAACATGAAAACATGTTGATATAACAATCCATTCAAGAGGAGTAGCAATAGAATGATTTTCAATATGGCCACTGTGGCAGTCATATTGGGTGTCTACGCTCATTTCACTTAATATTAGTGAGACCATGGGGTGAAAGTAAATTTTTTAGGGCAATCCTCCAAGTGGTTTAGGAAGACTAGTATACCAGACTTGTGCTAGCGGATGATTGACAACAGAAACAGATCATCCCATAACCTTATCTACCACCAGTAGAGCTAAAATTAAGAAAAGGCTTCTTTATTTCAAACTATACAGTCCATAAATCTAAATTAAAATCTAAAATACATCAGTATTTTAAATGTACAAGACCATAGGTCTCTTATCTATATAATATACAGACACATCTACAACTACAGAATGTGCCCTGCATTCTTAAGAATAAACTCATACAAGACATTTAAAGAGTAATTTGTTTCAACTATCTATAATCCAAGAATTTATGCAAATATCAGTGTCCCAATAGATTTCAAGAAACAATTCTTACTATTAGATATTTTTGTAATCATTGAAATTATACTTTCTCATTCTTCTTCAAAACTGAGTACATTATAGTTGATAAAAACAGTGATAATAAATATTTCTTTTCGTTCCAATTTGTTTGTATTCTATAATGATTTATTATGTTTTTCATTTATTAACCTTCCAGAAAATGTATATTTTTATATACCCATCTAATAAAAGATGAAACATATAAAGCAAAAACAGAATAAAACCTGCAAACCTTCAATCAACCAATAATCTTACCTTAAACACATGGGAAATATTATATTGAAATTCAACAATACTGCTTAATTTTGATTAGCAATGAGCTAATAATAACAGGTTATATGTTTATATTAAGAACTCACCTGATGGATGTGTATTCCTTTCAAAAAACTGGTTAAGAATTTCTAAAGCCTGTGGTGTGAATGATGTTCGCCTCTTTCGCTTCTTGGAAGGCTCACTGCCAATGAAATCTGTGAGATTCTGAACCCCATTTTTGTACCGCTCCTCTGCCTCTTGCATCCATCGTTCTAAAACAGGTTTGATCTTCTGGGCACTTTTGGGCGTTATGTCCAGCTTTTCGAACCTGCAGTTATTGAAGATCTGAGTAACCAACATGAAATTTCTGCATGTTTTTTTTTTTTTGTTACTTCTCACAACGAGTCAACAATCAAGAAAATAAAACACATAATTCTGCAAGAATGTGTCACCAGGCATTCTAAAATCATAATTCAACAAATATTCTAAAATAATTCATTCAAGAAAATGCACCATATATGGTCATCAGAGGGCAAGAGAGTTACTATCATTAACTGTCCATCACTTAGAGCTGAATATTGCCAGCCATACTGCAGCATGACAGTATCAAATATATAAATAAAATGAAAAATATACAAGTGAGACCATGTTTAAAAATATTGCTTACATCACTGCATAAACCTATTGCAAGATATGCTAAATTTCCAAAATGAGAGTAAATTGTTTTTCATTTCTATCTGTTTTTGGAATGTTCACATTTAAACCAGCTACACTAAAAAGATTTTGTATTTATCTTGCTATGGATTGACTGTGTAGGTATAAACTCGACTGCAATTGAAGAGGTCATTAAGTAATAAATTTATCAAAAGGTTAGTTTTGCCTGATCAGTTTGTCTTACTATCAGTATCAGGTAATGGCAGTCTGGTAGGTCATGGTTCTGCTTTTTATTTTTTTAACTGCTCTGTTTCAAAGATGATTATGTTCATTCTATACCAGGTATTCACAAACTTTTATCTTGCAGTAAGAATAAGAATGAGCTATTATACAAAATTTGGTAAATTAATTGACAACTCACCTGACAGAACAGCTTCAGCTACACCAACTAAGACTGGTGCAGATTTAACAAATTATATATAAAAATCTTGGGATATAATGACAGGTAACTTGAGACCACATATCCACCTAACAACTCAGGTAACTCAGAAGCAGTCAGCCTTGCACAACATAGTGCGGTCAGTAATGGTAAGTTATCATTGTTGAGTGGAAAGATGACCAGAAATATCAACATGAATAAAACAAATATTGTAAATCTTGGGACTGAATACTGCTAACATAAATAACTCAAAAGTTAAAATTGCTAGATATATAGAATCTATGTTGGGGTTTGGACCGAGACAATGAAATCCCAGCCTAGGGGTTATATTATTTATCTCCCCATGAGGCTTATCCGAGTGGGGAGATATATAATGTAACCCCGCAGCTGGGATTTCATTGTCTCGGTCCAAACCCCAACATAGATTATTATTCTCACCCAATATTATCCTTTAAAGTAAAAAGAACTCTTTAAAAGTGTGCACGTCGCAATGTTTACATGTGGCACATGAATACAAAATAAGCTAATGAGGGCTGTGGTGTGACAGTTGAGTCCGAAGTATACAGTTCATACGCGTGAGCAAAGAAAAATAACAACATAAAACGTCGCATAGTAATGAGGTATTATCATATTTAATATATGAATGTTCTATGAAATTAACGATAAATAGTTATAATTTATTAGAAAGAAACTGTTTCCTTTCATCATTTCCAATTTTGAGTACCCCATTCTCTCGTATAAAAGACCCTTGTCACCCTCCAAATATGCGGACCCCAGAGGATAACAAGGTGCTAAACATTCAAGTTCACTGATTCTTCGAAAATTTATATGTCTGTCTTGGAAAGTGATGCAGTGCAATTTGCTTATGGATTAGTGTGTTGAGGGATAAATGATTCCTTCTGGTTGGTAAGTGCATTATTTGACAATAAATATTGCAGATATATTCAGCTGGAGCAGAACGGAGATGCTTAACTAATTATAATAGAGCATGTTTGACATAACACAATTCTGGCTAAGTTTTCCATTGTTGTTTAGAGAGCTGGGATGCTATGAAGTGTATAGGTATATTGTCTTATGTGCATGGATCAGTGTTTTCTGACATAGTTCATTTCAAACACCATTGAGAATTTTATCCTATCTGTAGCACAGTAAATTTTCAGGTCAGCTTCATTATATGTAGCTAACAGTATATACAATGTTTCACACGAAGTGTTTACAACTAGTTTAATTGCTTTAGCTACATTTAATGATCTGAAAATGTACTGAGCTAGTCCAGCATATAGGATAAACTTGATCATGCTAGTTAGAACGAACTAACATAATATCAAAACCTCGAAATAGTACGTGTGTGTATTTGTCTCTATGAAAATGTTTTTGTTTTGGTGTGTTTTTAAGACAGATGTATCTTAAGTAACTATGTTTTGGTTATATATTATTTGTTGTTGTTGTTGCTGTTGTTGTTATTTTACTTGAAAACAACTATGGCACAGCAGAAGACAAGAAGGTTTTCTTTTGTTAAAAGTAGTTCTCAGCCCGTGGACACCATGACAGAGACGATTAGTCTGAGATGACTAGACTGAGATAAGAAAAGTAAGGCTAGCAAAACAGCTAGATTTCTCTGTCGCTTGGGTGAGAAAATAAAAAGTGGGATGATGGCCAGAAATATAGATATGTTAAATTTAATACTCAACTTGATACAACTTTGACCAATAACGATTCTGTAACAAATGTAAAGTTTGTCAAGGCTAATTTAGTACT
The DNA here is from genome assembly GCA_029339505.1 of Unio delphinus. NCBI lineage: Eukaryota > Metazoa > Mollusca > Bivalvia > Unionida > Unionidae > Unio > Unio delphinus. Next base: position 17,920,279 of record JAQISU010000035.1, on the reverse strand, counting down.
AAAATGTGGCAAAACTATGGTGGGAAACCTGGACATGGGAAAAAACAAGATAACAACTATGGCAATTCCATCAGCAGTATCAGATTTAACAAATAAAAATTATGAGATGATAAAAGGAAATATTGCATCATGAGTAGCAAAATCTGGTGATAAAATGATTGGTACATTATTGGGTTAGAATAAAATAACTTATAATCGAGTTGTCCCATCTGATCTTACAAATAAATTTTATCTCGATGCTAAGATAAGTGCAGCATCAGCTGGTACAATTACATATCTTAACAAAACAGTTGGTTACAGATGCGATCAATATGGTCAATAATAAGATAACTTCCATGTATGCACCTGTTTCTACATCCGATCTTACCAATAAACTTAAAGTGGATAAGGTTACACAATCACAAGTGATTGGTGGTAGTGTAAAATGAGCTAAAAATAGTGTTGGTCACATTCTCCATCTTCTTGATCCTGTTAATAATCGTTGGGGGTTATGTTGCAACAGTATTAAGATATTATTTGGATAATAATCCAAGTTATGTGTTTGCCTTTAACAGCCTTTTATCTGGCAGGTTAGAGTGGATTACAAGTGGAGATATAACAAACTTTAGGATCAAAATAATGTGTCCATTGGCTGTTGCTGTTTAGAAATTTCAATTACGAAGTCAAATAAATGCTAATATCGGATTTATGATTGGAGATTAGAAGGATCTAAAGATAATACAACATGGGATGAGCTGTATGTGGCATTACTGGGTGATCTTGTTACTACTGCGTCTCAGCAATTTACACTTAATCCTGAAATAACTACAAACAATTACTTCTATTTCCAGATTTATGTTGAGGACGCTGAAATTCCTTTGCCAGGTTTGTCAATGTTTCAGATATATACACTTGATGATTTAATGTAATTGTAATCTATAATGTCTAATAATCCTCTATCAATCGAGAGTTGCTAAAGTTTTTCAGTGATATACATCATCCTAAAATGAATATCAAAATTGCTAGACCCAAAACGTGTTGAGGAAGCAAGAGCAATAAATATAATTACTCAAATGACAAAATTAACTTTATGTTCCCCCAGTTTAAGTGAGAACAGCAATAGCTTTGCCAGAGTTTCAGGAATGAGAGGCCGTCAATGAGATAAATAGAGACTTTGATATAATTAGCAATTAGTGTCCTGTACACATGAGCGACGAGTGGCAGTTAAATATTTACAAATATTTGATAACTACACTGCTCGAGCTAAAAAAACTGTTTTGACTATTGATAACTCAATCTTTTTGTATTCATGTGAGGCCTGGACGCTGATAGCAGAATTACAATGATGAATCCAAGCACCTGTAATGAGATGCTACAAAACCATCCTTAGCATCTCTTACATGGATCACATCACAAATGAAGAAGTGCAAACACCATCAGGCACAAAGTAGACCAATATGAAGACCTCCTTACCACTGTCAAAAAGAGAAAGCTGAAATGGTATGGCCATGTCACTAGAGCCAACAGTCTATCCACAACAGTACTGCTGCGCAACATCCGGGTTGGCAGAAGGAGAGGTAGACAGAGAAAAAAGTGGACTGACAACATCACAGAATGGACCAGGAAAATTTTTACGGAGACAAAGGCATTGGCACATGATCAAGACAAGTGGAGGGAACTGGTCAAATGTTCAGCACCACAGTGCCTCGATAACTACACTAGGTCAAGAGACTGATGATAATGATGAACCTTGTAAAAAACAAAATTTCATGGTGGTAAGAAATCACAGCAAAGACCGACTAAAGATGATTCATGATGAACTTGACAAACTTGCTGAAAAAAGGAAAACCAAGTTTCTTAAAAATCATAAGCTCAAGGACACATTTGCTAAATGCTTACTATTTTGTGTACTCGCTATGGACTATTATGATCAAAATACGCTGTTATAAATAGTAGATAATAGTACTGATACTAACCTGCTAAAATATCATATCTAGTTCTAATAGACTCTCTCACCGGCAATAAAGGAACGAACGACGTATATCATATTAATGCTGCACTGAACACAGTATCAAAAACTGAGTATTGAACTGAGTTATAGATGATGTCAAGCAAGACATTAGATCAGGAGATTAATGATATTACAACTGTAAAACCTATTATTAAAAAAATTATGAAATACATAATAGTTCTTAAAAAAAACTGCTTGTAAAAACTATGAAAAAAGGATGGAAAGCTAATGACAGAAGCAAAAAAAAAAAAAGGGAGCTGAATGCTAGATACCTAAATCTACCTGCCAGTGACATAAGTATAGAGTATGCTCATATTTGCAGTCTTTAAGATTTGCAACAGCGTATGTAATTCTCATGCAGCATTCAATACTTAAAAATCTTAAACTGGGTCAGTTATGTTATGTTGTTAGTTATATCAATGAAACAGAAGATATTTATCATAATAAAGTCAATGACATCACTGAAATACCAACAGATTTTAACCCTCCATTTTCATCCTCGGTTTTAACAGATATCAGATATGTTGATATCTCATCTGAAGTGTATGATAAGTACAGAGAGTTTCTTGCCGATCCTGTCAATACAAAATTTAGTGCTCTGAATGATAAGGTTTCCTCCAAAAATATTTTTACTACAGCAACTGAAAGAACTACCAAAACAGTTTCATAATGACGAAAAAAGAAATGATAGACTTCAATCATATTTCATCAGGTCTCCATGACAACGATAGAGACAAACATCAAATACTACAAATATTAACATAAAAAAACTTTACTGTGTCAGACATGCCAGGAATGATTACAGTAAAATAATAAGCATGCTGAGTTATATTCCTGTAATATTAACAACAGCTGGAATTATATCAGCTGATGGAACCGCAAATCCATTATTGTTAATAGTACTCAGGGAAGGTATTGTTTTATCAGCAGTGAGTAAAAAGATCAGGCCAAAATACGGGAATAAAAATACTTTTATAAAGAAGCAACAGCAACATATTAAAAAATTCTTAATAAACTTTGAGCTTATCTGCGTGGTGTAATGTTTATCATGCTAGACCTAATACAGGAATTGTGAGACAAAGATAATTTGCTTGTAGAAATAATAATGAACTGAGTTGCAAAATACGAAAAATGAAACTCAGTAGTTTTATGTAAAATCACCAGCAATTTTATTTAATTAAAGAAAATAGCAAATTTTGTGTGAAATATGAAATATAGAAATTACAGTTGAATTACCACACTGAAGATGAAAAGAATTCTTTTGTGAGGAAAGCATATGATGAATATGCTTGACAATGAAAAGTACAGCACATATTTCAAAAACAGAGATAAGATAAAGCTGTCTCTGGTTTGCAAAGAAAATTCAGATTATTTTAGTAAGCTTACCAGGGCTGCAGACTCACTTTCTGATGCTGTGATAATCTTTGTAATCCAATATCACAATAAACAAAGATCAAAGATCACAGTGGATGATAAATTGAAAAAGTGTTATGTCTATAAATCTTTAGTGTCACATGGAAATTGTATCCAAATGCTAGAATCTTGCTCCCTTACTAGTGGTAAGGTTAATCTGTACTTGTTTTGTTATGACGATGAAAGCTTTACAACAGCAAAAGATGAAATTTTAAAAATATCTCAACAGATGGACGTGTAAAGAAAATCCGTTAGAGCAACCATGGTGAAATCAGACGATTGCGAATGATCTAAAATTTATAAGAGACCATCCTCAAAGAGTCTGTTACTAATAGTGCATTCATTTTAGCAGTAAGATGCGTGACCTGCAAATTCCAGCGAGTTATTAATTATAGCACATTTGAATTTTGTGCGAATGTTAGATATAATAATTTTGTGAGAAATATTAATAAAAATTGCTAGTGATTTCAAGTAAAATCTCATAATAGTTAGCTTTCATGGGCATTTTGAATACAACCCTATTTTGTATGATGATGATGATGAAGAAGAAGTGGTAGGTCCTTGACAGGTAATAAATAATGAAATAGATTTTGTTGCCTCAACAAAGGTTGTTTTCATATTTTGTTTAGACCAACAGGGGGCCTTGGTGGGGGTGATCATGCTTTCACACTAATACAAAAGATGGTATGTGAGAAAGCTTGACAGTATCTTCTCGTGGGTCAGTGGTTCATTCTGGGGGTTTTCTGGGTTCTTCCTCAACGATTTATACTGGCCACCATGTATAGCCTATCTTGTGCTGAAAAATGGTGTTAAAAACCCTAAAACAACAACAAAATAAGGTTTTGGCAAAGAAACCCCATTTGGGCAGCTCTGTTTAAGACAACAGCCTTTCTGGAAACAGACTCCCACACATTGTGGGATTCAGGGTTGGTGAAGATACAATGTGTTCTGCCTGTTGAAAGGCCGCCATATGCACCCGATTCAACATAAAGTCCATGACACTGTATACCACAGGTGTGTGTCACTAAAAGACTTTCAATCCATGTGTACTTAGAATGGCTTTGTCATTCCCAAAGCTGTGACATCTTGGTTGACAGCTGGGGTATCCAAATGGAAAACTGGTGTGTAATGTTCTTGGGAAGGTGTCTTTGTGAGAAAAGGAATTTGTTGATGCTTGGATCATGCAACTGATGATATAAGCAGCTTGGAATGTTAGTAACTCTCTCAGTCTGGAAGTAATTTGAAAATAGATTCTTCCTTTCAGTCAATAATCAACTGATGCTAGAACTTTAGACCAGGCAGTTGATGCAGAGGTAGGTGGACAGAAATCCTGAGAGAGGAGGTGGAAAACTTCTTCAGTTGAAGCCAGTGAGGCTGAGAATTCAAACATCTAATAATGAGGAGGGAATCTGTGTGCTGTTTTAATTGTCTTTGGATAAAGCTGTCATCTTTTGTTCTACCTGCAAAGTGGTTGGAGAAGAATATTGAGGATTGTGTTCACTATAATGTCCCGAGTCAGATACAGTGATACAGTGATACAGTGACTTCCAAGATGTCACTAAGTGCAACTCCCTTCAAGTGGCAAAGGCTTGAGAACAAAGTGAAGCAAAATTCTCTATGATAATGAGTCACCAAGCCTGGCCTTATATGCAGGGATTACCTTGCATCAATACATGAATCAGACTGATCCATGTGGGAGTGTGTGTACAATCTGGGGCCATAAAACTGGACAAAACTCATTCCTCTGGTGGTTAATGCATGATCAATTGTGGTAGTGATCAGATGTATAAGGCAGAGTCCAGTTGTAACAGAACTGTATGGTCTTGGTTGGTATGATGTTATCTAGTTCTAGAGATTGGTTACATGATAATGATACACATACCTGGTCCATAATTCTGATATGCAATATGGTAAACGAAACTAATTGTTTGCTCTCTATGTGGGTCTCCATCTCGTGATATGGTGTCAAACCCTGGCCTGCAAACTGAAGACATTCTTCTTCCTCAAGGTGTGCTTTTGTGCCTTCCCCTTTGGTACCCTCTAATACTGTCACTCAATGACTCCTGTTCATAATATACAAATCTGACATACATTTGAAGACTGGCAACATGAGTAAGTTATACATGTTGTCAGTCAAGTCTTGCCCAAAGTCTAAATATGCATGGTGGATGCTACAATGTCAACTGCAAGACAATATTACTTTAAGAAAAGCCAAATGACAGCCTATACAGGTAAAAAATCAGAAGTGACATATAACAAAGAAGTGGACATTAAGACTAGATTAATATAGAGAACTGTTCTGTATGTGTGAAACCAGAGTGGAAATTATGTATCAATACTAAAAGGAATTTTCTGTGTCACTCACCAGACCTGCATCTATTTAAAAACAGCATCAGCTGTGACCCATGCACTAAGTACCAAGGGTGCCAAAATGTGCAAGGACGCCAAAGCGATGACAATAAAAAGCTAGAACTTTGCTTTCAATGAATGAAAAAACATAAAAGGAGTACAATCAGCAAACACATAAGTAGTAGCTTCAGGCTTCACAGGATTTGGCTCTAATCCTTCAATCAAGGGGAGATCACACTAACTGCCACATGGGTGGGCAGATAACTTTTAACTTTTTAACAAAATGTTTCAGCCTGAGAGGTTTGGATTTGCAAGGCAATTGTAGTTCTTCTAAGGTAATATGACTGGGTAATGGTTTTGAAGAAGAAATACTCTATTTCTTTTTGCATTTAAAAATTGTCAACTTCATAATCTCTGAATTACAATAAATTAAAAAATTCCCTGTACTTTTAGTTGTTATGAGAGAGAGAGAGAGAGAGAGAGAGAGAGAGAGAGAGAGAGAGAGAGAGACTGAAATTAATTTTGTTTAACTAGGAGTAGTTAATTTGTTTAACTAGGAGTAGTTAATTTATTATAAACTAATTTAGTGGATTCAACCCTTCAATTGAGACTATTAGGTCAGAAATGTGGCAATTAAGGATTATATTTCATTTGTGGGAAGGTGCTGACTATGTTGGCAATGTAACTGATGATAACATACATTATACAAGTATCAGACCTATGACAACAATGACAACACTAACTGACAACACACAATACTAGTATCAGACCTATGACAACATTGTGACAACATACATGACACTAATATCAGACCTACAACAAAAATGACACTATATTAATAACAGACCATTTATATGAATGGCGAACTGATGACATACACAATACTAACATGATGACCCAAAGTCAAGGCAATAATTATAAAACATATAATTTCCAACGTTACCTGCATATGGCTGACTGGCTGTAAGCAGGTCCCTCTGTAGCACTAAGGGCCTGTCCCACCTGAGTCTGTGTGAGACCCAAGGACAAACGACGGATCTTAAATTGCTTTGCAAACTCTTTGATCTCATCCAAGTTAATACCATCTACTGTTGTACTCTCTGTAGAATTACCTACTGTGTCTGGTGTAAAAAATAAATCTATATACAATATATCTACATTTGTAACTTCTTGCTAATATTGTTGATCGAACTGAGAGAGAGAGAGAGAGAGAGAGAGAGAGAGAGACTATATGCAAGTCTTAATTTGTTGAACTGCTTTGCTAAATCTTGCTTTCTACATTAAATTTATTTGCCATAATAATATCAAAGCAATTAAAACTTACCATAACACTAAATTTTATTTTTAACATGATGCATATAAATTATTAAGCCATCTTTAATTGTGAATTCTCTATTTTTCATGTGGTACAATATTTTCATGGATTTTGTGGTTGCTGTAAAACTAAAAACATAAAGTTCCAGCAAGCAATGATCGTCCTGCAAAAACAATATCATTTCCCAAATCCATCAACTGTGAGGTATCAATTAAAATGTACCTTTTCACAAAATCATGACAAGTTATATCTATAAAAAGTGAACAGTAGGAATAAAATGATATGCCTTAGCAGATTATGAATACATATCATGATACACAAACTATGATGTTACAGAGTATCAATACACATATAAATTTCTTGCTGTCTAATGAAGGACTGTTATTTGTAGGGTAGTGCTGTTACAGATGTGTTGACATTAATGCATAACAAGTGTCTTAGTGACTAAAATTAATCAATGACCATTATTTCTATTACTAATTCATCACCTGTTCTACATGAGACTCTTTCAACAGAGAAAAAGTTTTTTCCTAATTTAATGTCATAATTTTGAGAAAATATATACTATTACCAAATCCATGTCTTTCATTAAATTTGGAAGGCATTTCTGTGCTACCTTAAAAATGGAAAAAATGTTGCAATTTCCTCATGCAAGGAAAACTCTTAACTAGAATGGGCTCAAATGTAAGAGCAAAGATGGTCATGAATTAAATCCACACACAATGTACTTTCTGGAGATGCAAAACACCCGTCACAATACCTCACTGTCATGAATTCTTTCAGTCACAACTTTAAACCTTGAACCTTTATATCAATAAGTTCCTTTCTTCAGAGTAAACCAGCCACAAACTCTTCTTCCTTATCCCAAGCGCAAGCAAACCGTCCATGAAGTTTAGTGCCGTACTGTGACGAACATTATGTGCAGAAAACATTTTTCTTCTTTAAGTGTCAATGACAATGCATTTTGACCTTTTGAACTTGGCATCTTCTTTGGCCCAATATCAAGCTATCCACAAAGTTTGGTTCAGGTCTGTGATTTAGAACTAAAGTCATTGTGTGGAAATTATATTTTTTTTTCAGTCGGAGTGACCTCAAGGTTTGAAAAAAAATAAGACCCAAGATTAATAGGTCTGCAAACAATAGATGGAGAATAAATCATTGTGTGGAAATGAAACTGGGAAGAAACAGCACAAATAATGTAGTTACAAGTGTTTTTAATATTGCATATGTAAAAACCAGGTTTGGATATAACATAAGACAAAAGGTTAATGCCTTTCCTTCCAATACACAAGAATTTAGATGCTAAGACCTTTGACATGTGAAAATAATAAGCACAAAATTTAAATAATAAGCACAAACTTAACATCTGATATAAAATTTAATGAAATTCAGAGTTAATAGCATAATTCATTCAAAATTTTCAAAGTTTTTTTCAAGTTTTTTCAAGGTTCAAAATCGTGTTTTTCAAGGTGCATTATTAAATTAATTTGAAAGGTTAGATTAATGAAACTGTATGTAAACACAAGTCAATACTTACTAAATACTCCATATGAGGAACATTTCTTGCAAAGTTATTTAAAAAAAAAAAAAATAAAACATGAAGTCAGTAGTATGCTCACTGATATCTTTCCCATTAATACTAAAAATCCTACATTTGGGCATTAGAATAATGTAGTTACTGAACAAATTTTCATTTTACTCTGTTTACACAACACTATTTACAAAGCCTAAAATATTTAAGAGTGAACTTTAAAGTTTCTGTGGCTTGTCATCAAGCTGTTTTTCAAGAGCTCTATGTTCAGCGATTTTGCCCTTTTCACTTTTCCTCAAATTATTTGATGTCGTGATAAAGGAAATATTCCTATGGATCTTTGCTTTCAATGCATAGTCATCATTAGCAGCTGTCATTGTCTCAATGTCTTTTTCGGTACCTTCCTTTCTTCTTCATTCATCCCCATAAACAAAAATAGTAAAGATATGTTTTTATATTAATGCTTATTTAAAAACAGCATATGGTTATTTTAAATTATTTCATATTATATATATTAATATTTCTCTCAGCTTAGCTGTATTTCATATATTTAGATTGATCCTGTTCATTGCAATTATCATATTTCCACTCAATCCCAAGATAGAACAAATTAAAATTAAACTAATTTCAGAATTAAGAAACTTTATGTTTCTATTTTAAAACTTAAATCTCTGTGTTCACGTCATATGTCAAACCTCTTTCATCAAAAATGATTTCATGCTGAAGGCTTCTTTTTTTTGCCTGTATTAAGCACCATTACAAGAGCATGACCGTGGATGGAGCACACTCTCACATTGTTGCAAATCAATATCCTTCTGGCATAATCTGCAATTAGCAAAGCTCTCTGGGAAAGATCTCAAAATCCAAACTTTATATTTTTCTTCATCTTGCCACCAAAGCTGGAATCAGCAGCCAGCCATGTCGAAGCGAATGATTCAAATTTAAAACACTGCTACATCTGGGCTTCATACAACTGGAAGTTCAAAATGTACGACTGTGCAGTAGCCAGTTGTGGGAACTTATCCATTTTGGCAAAAACTTAACGAGATTTTTTTTTGTTTCTTCTCCTTTCATTTAATTTAATTTTATAAAATGAAAACTATTTATAAATTCCTTTTGGTTTCAAGAAAATCAAGGCTATTCAAGGTACCCAGACAATATTTTGAATTTTCAAGGTGTTTTCATAGCTTTGAAGGAACAATTCATTTTTCAGGCCTTTCAAGGTTTTTAAGGTTCCTTAGAGACCCTGGAAATTCACTCAATAATTTCAAAGTATTGCTATCAAAATCTTTCTTAACATAGTAACTATTAAACTTAAAAAAAGTTAAACAAAAAGAAATAAACCAATGGAATGCCCGATACTGTTTTAATTGTTAAAATGCATCAAGAAAAGGTAAGAAATTAAAGTGGACAATAGCTACAGTAAGTCCTTACTTGGAAGAAGCTGACTGACATTGGGTGGTAGACCATCAATGGAGGTAGTGTTATGGCTGTGGGTGGTGATACGGGAAGCAGACTGTGTGCTGTGACTAGAATGTTGCATTCCTGCCACCAGGGACTGCCCTGCTTGTGTGTGATTGGTGGAGTGGGTCATGTGATTAGAAGACTGAGTGGAATGAGAGGAAGCACTTGATGAGGTAACATGTGATAAATTGGTTGTGGCTGCCAATACCTGCCAAAAAATTATGAAAAGGCAAAATATTTTAACAATGATGCATTAAAATATCACAAGTAATCACAAGAGAGAGAGAGAGAGAGAGAGAGAGAGAGAGAGCAAATGATGTTTGTGTTATCCTGCAATCCAGCCATGCTTTTGTAAAATGACAAAACTTTTAAGTACATATTCAACACAAATTTTGCAAGCTTCAGTTGCAAACTACAATGGGTAAATGCATTAAACATACATTTTTGCAACTATAGTATCTGCACACCCTCCCATTTGTAATCCCCATACCAAAATTAAAAATGAAAGCACCAAGGGTTTAAAAAATGCACAAAACTTTATCATTTCATTCACTGAAATATAATTTCTGACCCAACTGTTGCCAAGGGGTCATTAATACTATTGACTGATTAGTGTTTCAAAGCTAACAAAAGATCTCCATGTAGGCAAGCAGACAGATTGCTCTCTATTCTTTTCTTGAACAGTCCATTACAGTAAAATGGTGTTGTCTGTGTCCAATATTTGCAATGTCGAGTTTTAACATTTCTAAAACAAATTGAAGAATAAAAGAGGAACTTTTTATGTATGTGATCAAAGTGATGTAATTCCACAATTACAAAAATTATTGAGATTATCAAAACCAGTAAATTACATCACATCTCTTCCTTGAAAATATAGGCTTACCCAATGCAATATGGTGACTTAGTAAAGTAACTCCTGTTGAGTTGAAATTCCAACAAATTAACAGTGTTTGGGACTCCCAAGCAATAATCAGGTTAGAACTTAAAAATCAATGATTGAAATGGGAGAGTGATCAAATACTCAAGTTACTTATTTTGCGAAATTGCACTTAGAAATTGACATTAAAATACAGTGTAATTTTGACATGACCACACATGGGTGGTGTAAGGTTTATGAAAACCAGTCCAGGATGGATATATGTGAGAGGTGAAGGAACATAAAAAAAAGCATGTAGATAGTTGGTCAAACAGACAAGACCTTATGAACAGAAAGCTGGTTCTGGTCCATACTGCCATGCGCAAAGGACATATGATGACAAATATTTGGACACAGAATGCCTGATGAACAGATGACACAGACAGATACGTCAACAGAGTGACAGGCAGACATACAATGTGACCCCACAATAGCAAGCTCCTTTATAACACAAATTAGGATATAACACGGTTGTGGCGTGGCTTCCAAAATTTCCCATACATGTACCTTTCACATACACAAATTTCTTTCTTTCTTTCTTAAAAAGTATGAAAAGAATACATATAAAAAGTTTATTATCCTTTTTTAGGAAGATGTGCAAGAATTCTAATATAAGATGGTTGTATTATGATTCCTGCAATTTCATATACATGTATTTTTCTCATACTCGAAAACAAGTTTTTAATTCTAAACAGTACTAAAAATAACTTGTGAAAAGCTTTTTCGAGATTATTTCCATTCCCTCCACCCCCAAGATTATTGACTATTTAATCTTGTATATGGAACCTTGGGTTTGGAGTGAAGAAATTCTAAGGCACCATGAAAAGAAGCTGCAAACTTAACATAAAAAGCACTGAAATTTATACATTGTTAAAAAAAAATTCTTTCTTCATACAGACAAACCATCTTAGCAGTGCATTGTTATAAAATCTGCTTATTCTGACATCTGGCTTGAGTACTTTAAGCTGTGAGTTCTCAGCATTTTTTTAAAAAAAAAATAACATTTCTGGTAGTGGAGAATAACTGGATGAAACACCTTCTCATAATGGATATTTTGGATATATATAGTGTCAGATTATTAGTAATTAATATATTTATTTTGACTGACCTATGAATTTGGATGGTAAGAAAATTCTTCTTCTTTCACTCAGAGTTAAATCCTTCATAACACTTATATTTTCTGTAGTAATCCCTATTAGAGCAAACAGAACACCTGTCTGTTGGCCTTTTGTAGAAAAAATTCAAATGCAGACTTTCTTGGTCAATCTATGCTACAAGGCTGAGCTAAAATCGACCAACTTTTGAAGGCAGGAAAAATAACTGCTACAATCGATAAAACCATGGCTTATTCTTTTTGTTTTTAAAATACCCCCAGAATTTTTTTTAGTTTTGCTGAAACTTCAAAGAAAACTGATCACCTCTTAAGTACCAATATTATAAATACTAAGCACAATTCTTTACAAAATTCAGTCCGAATCAATGTTCTAAACTTTTTTAAATAATCACATGTTAACTGTATTTTTCAACAGGATGTGAGTCATACATGAAGTTTATAATGTGATCTATATTTGAATTCATGGATTTATTATGTACAGTATGGATTGTACAACACAAATATAAGTTGACAATATACAATTGTGTTTCAGACTAGTTTGTCTTCATTTAATTTTTTGTGTGCTCTGACTTGAATTAACACCCCTGCCCGCCATATTTTAGGTAAATGCACCGTTAGTGGTTATAACATGGTTCATTCGATAACACAGTTCGGTTCTATGGATCCCACCTACCGTGCACGCACGCACACACACATATGTATGCATATATATCAACAGACATGGATACAGGCAGACAGCTAAATGAACCATGAGCCATGTTCAAGGAGCTGATCCTGTACCCCTGTTATGGCAGTCATGGTCACAGAAGTCTTCCTCTTTGAGACTTGATCTATAGCCAGACAGATATACTCTGATATACAGACAGACAGACAGCTATGCTCTGAAACCAGAGAGCTGGTATTGTACCACTTGGTGGGAGGGTCTCATTGCTGTTAAATGACTGAAATAATGGACATATAGGTTTACACAAAAAAAAAAAAGGTAAAGCTTTAAAAGGGCAGACACTGACCTGTGAGCTGAGCCCCAGAAGCTGATTCTGTGCCCCTGCTGCAAGGAGAGAGGGAATGGCTGCAGCCAGGTGATTGGTCAATTGAGCTTGTGATGAGGACGAGTGGTGACCAGAACTGCTACCAGAGTTAAGAAGAGACTGGCTACCTAAATAATAATAAAAGAGATTACATGAATGGCATATATTATGCCTGCCCTAAATTTAATCATCACTATGTAAGCACTAGTAGGGTACAGTTGTCTCTATATATTATTAACCATTGAGTTGCAATTAGCTTGATCTTTGGTAAACGTATGCAGTCTTGAAATAGACAATATGCAGAAACCATTGTTTTTCCTTTTAAGACTTGCCATGCCTTTGACCTCTGACCCTCAAATCCTATAACCTGTACGTATATTTTATTACACAAAGAGTTAAGGAACCCACTCAAGAACAAAAGCTTTTTGCAAAACTGATTTTATTACGTCCAATTCCATATCATTTGTAACACATATTAAGATGTTATGACATCACAAATGACATCATGATGTCATGCAAGTCACAGATGTAGTGACAGAATTATGTGTATCTCAAAGTCATTTCACAACACTGTTCTGTGATGTCCTTAAATAAATCACGTGACAGAATCTAACATATGTGCTGATTTCAGGTGAAATGTATGAAACTTGTTGAATAATTTCAATCTATTGCTTAACAAGACTTGCAAAAGACATCAATTATTCATCTCATAAACTTCATCTGAAAAAAGCACCCATGTTTGATCCTCTACTGACAGCATATGGCAACAGGTAAGGTTCTTGACAGATCTGTACATGCATTATGCATGATAAAATATGATAATTTTGTAATATCCATTAAAAGAAAAGTTAAACACATTACTGTATTATTCATGGGGGCAAAGTTACTCTTCTTATATAGTGATGCTTTTACAATATCAAAACAAACAAAATTTGTGTTGCTATGAAAGACTGAGTTAATATAATGTAAAGTGTGTTCACTTTTTTCCAAATGCAGGAACTTGTAAATGAACACATAATATAAATACAACCATCTTTTTTTCTCTGGCTTTCTTTAGTTTTGTGTAACGGAACACCATTTTTCAGCACATGATAATTAGAGTCCAGTATATTTGGTGGAGGAAGAACCCGTGTCTATGGTCTTAAATTAAGTAGCAGAAAAGAGTGAAAACCAAAAAGTTTTGACAAATTCAACAAATATTTTAAACTTCCTAAAATACAAAGTGAAAATTTAAAATAAACGTACAGTGCTGTGAACCAAACATTTACATAAAAATCCTAAACGTTATATCACTAGTTCAAATGATTTTCAGTGTTCTGAATAAATTCCAACAATACTGAACATGATGATGTACGATAGAACCTCTACCCAATTAATTACCAAAGTCAATTAAATAATACAGATACAAAACATATAACCATAAAGAAAATTCAACCAACAAATTAAATATTCATAACAGCCAGGGTGACCATAGGAAGAATTGCTAACCCACATAAAGTTAACGGCAAGCTTTCTTACATACACCAGTTGGTTGAGCTGAGACTCAATCTCAGGCAGAGAGAGGGGAGATGTGCGAGTGTTATGTAAAGGTAAGAAAGAACTGGTCACCCAGGACCCCCTACCCCATTTTGAAGTATGTACAGTTGAAATAAGATAATGTCAACCATAGCATTTCTTTATAGATACAACCTGTTCACTCATTTGGTATTACATAATAAAAGTAACATGGCCATTATGCATGGTAACTACATTATCAATACCTCACCTTGGTCTTTGCAGTAAATGGGATTTAAAATATAAAAAATCATTTTGTCAGCAAATTTACACTTGCTAAAATTATGTGATTTAGTAGTTAAAAATTCACATGTAATGTTTTTGCAAATGGTATTTTTCACTGATAGCTGCCAAATTATATAGCAGATCAACTTTAATTTCAGGAAATTAATACACCTTTCTATCAGGGCAGGATGCTCTTTACACAGAATGGTTAAACAACGTTTGAGAGCAATTTCTTTAAGGTTTCAATTGCAAAAAAAGGTATTTAAAAAAAGAATATTTTAACATAAGACCAGCATCAATTGTACAGACCTGAAATGCCTTAAAATGGCCAATGATGAATGATGGTGGATGCAGGGCTATATAAACAATTTCACACTGCTTTATGATTGATTAAGTGAAATATATAAATTTCAGACTTTTCATAGTTATTGGTGATCATCTGGAGCATTGCCAATAGTAGTTAGAATTTAAAGGTGGGTTATTAATTTCCTGTAGTATCACTGAAATGAAACTGAATTGGCTGATTACACACAAACATTCTTCCTGTCAGACAAAGCCTAGAAGTTAACCCACAAATAAAAGGGCATGCTGTGGTGACCTTGGAAATTCCATTTCCCATTGGTACAGGTAAATCAGATTAAGCATTTTGTACCGAGTTGCAGAGACTCTATAAAAGTCTTACTGGAATATAATAATAAAAATAGGACCATTAAAAAAATTTATTAAACAATTTTAAGATTTAAAGTGAGCATTCTTTGACAATAACTTCAAAGAGTCTATTTTTCCAGTTATGTGTCACTCTAATATCCATGAAAAAAAGACTGTTAAAATATTGTTTTCATCCAATGTTGATGCCTTGCATATACATTTTAAAACTTTTGTAGCATGTATTCTTTGAGCCAGGTTTGAACCTTATCAGATATGGAAAAATTTTTGATTGGTCAATATTTAATTGCTTTTGTAATACAAGTGCTTCAGTGATCTAGACATACTGACTATCTTTACTTGCTTATAAGTCAAACTGCAAACAAAAAAGATGCTGATCTGCCTTAGAAAAATGTGTTTCCAGATTATTATTATTATTATTATTATTATTATTATTATTATTATTATTATATGCTCACATATAACACGAGTCCAAATGAAACTGCACAGAACCAGACTTTTGCTGGTATAATATGTACAGGAATATCTGGATCTATCCAGTTTGTCAGGAGAAATCAGCATAACAAACAACACTGAACATGATCAGCTGCCGCATTATGTGGTGACAGGTCTATGTTGTCTGAACTATGACTTGACTTCAAATAAGTGAGCATATACTGTATCCACCATGGGTAGCTCTTGGTTGTAATCAGATTTTGTTTTATTGCCTTTTTTGAAAAATAAAAGCAGCAGAGTCTGTCACATGTGGATAATGCACCTCTTGCAGCAGCTTTTTAACTTATAACATTTCTGCACACCGATCTTATACGCTCATTTATAAATTGACTTTTTTAAAACTAAAATTTTATTCATGGAGAGTCAAGGCTGTCTTATGAGCATGAAAAACCTTGTAAAAATCGGGATATAATGTTGGATGTTTGCCATGAAAAAAAATGACTTTCAATTCAAATATTTTTACATTTTCATGACACTATTCCAATTTAGAAATGCATATATGGTATGCACTAAGTTTATGCATGTATAATATACACTATTCATTTCGTGATTATACTCATTACACAATACATGTATATAGTTATTTGCATTTTAATAATTTGAAAATATTATGGGTAAATTAAATACTACCCACTGCACAGCAAAGTGTCATTCAATATTGTTGACCATGGTTTTTTCAAGCAAGTATATTGCCACCATTTTTGTACAAGTCCAATCAAGCAGCCTTATATTAATATTTGCTTTCTGCTGCATACGCACATGCAAAAAAAGTTTTTTTTATTTAATTTGTGTTTTCCATTTCCATTAAGTTAGCATAAATTTCCATGTGATATTTTCCAAGTTTTCTGTAAGTGCACTAGCCTGATAAGCCCTTGGGTTGTAAAGGCAATACTCACTTTGTTTTCAAGTTAAAAAAAATCCATTTTATGGCGCTGCAAATTTAATACAAATTTACTTCTTCAGTACCAATTAGAGTTCTACATCTTCTATCGAATGTTTGACCTTAATCCTTCAGCCTGTAAATGCAACACTCTATTTTCCCATGGGACAAACCTATGATGGTGCTACAAGTCTGATACTGGCTCAGTGCCAAGTAACAGAGGGTGACAATTGGAACTCTCTGTGTTCTTGCTGGACAAATTACACTTGTTCAACTGCAGCCTTTAATAGATTTCAAAGACTGAATGGATATAAGTGTCACTTACAGACCCAAAGCTCAGGCTCTACATAAGCACCTGCATATGACAGCGAATCTAAGGAAAAGGAGAAGGATGATATTTACGATGATGAGACAAGGAAAATTATGACTAGATGAAGATGGATGATTTTATCAGATGACGAAAAGTTCTGTGAAATTGTACCAGTTGATAGATACTGAAAATATATACAATACTTTGAATTACAAAAAACGTGGACTTAACTTTGTATTTATTTGTAACATGTGGAATTAATATACTATGGGAAATTGGTGAATCAGATCATTCTGAGCAACTATTTTTATAATGGTATGTGACATATAATTACATTCATGGATTTGTCATATAAATTGCTTTAAATTGTCAAGAATTATAGATTTAATTAGAACAAATTGTAAGTTATAAATTCATTTGTCATATATTCCATTCAATACCATAATTGTATTCTACACTGTCTTTATTTCTCCCATCTATCTACACAGTTTGGCTTCTGTAACTTTGTGCAACTCCCACTCACTGATGACAAGTCACACCTTCTGATAGACCTGACTTACCAGCCTGATTTATAATAGGGTCAAAAAGAAGCATGCGTTTGTTAACTTATGAAAGGGGCTGGGTCAATTTATAGTTGAGTTGATTTCTAATCGAGCACATACAGTACATGTAATTGTTATTATTTATATCATAGTAAAGCAACACGCCTATAATTGTTATCATGGGTAAACAGTCTACCTAAAGTGGTTATCATGGTTGAACAGTCTACCTGAATTGGTTATCATGGATAAAGAGTCTACCTAAAGTGGTTATCATGGTTGAACAGTCTACCTGAAGAGGTTTTCATGGATAAAGAATCTGCCTAAAGTGGTTATCATCATTACACAGTCTGCCTGATGTGGTTATCATGGTGAAACAATCTGCCTGATGTGGTTATCATGGTGAAACAATCTGCCTGATGTGGTTATCATAGTGAAACAATCTGCCTGATGTGGTTATCATGGGTGAACAATCTGCTTGAAGTGGTTATCATGGCTAAACAGTCTGCTTATCATGGTTATCATGGTTAAACAGTCTACTTAAAGTGGTTATCATGGTCAAACAGTCTACCTAAAGTGATTATTATGGTCAAACTGTCTGCCTGAAATGGTTATCATGGAAATAAAGTCAGTCTAAAGTAGTTCTCATGGTAAAACAGCCTGTATGAAGTGGTTATCATTGTCAAACAAACCTAACTGTGGTTATCAGAGCTATGCAAACTTACCAGTAATGATTATTTTGGTTAAGCATACATACCTGAAGTGGTCAAGTTGAAACCAAGAGGGTTGGAAAGCCCAGGAATACTGGCTAAGTTGGTGGCTACTATCTGACCATTGGATGTTGTCAACAGCTGGATTTGCTGGTTTCCTCCTGTGGTTGCCAGAGAAACTGGAATACTTATAAACTGTTGTGTGCCATTTCCTACAAACGAACAATGCAACTTTTAAAAATGCATATTATCAATGACTGTATGAAATGACTGTAGGAAAGAATGTAATGGGTTTAAATCATATATACCTGGGTGAAAGTTGAGTAAAACCACAATACTGAAGAAGCGAAAAAAGGAATCATTTTGACACTATTTTGTGAATGAAAATTGTAATTAAAGAATCCAAAATTTTTTTTCTTTAATATGATGCATACATCCACTGAATCATTATTACAGAAATTTCTCATTGTAAATGAAGAAAAAAATGTGTTTCTTTTATCACAACACATAATCTATCTGACCACAAACTGTAAGCATCAAATTAGGAAACATGTACTCACAATGGATAACTAAAAAATATCCAATATTTTAAATTAGTCAATAAAATTAAAACTGATGTTTAAAATTAAATACAGTGCTTGGTGTTTTATTTTTTTTATTCAGTAAACGTATGTTGAGATCAAGCTGGTTATTTCTTTTTTTCTTTTATAAATAAAAGTGCATTCAATGTGTTCTCACTAATAAAATTAATCAGTATATAGATAGCGTAAAGCTGTTGAAATGGAAGACCAGCAGTTAGGCAGAAGAAATCAGCTATGCTCTTAAGTTTCAACTCAAAGGATTTTGCTTTTCTTTTTGCATTTATACAACTGTAATTATGCTGAATTGGACAGAAAAGAACAAGGCAGTTTCTATTTGTGAGTACGGTATGGGCAAAATTCTAATTGTTCTGACTGAGGACTACCAAGTCAAGATAACGCAACAAATTATTTGAAAAAATCTTTCTTCGAAGCAAAGTGGAGAGGTATGTCTGTGTAGAAAAAACAATGGTAGAATGATACATGGAGGTATAGAATCAGCCATGGTCTCTCACTGAAATAATTAATTGACCTTTATCCAATACTGTTCCAATGAGGCAAATGCAGAAATTGAGAAGCAGCGATTATAAATGACTGAGTTATTTGAGTTCAATACTGAGTTATTCAGACTTCTGTTCTGAAATAATTAATCGACCTCTATCCAATACTGTTCCAATGAGGCAAATGCAGAAATTGAGAAGCAGTGGATTATAAATGACTGAGTTATTCAGGCTTCTGTACATGGCAATGAATTATGGAGTGAAGCACGAACTGGTGATTCAGCAGAACACATCCAAGGTGCCTTGAATGAAGTGAATACAGCACAAAACTTATGTTTGCTCTAACAGTAAATCAGAAGTTTCAAATTTGATATCCCCATCATTGATTCCCCCCCCCCCCCCCACACACCCCAAATGCTTTTCAACCACTTTAACCCCATTACCCTCCCCATCCTCTCCCACAGCATGGCTTTGCAAGATTTGGAAGATTAACCTGTGGGGACATTCTGAAAACAGAATTTCCGTCATATGACAAAAAACGTTAACCCATGTGTATTCTACAAAATGCTCCATTTTGCCAGCTTTGCAGTTGCATAATCAACAAGCCTTACAAGAAGTCACCAGGGCCAAAAATAGGTCACTGTGACAGACTTTTGACTGTGGTGAGAAGTATCCCTCAAGATAAATTCACATCAATTTTCAAGACTATACCTACAAATGCGTTTGTGAAACTATTAAATGTAAAAGCTTAATTTAATTTCTGTGTGTGAAATAGTCTATCTGAATCATCTGCAGCACAAAGTTGACTGAGACAGGGGCTTTCTATTGGTAGTGGAGTAATGGAAGGTAATTTTTAAATCATGGTTGACAAAGGAGGGAAACCAAATTATAATTCCTATTAAACCTGAAACAGCCAGTGTAACTAGGTAAGGTGTGAATCTCTCGTCATCGCACTGAGGTGAGGGAAAGAATAAACAAAGTTTTGAGAGTGAAATCTTGAAAAGAAGCCTCACTCAATGGTTCATAAAAGGCTTGGTTAATGACCATAAAACACAAGAATGATTCCATCTAAGCGTAAGAGAGTGTGAGATGGGTCTCTACAGCTTAAAATACTCAAGATTGGCATTGTGGGAATTGGAACCAATTTCCAGGCCTTGAGAGAATTTAAGTGTGTTAGAAATGGCAGCTCTATAGCCATCAATAGTGGAAACAGAGCATTTTTTGTTCTCAAAAAGAAACAAAAGGAAAGCAGCCATAGAGGTAACAGACAGGCATCTAGGATAAACATGTTTCCTACTGCACCAATCACAGATTTTCCACCTGGCATCATAGACCTTGGATGTAGAAACTCTCCTTGCCTGAACGATGCAATTGGCAACTCGGCCCGAAAAGTTGTTCTGGTACAGAAAGTGCATGAGATGAGCAAAGAGTGATGGTGGAGAATTTGTGGGTTGTTATGGAGGAGGATCTCTGGTGTTGTGACAGAAGATCCCTCCTGAGAGGAAGAGACCTGGGTCAAGTGATCAACAGGTCTAGAAGATCATTTAACAATGAGTGCTGTGGTCACAGAGTGACTATGAAAATGATATTAGCAGTGGAAGCTCTGACTTTTTTGCAGTACTTCAGGAATCAGTTGGATGGGTGGGAAGGCTTAAGTGAACAGTTGAACCCAATGGAGACTGAATTGATCCAGGACAGGAAAATGGAAAAGGGAGTCTGTTGTTGAGCCTGGTAGCAAACAGATCCATTAGGGGCCTTCCCCACAGCAAGAACATCGACTCCATAAAGGTGCAGTAAAGAGTCGATTCTTTGAAGATAGTTCGGCCAGTTCTGATGAAACTGTCTGTCAAAACGTTATTCTTCTGTCCGGAATATACCGAACTCCCAAGTGTTATGTTCTCTGAGGTGGCCCAGCACAAGATGTTCCAGACTTCCACATAAAGAGAAGAGGCATGTTTGCCTCATTGACATCGGAGACAAGCTATGATAGATGTGTTGTCAGAGGAGATCATGACACATCAAATCCTTACTCTCTTGACGCACCCTTGCAACGTTAGGTATATAGCCTTCATTTCAAGGTTGTTTATGTGGAAGGATGGTTTGGATGGGGTCCAATGTCTCTGTAGAATAAGAACCTCTGGTTCTAAATGAGCTCTCTAATTGGAATCTGACGCATGGAAAGCAGATAGGAGTGGGATTCTGGTGCATGTATGGGGACTCCAGTCATGAATCTCTCCTGATTCATCCACCACTGCAGATGGTGATGAAATGCTGGTCCTAGAAAGATCACTGTTGACAAGAGAATCTTTGTGAGGTTTCCACCTTGTTAGAAGGAGGAACTCTAGACATTGCATATGGAGATGTCCTAACAGAACCAAGTTGGCAGCGGCGGTCAAGGTTCCCAGAAGGGACAGGTACCATCAAGATGACAAAAAAGTTACTGCAAGTAGCGTCTCTAACAGGACCAGAATTCATTCTAGCCGATTCAGTGGAACTCTTGACTAAGTTCTGGTTTGTGTGGAAAGTCATCCTCATGTAAACAAAGTCTTGTGATGTAGTGAGCTCCAATTTCTCAAGGCTGGGCAAATGATCCAACTGTTTGAGTTACCACGGACCAACAGCGGTACAGATCCTGCCGCTATTTTTATAATTCAGGTAAAAAAGTCTGGGTGCAAAAATGCCAACATTAGGACCCAGAATTGAAAAACTTCCTCCTTTAAGCAAAACCCTAGATTTATGGCAAGGAAATATGGGGATGTGTAGTAGACAGACATTCCAAAGGTCAATGAAGACTGCCCAATCAGATGGTCAAAGTGCATTCCAGATTGAGAAGGTGGTCTCCATCTTAAAAGGTTCTTCCATAAGAAACTGGTTTAAAGGCGAGGTCAATATTTCTTGGCAAGGAAGATTTGGGAATAAAAGGTGAGTGACTGATCATTAACGACCCTCTTGACTGCCCTTTCTATAAAATAATGTGAACCTCCTAAGTTTCACCAGATTGGATTGGTGAAGAAAGAGGGGGATCTTGGATAGACGAGGTAGGTCCCAAAACTGAAGTCAGTACCCAACCATTTTCCATGATGGTCTACTTGTTTAGGGTTGTGCAAATTTATTCATTACATAATTTAGGCTTTATAAGCTTGTTTTCTACTTGTTTATGGCTGTGCAAGTTTATCTGCTACATAATTTAGGCTTGCATAAACTTGTATTTTACAGTATTTAGGATTGCACTAGCTGACAGCAATTTTCTGTATGCTCGAGATTTCATTTTGAATAATAGAAAATGACTTGCAAGATGAAAATTGCATGCATTATTGAAAACGTTGCCAATATGCTTTATTGTACTTATCATTCCTAATGCATATGCTTGCCTTTATTTACCGTATTTACTGTATATGTTGGGACACCGTATTTGATGGGACACCATAAATTTATTTTGAAAGTAATTTTTTGTGCACTGTATATTCTGGGACACAGCTTTTTTCGAGTCGTAAGTTGTGGGACACCTTTTAAATCATTTGAAAATTACATGTCAGAAAATGTACTCAAACATATATTTTATTAAGTAAAACTTTAAAATAGAAAACTCTGTAAGTGTTGTTTGTTTTCACTTTTTGTAAAAATATATTCAGAGAGAGAGAGAAAAAGAAAGAGACAGAGAGAGATATACCGGTAGCTAGTGACTGTACAGAGTAATTGATAAGCATACTAATTCCGAAACCGAACATCTTTTATTTACACAGCAGTGATATCTGACATCCAAGTATTGCTGAAAAAAACTTGATTGCTGCTGATATATTTAATTTAAATCCTTCAATCTGTCCACATTCTTAATTGCCCACTAATAATTATTTTTTGGTGTCCCAACATATGCAGTAAATACAGTACACATAATTACTTATTTCTGTACTTACTTAAGAATTCTGTAACAAAATTAACAAGTAAAATATTTAGTAAATATATTACTAAGTAATATTTTACTTAAGAAAACAATTACTAAGTAACAAGATATCACTTAGTAAAATAATGACTAAATAAAAAGATTTTACCTTTTAAAACAATTACTTAACACTACTTGAAATTACTAAAAAAAATTAAAAATTGAAAAACAAATTTGAGTAAAAGAAATACCATTTTTTGAGTAATTAATAGTAATATTTGTTTTGAGGGTACAAATATTGATCAGATGATTCAATGGAAACAAAAAGAGGAAAATGAAACATAAAATATATACACATATAATTTATCCGAGTGCAATGCATTGTCAATGCTTTCAGTGGTTGCTTCCTGGTGCCACCTTAATTTTACAATGCAGCACCTAATTAATTAATAAAATGGGTGCAAGTCCATCAAATAAAAAAGCAAGATCACCTCAAGGAACAAAGTCGCCCTAGCATTATAACTAAAAACTAATCTGGATAACATCGTACCACTGTCATGATGGTGGCACATATAAGCTGCAACTGTTGTATAGTTATATCTGACCATAGATGCATTATTCATAGCTTCCACATGATGATGTGGAGTATATACCTGTAGAAACTGGAATAAGAAGCTGTTGTACAGGTAGAGATGCTGCCCCTGCTGCCTGGTTCTGTAATCCATGGCTAGTCAGGAAGAACTGTGGCGCTGCCACCTGGGGCTGCCCAAATAACTGTGCAGGACTAGAAAGTGAACCGATTCCACCTGCAAAATAAGGAATAAAATAGTAATCTCATTTGCAATAAAACTTGCTCCCTGAACTTGAAATCTAATAAAACTACAAAATCTTCCATTAATACTCGTGCTTCTGCTGAATCTGCATATTCAAATGACAACTGGGACAATGAGATACAAAATAAATATACAAATTGATAACGATACACTTGTGTTAGTTAACAATGCAGCTTAGTGTAGTTTAGTGAAATACTGTTATAATTCTGGGATCGGTTCTGTTACTCCCAACAGATAATGCATCAAAAGTAGAAGCATCTTTCGGATTAACTTTTTTATAAGACTATCCCTAAAGCATTCACAGCTAGTGTCTGCTAAATCAGTCCCATCTCAAGTTGCAAACAAGATCTCTTAGAATGGGCAGTTGTTGGATTCATGGTGTTTTTTAAAGCGAGCAGTGTGAATGGTATACTATATGTCTACCCTGTGTTCAAAAGTTTTGTATCCCTTAAGCATTCAAAGCTAGTGTCTACTAAACCTGTCCCATCTCATATTATCACCTTCAGCAAACAAGGTCTATTAAGATGAAAAACTTTTGGATTCCTGTGTTTTTCACAGAGTATTGTGAACAGTATACTATATGTCCATCCTGTGTTCAATAGTCTTTATTGTACATACTTGTATGGCATGGCTGACCATGGAGATCACTGAATCTACATGAATCTGACTTTTGGTCAAGGTATGTGGTCTTGAAAAAAACTTAACATCTTGGAATCATTATTTTCTTTTTATTACCTTTATACTATAAAATACACACATCCAGCGCTTATACTACCATGGCCACCTCCACATCACCAAAAATGATGTTTTGGCAGCCGTACATATAGGCTCTAGAACATGCAGACCCTATTAGTCTCTTAGAATATGACATCTTAATTGCCAGCCCACACGTTCTAACATAAATTCTTTATGCAGTCGAATAAACACATCAATAGAAAACATCAATAAAATTTTTTTCTAAATTTTAAAATAATTTAGAAATGACATTTTATATTTCTTAGCTTCTACATATATCAGATTGTCTATTCTGTCAAATTATCTGGGGAAAACCTCATGTAAATATGATTTCTGTTCTGAGTGAGTAGTGATAACAATGATCAAGATAGTCACTGTGATGTCCATACTAGACATCAATTCATTTTATTTTGGACCAACTAGACTCCTAGATGAATGTGCAAGTAAAGTTTCATGGCAATCCTCCAAATAATTTTGGAGCTAATGGATCGACAGATAATCGATGATGGGCGATGGATGATAAACCATCCCATAAGCTCTTCTGGTCAATGACAAGCTGAGGTAAAAAACATACTGTACAGCTTGAAAATCGCAATCTGCAATGGCTACTGTAGCTCAGTACCTTGCAGTTTTGTAGGTGACCATCATTATACCATTACATAATTATGTTGCTGTGCAATTCTGGTGGGGGCAATAAAACTCGATCCATTCGATACATGCCATGACATGGACAGTCACAATGACCAGTATGCCAGGTCTCTGGTAGATGCAGTATATTCAAATTTGATGTTCACTGCAACAGTGTGGTTTTTCCTACTCTTTGATGTGTGTTCTATACCTAGGTTGAACTGCAAGTGAATTCTTTTCTTGGAAATGATCTAAAGTATACTAGTTTGTCAAAAAAGTGCTGTTAAACACCATCATGACTTCATGTAATCTGATGTTATTGAGGTTTCACTGATGCAACATACATGAAACCATATGCAAGACTCAAAATGATACCCCCTTTGTCAATACATCCAATTCTATTTTGTTTAGCAGAATTTTTTCTCTCAAAATCCCATATATATTAAACTTAATGAATTCAGTCCAAAAGGGATTAATTGTAACAAACTAACTCACCATTATGATCCATGCTGAGATCTTTAGCTGAAGCGGAGTCTGCCGAGGTGATGCCCGACATAAACAGGTGGTCAGTAAAGTTCAGCCCGGCATTGCTTCCCATGGAAACACTAGGCATACTGAACACAGAGGAAACCGTCGCCAAAGGTGACTGGGTTGTTGTGGCTGACAGCATAACATCCTAAAAAAAGAGTAATAAGGATGTAAGACCAGTGTACATTTGATGTGACATTTGTGGAAAAAGTTACATACTGTATTTATCTGATGATAAATCCATATTCACATATAAACCCAAGTATATCTATCTCACTTCCACACTGGGCCCATTTCTTTGTTGATCTGTCCAATTCAAAGTTTTACTTATGGTCAATATACACAGGATCTCAAATGGGTGATGATTTAACATGAAATTTATTAAATAAATCAATATTTCAATCAAATGATTAGGATGGGAAAGGAGGGGAAACTAGTTGTAAATCATATCTTATTTGGACACTTACATCTTCCCTGACAAAAACAGTACACCCAGGAGTCAGAGAAAGCCAAGATTGTAGGACATTGGACATACAAAGTATGGGAGTCCTGTGATCCTGTACTCATGGTTCAACACCTAAAAAATATGTATGTATATAAATATAAGGATATCAGAGATCCTGAAAATATAAAAGCTCTTGACATTTTTCCTGAAAATTAAAGTGTCTGCCATACATCTACATAGCTGAATATAAAAACTTTAAAAGGAGATATAAAAACTTGTTTCAAAAAAGATAAACTGAAGTAAGAAATTGTTAAAGGACCAGAATACATGTTACCGGTACTTTCTGGTCATGATTAGCATTTTTATTAGGCCATACAAACAAACAAATTATGTAATTGTCCATTTGGCCAACAGTCTGTTTTCTCATTGCTGAACGTAGCACACACACTCCATGGTACAACAAATATCACAACCATATCCCCAATTAAATACATATAATAATTATTAAAGTAAGACATACCTATCCTAATTTTAAAACTAGTGCAACAGAAAACATTTTTTTTCGTGGAGTTGTATTTTCCCCCATTATTAACTAGTTCACTCTCAAAGAAATCATTTCTAAAAGAATATTTTCCACCAGAATTCTATAATAAAGAATTTTATACAACAAAAGTACTCGATTCCACTCCAATGTTTTTCAACAGTAATTAATACTTGATACCTGGACCTAAAAAAAAAAATATGTAACACCTAATTAATGGACGGCTTGTAAAGCCTGATAGAAAAGTTTTATTTTAACAGGTACCCAATAGGTATTGGAAAATGATAATAAAAGCAAGCATATTTTGTCTTAATTGGGGCCATGGTTTCACATATTTTGTTCTGAAGGTATCATGTGCTGACACCCTCCAACACAAACAATGTGGTGTGCAGGACTGATGTATTTATATAATAGACACTGAGGTAATTGCTCAATTACTGGGTTTCACACCTCTTGTCTGGTGTTTTGTGGCTACAAATTATTTCTTTTGTGTGGAGATTTGTGGCTACAGAGTATCTCTTTTACCTTAAGTTTAGTAGCTAAAAAATTAGCTTTTTGTCTGGTGTTTTGTGGCTACAAATTATTTCTTTTTTGTAGAGTTTTACCTTCCGATTAGAGTACCTGTTTGTCTGGTGTTTTGGTGGTTGTTGAATGTTCAAAATGCAAACAACAAGCGTTGCTTGTTCTGCTGATTACTCTCAACAAATGCATATACCCTTATCTACCGGTGCATGATACCATGGCAGATCTGGGTCTGTGCAGTTTGCAGTCAGACTAATCGTATAAGTGAGTACATACGGTAGTCTGCAACATCTTTATTGATTACAAAGAAACAATCAGTAAACAAGATAAAACTAGATCTAATGGGCTTTAAATTTAAATGAAAGTAACAAATCACACAAGTTGATATATAATTTATTTTATTAACTATGATGGTTGCTCAGAGTATATATATATATATATATATATATATATATATATATATATATATATATATATATATATATATATATATAAATAAAAACATCTTGATTAAATAACATACTTCTTACTTTTAAAATTTGTTTGGCACACAGTGATTAACATTGGAGGAATGTATAAATGAAAAATGTCATGATCTGTTTACTTGTTACTTGTGCCTTGCATTAGATGGTTTCAAAGTGCAATGTTGCAATTTTTAAGGGAAAAAATATAAAGATATTTTACTTGACCCATATTGGTATTTTGATGAAACCTGAATGTATAAAAAGAACATGGATTCCCATGCAAGTATGGTGCTACTAAAGAAAGCTGGTTCCAATATATGCAAGGGTAATATTCTAATATAGACAAGTGTCAAATTGACACTCAAATTTGTTATAACAATGGCAAAAATAAATCTTGACATTTAATTTTTTTTATTTGGGGGGATACTGTTATGGGAGTTAACCTGTTTTGAGTGAACATATTCTTAAAGTACCAATTATTTTTTTTTATCTATAGTATTATAATCTCTAATTAGCAACTACCTGTCATGAAGGATTATTTATTGCTAGTAGGTGTGAACTCTCCAAGCAAGGTTTCTATGTACTAGATTTGGTATAAATCTTTAAGAGGTAATGCAAATCTTGACAGAGGGATGGGCAGATGAATGAACATAGGTGCCACTATCTGCATCCACCAAAGACTCATTCCACCCAAACCTGTAAAATAAGTAGATTTAAAAGTTTTCTAAACTGAATACTGTTGGTCCAACCATACTCCAGGCCTGCACCTAGGAAATTCTGGGCTCCAGGCAGCTGACAGAGTTCAGGCCCCTTTCGTGTTTAAAATATGTGCGTATATTTTAAAACGCGAGCCCCTATCTAGCTCGGGCCCCTGACAAGTGCCATGGTTGTCCCCCCCTAGGTGCGGGCCTGCATACTCTGTTGCCATGTATGGATGTGCCCAAATAGGTTTATTTGTTACTAGCAGGACTCAATAGGGAAAAAAAGCATGTAGCCAGTCTATGGAAGATGCCTGTTTACAGAGGGGATCAGTTTTGGGATTTCCAGGTATCCTTTATTTGAAGGATAGTTTTACTGGAATTTTGTACTAGATCCTTAGTCAGTCTTTGTTAACAAGAGTCCATTTCGGTGAAAATGGCATTGGAGATGAGACCTTGCTTCGTACACACTAGGAAACCTGTGCTGAACAACACTACAACCACCAACCCACGAAAAGTTACCAGCAAACTTTCTCACATACCCAAATTGGCCGAACCCAAGACTCGAACCCATGCAGACAAAGGTGACATGGCAGTGATCCATAACAGAGAGTGCTTTAGACCACTTGGCCACTCTAGGCCCCTGAAGTTATTGTACCATCTTCACCATATGTTTAAGGTGGCAAATATTATTTTAATTTATTATTGTCCAAGAAAATAATCAAATCATTCCATAAGATGGGGATGGGACAAAATCAAGTTCTATTTTTGTTTTTATAGCCAATTGATTAGCAATTGTGATTGCAATGTAGACACTACAAGCTCAAAATCTTTGAAATCTATATATCAAATTGATCATAATATCTTTGAAATCTATATATCAATTGATTGTAATATCTTTGAAATCCATATATCAATTGATCGTAATATCTTTGAAATCTATATATCAATTGATCGTAATATCTTTGAAATCTATATATCAATTGATTGTAATATCTTTGAAATCTATATATCAATTGATTGTAATATCTTTGAAATCTATATATCAATTGATTGTAATATCTTTGAAATCTATATATCAATTGATCGTAATATCTTTGAAATCTATATATCAATTGATTGTAATATCTTTGAAATCTATATATCAATTGATCGTAATATCTTTGAAATCTGTATATCAATTGATTGTAATATCTTTGAAATCTATATATCAATTGATCGTAATATCTTTGAAATCTATATATCAATTGATCGTAATATCTTTGAAATCTATATATCAATTGATTGTAATATCTTTGAAATCTATATATCAATTGATCGTAATATCTTTGAAATCTATATATCAATTGATTGCAATATCTTTGAAATCTATATATCAATTGATCTTTGAAATCTATATATCAATTGATTGTAATATCTTTGAAATCTATATATCAATTGATTGTAATATCTTTGAAATCTATATATCAATTGATCGTAATATCTTTGAAATCTATATATCAATTGATCGTAATATCTTTGAAATCTATATATCAATTGATCGAAATATCTTTGAAATCTATATATCAATTGATTGTAATATCTTTGAAATCTATATATCAATTGATCGTAATATCTTTGAAATCTATATATCAATTGATCGTAATATCTTTGAAATCTATATATCAATTGATCGTAATATCTTTGAAATCTATATATCAATTGATCGTAATATCTTTGAAATCTATATATCAATTGATCGTAATATCTTTGAAATCTATATATCAATTGATCGTAATATCTTTGAAATCTATATATCAATTGATCGTAATATCTTTGAAATCTATATATCAATTGATTGTAATATCTTTGAAATCTATATATCAATTGATCATAATATCTTTGAAATCTATATATCAATTGATCGTAATATCTTTGAAATCTATATATCAATTGATCATAATATCTTTGAAATCTATATATCAATTGATCGTAATATCTTTGAAATCTATATATCAATTGATCGTAATATCTTTGAAATCTGTATATCAATTGATCGTAATATCTTTGAAATCTGTATATCAATTGATCATAATATCTTTGACATACATTCTATGTTCAAAGTAAAAAGAGATCTAGGTACAAAAAAAGCAGATTGCTGACATCAGTGAGGTCCGAGTTTATCTGACAAAACTGACCTGCGTGATCATCAGAATGTGTAAACTGTCACAGCTTTCCATACGATAAGAAGGCACAAATGAAGTCTTCATGCCAAAATAATCTAATAAACATTGCTTTTTTAATCAATTTTGTTTACTGAAATAATCATGAGCACAGCAAAACTTATAAATCCATGTGGAATAACAAAACCTTACTTCCTCTTGCCCTCTTAAATTACATTGTTCCATCTCAGGATAACTGGCTGTTCCATCACTATCAAGGAACCAATCAGATTGTCTGGTGTCTTAAAATGAACAATATGTTTTTTGGATAAATCTGTCTGCTATAAATTGCAGTTTTATAAGTAGGTGAGATCAGACACCAAACCACCCAACATATAAATAATGGCTGAGTTACTGGACTAATCCGAGTCCTGACTATCAAAGAGTTTTAGTTTTGCTGATGAAGCATTTTGAATTGTTGAGAAAACTGAATCACAAATAAACGGGCCGGATTCTAAATGACCAAAAATGAAAGACAGGACTTCACTTTGTTAACAGCTCGGTAATACTTTAAAAGAAAACATTAAGATTGAGCTACCATATGTGAAGGCATTGCTATTTCAATTATAATGTATCCAGTACTGAGAAATTCTTATTCTGCACATAACGTGTGATATTAGATAGAGCTAAGATAAACCTAATATCAACACAAGAAAAACCTGTCTGGGATTTCTTCTATGCCAGGAATGATGTAATGATGAACTCAATATGAACACAATACAAACCTGTCTCTGGGATTTTGTCTATGATTTAAGTGGCATAATGGTTAACACTAATATCATCACAATACAGACCAATTTCATGAGTTTCTTCTATGCTGGCAATGCCATAATGATGGACCTAATATCAACACATAATACAAGCCCCATCTCCGATTTCTTCTGTGCTAGGAATGACATAATTATAAATCTAACATCAATGCAATACCAATGCATTTTCAATGATTTCTTCTATGCTAATATAAACACAATACAAACCATCACTCTAAATTTTTATATGCAATAAATGCCACAAGGGTGAGACTGACCATACTGTACATTGTCTCGCATTAGCTAAACCTTTGAGAGAGCTCTTTATTCATAACCAAGTTAGAAATAACATGAGACCTGGAAGAGAGTTTGCCCCATAAGTTTCTTCAAACTAGAAAGAATCTGAGAATCACCAGAACCTGAAGGTTTGGGGGCCAGGTCGCTGGGCTTTACCACCTTTATCAATGGGTAATTGGGGGCACGGGATTCAAAGATGGGAACACAACATCAGACTTTTCTGTATCAAACTGTGTGCATCGATGAGGACAAATTGGACATTTCATTCCATTCTCACTCTCCTGGAAGGTAGGACCAAATGACCCAATAACTCCCTATTGCAGGAAAGACTTGAGAGGAAGAGGAACTGGAACTGGTTAACTCCTCCCATGGAGCTAATGGATTGTTCTTTGAAATGAACTTGGCATGTGGGTGATGGCATTAAAGAGGTATATCCACCTCCTGTTTTGATCCAATTTTGAAGGATGATGTAGGTCCATGGCCTGCAGCCACGACTTTGCTATCATGTAGCCAAGGTTTAGATGTCCATTACTAATACTGGATATAGGGAAAGGCCCAGTTACATCCCTGCAGAAGAAGGCTATATATACAGTCGACTCCGCTTAACTGCACACCCTCGGGCCCGTCACGAGACTGTGCAGTTAACCGGAGTGTGCAGTTAACCGAAGTACGGTACAGTACAGCTTTAAATCAGCACGTCACGAATATATGTATATACCACCTACGGCGTCCTTTACATGTCAATCATTTACAAAGTTGCATTTACCGGCTTAATTGTCAGCTTATTTGAAGCGCTACAGCAGTGGACTGGCAATAACTGATTATGAATATGCATTGTGCAGTTAACCGGAGTAAAATTGTATTGAATAATGTTCCACGGGCAGAAATTTATCGTGCTATTATCCGGAGTGTGCATTTAAGCGAAGTGCAGTTATCCGAAGTTTCTTCCCATTGAAAAGCATTGGGAAAAAAACGGGACTGGCGTGACTACATGCAGTTATCCAGAGTGTGCAGTTAACCGATGTGCAGTTAAGGATTTACCTGTAGATGAATAATAAATAGGGAAGAGGGGGATGTCATTCTAATCCCATTCCCTAATCTGGCATCTGTCAGCTAACTCCCAGTCCCTAGTAGGATTAAACAGCAGTCTAGAGGGCTTAGCCTGATCCCTATCACCATATTGTAGTGATTTCAATGACTGATGCCTGGCCAACAAGTGAAATCCAGCAAGGTGCCTCAGATCTTTAGGAATACCTTCTCCAGATTTAATAGACTTGTGAGATGAGATCTCCCCTTTTCAATAAATGGCATTCAACTTGCCCTCGGCCTTCTGGACAAAAGATGGTGTCATTCTTACCTGCAGTAAGGGCATGATTTAATCTGGCCTAGCAAAGAGTAAGTACTGCTCAGACCTTCCTCATTTAACTTGGAAATGTGTGACTTGCACTTTCCCGTCATAGAAATAGAAAAAGTGTTGTCCAATAGCTTTTACCTGGTCAAAAAGTTGGATCATTTAGGAAAGAAAATGGCGGCAAAAGTACCTTTACCTCTGTTTTACATCAAGAAATTCAATCACATTTCATAATCACAAGAACTTGGTTTGTGGATTTATTAATTTCATCAACAAATATTCACTTGCCCAGCAAAATATGCTTTAACTTGGTTATTGCAGAGTCATGTTACAGCACAGTTTCTTGTCTCCTAGCTTAAATTACCATGTCCATTTTTCAGTAATAGCTATTTTAGTGGACAAGTCTGACTCAACATGTGGAATACCGCAGGGTTCAAACATAAGTCCAGTCTTCTTTCTCCTTTTCATAAAAGATCTACCAGTGAAAATGAGTAACTGTATTTCATCTGCCAATTTATATATAGATGATGTCACTCTATCAGGTTTCAAACAGCTAAAATCAGACCTAAAGGTCTCCCTTCATATAACCTTTCTATGAATAGATTCCTGGTGTATAGAAAACGGCTTGAAAGTGAAGACAATACTAAAGCATTATTGATTACTACAAAACAAAACAAAAAGCAAACTTGGAAAATAAAAGTATGAATTTTAAGTTGTATGAAATCTGCCTACAAATGGTTACTCATGACAAAATCCTTGGGGTGATGACTGACAACATTTTGTAATGGAATGAACATATTCAAATCATGTCATAAAGTCAATTCTTGTCTGTTGTTACTTAGTATGCCATATCTATCAACTATACATAGCCTAATATATTACAAATATTATATACAACTATACCTAGACTACTGTAATATTATCTTGGGAAACACTTCTGACAAGAATATTTCCAAATTATTCCGCCGGGAAAAGATGAGCTTGCAGACTCATCCTAAAACATGCTCAAACATTCCAAATGCAATTATTGATATTAACAAGTTAAAAGTAATTGAACAATTGCTTTTGAAAAACACTGGACTTGTGCAAAAAGGTTCAAATAATATGGCTCCATTATATCTCGATTAACTATTTAATGCTGGAAAACAAGACAACACTCCTAATTTCAGATCAGTTGCAGCTAACAACCTTTCCATCCCAAAACAAAAAAACCCATGCTTTTAGAATAGTTTTCAATTGTCAGGGTCATTAATCTGGAACTGAATCCAAAGGGAAATCAGAGAAAGCACAAATATAAAATGCATTTAAATATAATCTAATTGGATAGGTCAAAAGTGGAACCTGCTGAATATGACAAATACATTAAGTGCAACTAAAAATAAAAATTCACTAAGCTTCAACTACCGGTATGTTGAGACCTTTTTTGTACTGTATATACACAATGTACCTAGCTGTTCCTTCAAATTTTCTGTTTATTATGACCATATACATGTATAAAGGAAGCTTTTTACCAATGTTTGTGTGTTTCTTTGTGAGAACATGTGTGAGTGTGTGTAACTACTTACATATACATTGAATATAAAATAAAGATATAACAGAGGGCCACATTGTGTTGCACTCTTCAAGTTAAGGTTTCATTTTCCCTTCATACATTTTTTAAAAATCAATGATCATCAGCCATGCGACTTGATTAGTGCTCAAGCTAGTTAATATCAGTGTCTGTCAGCCAATGAAACTGAAACTATTAAGCTAATTGGCAATGAGCTCATAGTATTCAGTCAGTTTGGGATGCACTTTATTCAGTCTATGATCTTTTAATTATGCACCTTATAGGTGTCATGAAGGGAATTTTCTTGTGCCAAAGATGAAAACTAAAGGTCAAAAGCACAAGCATGCAGCATATACTGAATTTTGCACACAATTTCTAAAATTTAACTTTTTTTAATAGTATATAAAGTTGGCACACATCAAGTATATTTTCTTTAATCCAAAACAAAAAAAAATACTAACTAGCCTTCTAAATAGATTACTACTGGACTTGCACTAGACACAGCTTTGATTACCATTATTGTGTAGTCTAAGTTACTCTTGCATTTAAATCTTTTTAATATCTTTCAATTGACTGACAGTGTATGTCTGTGAGGGAACAAATTTGTATTCTTACCTTTTATGTTGCCTCATCTCAACAATTTCTAGTCATGAACTGGTAGGCTGATAAGCTTAAAATAATTTTAGTTTCAATACATACCACCATTAGAATCAAACTATTCTTCTGCAGAGACTATACATTTTCAGGACTGAGACCTATTTGTTCTACCACCATTGACACTGTCTGCACTCTACAAGCACATGTGCAAAAAAGGGGTTATCTCATGTACTGAAAAAAGATAAGTGTAAACACCATGCATCCACCAACACAGCTAGATTTGTACGAAGACAGTACATGTATATCTGGCAGTACATATATATCTGCACATAAAAGAAAAAGAAAAAAAAAAAAAGGAAAAAAGACTTGTTTCTCATTTCAGACTGTAGTACATGTTATCCCCTTGATATTAAAAAAAGTCAAAAAAATGTCTCATTATATATATATATATATATATATATATATATATATATATATATATATATAACACCAGTGCTACAGGAAACAGTTGTTTTGCCTTATCAAAAGTGTTAAGGAAGCTGCCCCAACACTTGCTGTGCGAGTTGTCAGTTGTCATCTTGAAGAAAAACCTGTAAATTATGGATTGCCACAAGGATTAATATTAGGTCCACTTCATTCCATTGCTTATGTTTATCAACTATAGGAAATGCTATACAGACAAAAGATCTTTACACTTATGATGCAACCTTATCAGATGTAAAAAAATCTCAAAGTGAATTTTGAATGTACTCTCTACATTATCTTTTTAATCAATTTGTCATGAGTAAGGCAAAACTTTTTCTGTAAATCTATGTTATCATTTTAATCAATCTCAACTAGGCAATACTTTTTCTGCGTATCTATGTTATCTTCTTAATCAATCTGAGCTAGGCAATAGTTTTACTGTGTATTTATTTTATCATTTTAAACAATGTGAACTAAGCAATACTTTTTCTGGGTATCTATGTTATCTTTTTAACCAATCTGAGCTAGGCAATAGTTTTACTGTGTATTTATTTTATCATTTTAAACAATGTGAACTAAGCAATACTTTTTCTGGGTATCTATGTTATCATTTTAATCAATCTGAAATAGGCAATACTTTATTGGGTATCTACATTATCATTTTAATCAACCCAAGCTGGGTAAGTGCATATGTGTGATTTCGATTTTTAAATTAGCTTTAACAATTTTTTAGTCATATTGATGACATGTATCATGATGTCCCACAAAGTCACAACATCCTGACACCAGGCTGACCAGTCCTAACACTAACCTCTGACAAAGTCACAACATCCTGACACCAGTCTGACCAGTCCTAACACTAACCTCTGACAAAGTCACAACATCCTGACACCAGGCTGACCAGTCCTAACACTAACCTCTGACAAAGTCACAACATCCTGACACCAGGCTGACCAGTCCTAACACTAACCTCTGACAAAGTCACAACATCCTGACACCAGGCTGACCAGTCCTAACACTAACCTCTGACAAAGTCACAACATCCTGACACCAGGCTGACCAGTCCTAACACTAACCTCTGACAAAGTCACAACATCCTGACACCAGGCTGACCAGTTCTAACACTAACCTCTGACAAAGTCACAACACCCTGACACCAGGCTGACCAGTCCTAACACTAACCTCTGACAAAGTCACAACATCCTGACACCAGGCTGACCAGTCCTAACACTAACCTCTGACAAAGTCACAACATCCTGACACCAGGCTGACCAGTTCTAACACTAACCTCTGACAAAGTCACAACATCCTGACACCAGGCTGACCAGTCCTAACACTAACCTCTGACAAAGTCACAACATCCTGACACCAGGCTGACCAGTCCTAACACTAACCTCTGACAAAGTCACAACATCCTGACACCAGGCTGACCAGTCCTAACACTAACCTCTGACAAAGTCACAACACCCTGACACCAGGCTGACCAGTCCAAACACTAACCTCTGACAAAGTCACAACATCCTGACACCAGGCTGACCAGTCCTAACACTAACGTCTGACAAAGTCACAACATCCTGACACCAGGCTGACCAGTCCTAACACTAACCTCTGACAAAGTCACAACATCCTGACATCAGGCTGACCAGTTCTAACACTAACCTCTGACAAAGTCACAACATCCTGACACCAGGCTGACCAGTCCTAACACTAACCTCTGACAAAGTCACAACATCCTGACACCAGGCTGACCAGTCCTAACACTAACCTCTGACAAAGTCACAACATCCTGACACCAGGCTGACCATTCCTAACACTAACCTCTGACAAAGTCACAACATCCTGACACCAGGCTGACCAGTTCTAACACTAACCTCTGACAAAGTCACAACATCCTGACACCAGGCTGACCAGTCCTAACACTAACCTCTTAATGATGAACACCAAGCGAGGAAGCTTGAGCTGGATGATACTTTTACTTTGCATATACTTTGTCATCTTAATTAACCTGAATAGGGCAATGTCATTTTAATCAACTCGTGGAAAGCAATACTTTCATTGTTTATCTACATTGTCATTGTAATCAATCCGAGCTGGGCAATACATTTACACCCGATTTGATATTCACCATTTAAAATAACTGCAAATTGCCAAGACCAAAAGAACACTTAAAATGAAAGTTTCAGTATTCAGACATCCTTGTACAGAGTAATATTCAGGGGAAATTAATTAAGTTGGCACGAACTGTACAATTCTTTCAAGAAAGGATGATTACATTGATGAAATAAAATGGTTATATATATATATAGTCTAACCACCTTGAGAAGTCTTTCTAATTAAATAAACTATTATATGCTTATCTGTGTGTATTTTTATATTATCAGTAAAAATGTGTCAACAAGGGTGAAAAAGTCTTGTGCACTGTGTGTGTGTGTGTGTGTGTAGCTTTGCTGCATATGTGACATTTATATAAATAAACGTTCCTCAAGACAGATCAGATCAACATTAACTAAGCCACTCTATTAAAAATATATTAACATTATTATTATTTTTATTATTAGTAGTATCATTATTATTATTATTATTATTATTATTATTATTATTATTATTATTATTATTTTATACAGCAATTTTACCTAGTCCATTTCTAAAAATTAAGGCACAGTACCTCAGAACACAAAAGAGATATTAATTTTCTGGATGAGATATTCTGTAAAAATGCTATTTGTTTTGCACACCAATTATCTCAACAGCTTCAAATTTAATTATAATTTATGGATATTTAGGTTAATAATGTCACTCCATTTCTAGCATATATTGATATAAACAAGTTTTACCAACTTAAACCAGAATCAATTTATATATAATTTATGGCAAATTCATTACTCAAAGCATATGCTGAATGTTTTGTATACATCTGCCAATAGATATAACTGAATGACTGAATCAATGACCCAATGAAATAATGAACATTTCAATGACACCATTCTCCTACAGATTCATTTCCA
This sequence comes from Unio delphinus, assembly GCA_029339505.1. Taxonomy (NCBI): domain Eukaryota; kingdom Metazoa; phylum Mollusca; class Bivalvia; order Unionida; family Unionidae; genus Unio; species Unio delphinus. The sequence goes on along the minus strand of JAQISU010000035.1, from coordinate 17,881,215 downwards.
AGAATAAATATTCCATCATTGATTGTATCCCACATACAATTGACCAAGTGATCGTGGAATGATCATCATTCATGTGAAAACAGCACATGTAGTCAATTAAAAATATTTAACTGAACCAAAATTCAATACCATGCAAACATCAGATTTTCTCTTGGGTACCCCGCACCTAAATGTGAACAGCTTCAAATCATATCTCTATCACATAATGAGCTGTAGATCTGAGCATATGTTGGTGAATGTACACTGTAGATCTGAGCATACGTTGGTCACCTTACACTGTAGATCTGAGCATATGTTGGTCACCTTACACTGTAGATCTGAGCATATGGTGGTCACTGCACACTGTAGATCTGAGCATATGTTGGCCACTGTACATGTGATTATTAGGGTACATCAGATCTTCCAATGCATAACATTAGGGCATAACCGATTAGCATTTTTCTACCGATTTCCGATTCCGGATTTTGGGCATGAAATTTTTCCGAGTCCGGATATGATTCAATTAATCGGAAATGCTAAATCCGTATTTTTTTTCTAAAAAATTTCATCTTTCGTTTCCGGGTTTCTGGTATCTGGTTTTGCCGTGTCTAGCATGTTACTTAGTACTTTACCATATCCGGCTTCATTTCCGGTTTTCACCAGCCGGTTCAAATAGATTATCTCACAGCGTGGTTGTGTTGACCATATTGGACTTTTCTGACTTCTTATTTAACTTTAATAACGCACTATCGAATGACACGCAGTGTTAGACACGGTGCTATAGAAATTCAACTTTATTATTTTTATTATCCGAATCGGTCGTTCCTGCCTTGTCCGACTCCGATTAATCGGAAGTTCATACTATCCGGTGGAATCCGATTTCCGGATCAAAAGTCGGTTATGCCCTACATAACATGTACATGGAAGAAGAAATATTCACATTCACAGTTGTATGTACATTTTGCTGGGGTGAGAATATTCCAGAATGCTTAATATGGGACCCCCACTTATAAAACCTGATTCGATACAAAAATCTTACTTGTAATATTCTCACCAATCAAAAAGTTGCATTTGTACATTTTGGCTAAGTTTTCAGTCCAGGCCATGAGTTTAACATAACTTTCTTTGTAGCCAGAAGATCCAGTTGGACTTGTAAATTGAAAACTTTAATACATCATTCCTGCTGAATCTTCATTAGTCCTACTTCACCAGTTGATTGTACGTGGATGGGGGTGGGGGGTGCAGGGCACTCACTGTTATGGATCACTGCTATCTCACCTCTGTCTGTGGGTTCAAGTCTCAGGTTTAGCCACAGTGGGTATGTGAGAAAGATTGCCAGTAGCTTCTTCTGGGTTGGTGGTTCTTTCCAGGGTTTTCCTGGGTTTTTCCTCCACTGTTTATACCGACTGCCATGTATAGCCCATCTTGTGCTGAAAAATGGTGTTAAATCCTACAACAACAACAAGCAGTTGATATCGGTGAAAACTCAAATTCTGCTAATGGGCGTTACAATCTTTGAAACTACTAGTCTGACAGGAAATGTACTATCCTTGGACTCGTGGACAATTGCTAATTTCATGACCTTCAGTCTGGAGTAACTGATATTACTTGAAATATGATGGTGAGCCCAAAACCTTGACCAAGTTTAAAATCATTCAGTGTTCTTAAATGGAAAGACCCAACGTGACCTTAGATTTTCTCTTAATCACTAAAAAAACACCCTGAATAAATTTAATTCCCTTTAGTCTGGAAAATGATTGTTGCATATAACTTGGATTATAGATTATATGGTTTGGTCTTACTTCAGATGATCAATTCTCAAATAACTTGTTCTGCTTTTATTTCCTCCTGGACTTATCAGGACAACTGGAAAAATGAATTCCCAAAGGGACTGATGTTCTATTGCAGTAGATACCAACCCTGAGGTTGCGGAACATTCTGGAGGGTTGCAAGGATATTTTTATTAAGGAGGAAAAACTTATCAAAATGTGGAAATTGTACTGAGGCTCAGAAAAACTATTTCTAAGTGTTGCATCAAAAAGAGGTTGGGAACCACTGCTCTGATGATCAAAAACAATTTCCAGGAATTCAAGAAAAGACCATTTCTTTATTTTAACTGCTAAGTTTTGAAACCATCTGTGATACTCAATGATCACTAGATTTTGAAATTTGCTGCTGTAGTGGATTTATTGGCTGCCAAATTGGCAACATTTTCATTCAGGACAAAGGATACATTAATAGAAGCACTTTGGTTATTGTCATTGTGGGTTCAACACCATTTTACAACACATGATGGGCTATACGTGGTGGCCAGTTTAAGTGGTAGAAGAAGAACCGTAAATAACCCCAGTAAGAACCAGTGACCCATGGGAAGCTATTGGCAAGCTATCTCAAATAAACACATTGGCAAAGCTTGAGACTTGAACCCATGCAGACACAGGTGAAATAGCAGTGATAGGTCAAGGCATGCACTTCAGACCACTTAGCCATTTGAGTACCCATAAGTCTTTTTGTGAAAACCCTGTCGTAATGACAGCCATATTGGGTGTCATAATGACAGCCATATTGGGTGTACAAGGAAAACCATTTCCATTTAGACCAACCTGACCACTGGATAAATGTTTGTAAGGTTTTACAGCAATCCTCTGCATGGTTTAGAAGTAGTGATAACTTGGGCTAATGGATGGACAATGAATGACCGATGATAATCAACATAATATCACATAAGCTCTTCTTTTATATGACCAATAGAAAATGTTGAGTCAAACCTTAAAGCACACATCAGACCATCTGATTTTAGTATTTTGGATCTTTCCAGAAAATGATCATACATGATTAATCATGGGTAATCGTGGCACAATAAGTCCTCAGGTAGAATTGATCTAACAGCAATTATGATAATAATCATTGGTAAAATACATTACAAGTCCTCATTTCAATTATGATAATTGATCTTACAGCAATCATGAGTAAATAAGGTAAAGTCCTCATTTCAATTATGACAGTTCACCTTACAGTAATATGTTAATAATCATGATCATATATTTTACAGCAAGTCCATTTTAAAAATGGCAATTCATTTTAAAGACATAAAAATCACTTGTAAATAAACTACAAGTCCTCATTTCAATGATGGCAGTTCACCTTACATACATAATAATCATTTGTAAATAAACTACAAGTCCTCATTTCAATGATGGCAGTTCACCTTACAGACATAATCACCTGTAAATAAACTACAAGTCCTCATTTCAATGATGGCAATGCATCTTACAGACATAATAATCATCTGTAAATAAACTACAAGTCCTTATTTCAATGATGGCAGTTCACCTTACAGACATAATCACCTGTAAATAAACTACAAGTCCTCATTTCAATGATGGCAATGCATCTTACAGACATAATAATCATCTGTAAATAAACTACAAGTCCTCATTTCAATGATGGCAGTTCACCTTACAGACATAATCACCTGTAAATAAACTACAAGTCCTCATTTCAATGATGGCAATGCATCTTACAGACATAATAATCATCTGTAAAAAAAACTACAAGTCCTCATTTCAATGATGACAGTTCACCTTACAGACATAATAATCATCTGTAAATAAACTACAAGTCCTCATTTCAATGATGGCAGTTCACCTTACTCATCATGATAGTCATGCAATCAGGCGGGTGGATGATGCATGATGGACAACTGCCATTGCAAGTTGTTCTAATACTGGAGGAGGGGAGAAGGGGGCTAATTTTTTAAATAATGGAGGAATTTAAAGGAGAAATATAAGTAAGGCTTGAAAATATAATGCACACATTTGGGGGCATTTTGCTTAATTTTTCAGCAATATTGTTTTGAAATAAGCATAACATCTGCAATCACAGATGCTACAATAGATCTTGAATAAAATAATGTCTACATTACTTTTGACACCAAATGAGGCAACACAAAGCTAACTGCTGTTGTTGGTTTAATGCCATTTTTAGCACATGATAGGCTATACATGGCAGTTAGTATGACTTGTGGTTGAATAATCTGTGAAAACTCTTTCATGAACCACAGTCCCACAGGCAGCTACTGACTAGCTTTCTAACATACAGTCAAAAATTAACAACATCTACCACTCAAAGAAATAGATGGTCTTGAACATGAATACAGGAAATCATAATAAGAATATGAACCAAGAATTGCAGATTTATTTTCAGAATACCAAAATTTTTGATTTTAGACTGAAAGACACACACAGCTTTACATGTCCAACTTTTCATGTTAACTCTATTTTGTCCACAATAAATAGCTCCAATAAGGATAATTAATAATACCAGCACTAATAAGTTGCATTATAAATGATAGAGTATGAAGATCCACATGTACATATCTACATGTACTTATCTGTATAAAACTTCCATTATGCCAGCATAGTATAAATAAGACATGAAACAATAATAAAATAAATTATGACAAGAACTGGACAGAATACTGCAATCTTCTCATTTTCATAATATATATCTTCCACAAAATGCAAAATGTTTACTTCAAATTTGACAACATTATCAAAACACTCACATAGCTTTATGTGTGTCCATGTTTTCTTTCATGCTGACCACTGTTTTAGACTCCAAACAAGAGGATTGACAAAATGTCATGGCTACTCAGCAGCTATGTTAGATATTTCATGTCAAATGATAATGGTAGTGAGCCAACACATGCTTAATAATATTCTAGGTGAGGAGAGAGGTGAGTGATTGGTGCATATTCTATGTATGTACATAATTTAGCACCACAACCCATCTTCAGAAGCTCAACTCATATCATTAACATAGATTTGTTAATGATCTAGAATTCATTACAGCTCGAATTTCTACCTGCTTATTATCAGCCACTCACAACTCAAACAGGTATGGAGGAACTGCTCCATGGGAAAGTGGCTCAGCCCTATTGCAGTAACACTTAATGGGATAAAATGTCAAGACAAAAAAATTACAACTCACCTGTTTGATAATGGCAGTCTGGGCAAGTTTGGCTGGATCAGGTTTTGTTTCTCCATTTAAGGATTCTGTTGCCGTTTCATCATTAGAGTCCCCATCCATTTTCTTGTTTAGGTCAAAAAGATCTTCCTCAAGAAACAATTTTGGATCCAAATCTGAATTTACACATTCAGTCACTTAATCCAAAAGTCCAGCTGAAAAAAAATTCAGTTGGGTTAAAAAAACAATCAAACTAGGAGAATTTAAAAAAAAAATTATTTTGACAATTAAATGTGAGAAAGATTATAATTTTTGCTAATGAATTCAACATTCATTAGGTTCTCATTAATTAATAATTCTAATCATTGATCTGAGTGTTACACTGAACTATGTACACGATCATTATAATAATACACACTTCACCATCATCATATCCTAATGCAGCCAGGGTTCAGCAATGCAACACTATCGATTTAGTAGACTGCTTCGAAACCTGGGCGGTACAGCATTACTTATTTTGATGTTTTGCACGAACCTATACATTGAGAGTCCTTGATTGCCTCTGAAGAAATAATGTCAATATCATTACAAGCCAGAAGACTGACTATAGCGGAGGCATGAGTCACTATCAACACTGCTTTTGACAATGTAATGTAATAAAACAATCCCTATCAAATAGGAAACATTTATTGTTCAAATGTATTATAACCCAATCATTATATGAAACTTTAGAAAATGTACAGAACTGTTATTCATCATTACTGTATCTTCATTGAAAAATGTAAGTTAATGGAATTTCAGATTCATTAGCATAATAACTCAATGCATTCCACCCTCTCTCATTGATTGAAGGTCATGACATGGGTTCTGAAAAATCAATGCAAAAGCAGCAGCATCTTCTGTTAGAAGACCAGAACCAGTCCAGGCTGCCTTGGAATGCAATGAAATCTTATTGATCGAAATTCTTCTGATTTAGTCTGTCAAAATGTTCAACTTGTTGGGAATACCTGGGGTCCAATGAGGGAGTAAAAAAACAAACATACCAAAGCAACATATATCCTGAAACATTGTCTCGAGTACCCTCCTGAGTTTTTATGCACCACAGATTCTAGTAAATCAAGATTTCTGTCCAATAGCAATTTTTTCCTTTAAAAGCACAAATTCTTAAGTCTACTGGTTAGTAAGAACAATGTTGTTGTAGCGTTTAACGTCATTTTTCAGCACACAATATGCACAACATGGCCGCCAGTATTAATGGTGGAGGAAGAACCCGGGAAAACCCCCGGAAAGAAACACCGACCCACAAGATGCTATACTTGCATGCTTTCTCACATATGCATATTGGCCGAATCTGAGACTCAAACCCACGCAGACAAAGGTGAGATGGCAGTGATTAGTAACGGAGAGTGCTTTAGACCACTCGAAGCCCCCACAGTAAGAATGATGAAAATTATATGTAATAGTTTTACCTCCAATTATCTTCATAATAAAAGTTATGACAATATGACTTGGACATTAATGACCTTAACATTGACACAAGAAATGTTCCATCTTACGGTTTCATACTGGGCATGCCTAATGCCAATTTGGAATAAGATAAAGAACATGTGAAGTGAGAAAGAATAATTAATAAAGGCAAAAATTAAAGTTATAGCCTGAACCTCTGCAGCTTTATCATGGGTGAAAAATCGATGAGATATTCAATCATCAAATTCACCTAGAAATGGTGGCTGCCAAAGTATCCGATATACCTCTGCGAAGAAGAAAAAGACATTTGCAACCAAATCCTTTCCCTTTATGTTAAGCCAAATCTATAGAAACAAGGCAACCTTGATAAGATAAAGTCTATCTTGATCATCCCAAACACAGAGTCGACTCTGAAAAAAATCTAAACTGGTTCAGTGGCTACAGAAGGTAGCTGGTCCTTAACCAGAAAGCTGGGCAGGCAAAGAAGAGAAACTAAAGACAGAATCACTGCTACCACTGAAATGTAGGCAACCATCTTCCGCCAATAATACATAAATGTAACTCCTTCTCTGCTGATGCAAGAATGAAGACCATATTCAAGGTAAAATTCTGAAAAAGAAGCCTCACTCCAAGATTTAAAAGGAAATTTAAATAACAACAACAACATGAAGTTCAACATATGTATTTAAGATGAGCAAGAGACGCGTCTCTGTAGCACAAAGTAGATGACAAATTACAAGAGTCGAGGGTCCAAATCTGCAACCATAGTTATAAAGAGGCACAGGCAACTGCACCACCTGAGACATGCCTGCCCTAGTAGCCACATGCATTTTTGTTTAGTCAGTATATGTGGCAGTGGTGTATCGTTTCACCTTAAACTGCCATCTAGCCTTAGCAATGCTGTATGAAACTCTGCTTTAAAATTGTCTTCGCACATAAATTGTTTCATACAAGGCAACTCTGAAGATGACTGAGTTTTCACTAGTGACTGTAACAATTAAATATCAAGTCATGTGACTATAAGCAAGTGTCTGAGAAAAAACCCTTAATGCAAACCCTAAATGTTGACAAAAGATGGATGGATGGAACTATAATAGATGGACAGATGGATAAGCATCATCAATCCAAAAGCTGAAATTTTGTTATGCTCCAAAACCCCAAAAGAAGCCTCTAGTCCATAATTAATTACCAAAGGGAACACCATACACACAATCAATACACATGATCAATAGCCAACAGTGTTGGCACTGCAGTAATCTTCTTTTGGATAGAAATGTATGGACAGTACTAATACTTATACTTGCCTACAATATGAGTCAAACTGAAAACAAAATAGACCCTGACCTGCCATCCCATTATGTGCCAGCATACATAGGGTCTATACATTTTGTTGTACTAATTACTTCTAATAAACTGCAGAGAACTAGTTATGCTTTGCATTTTGCGATGACAGATGTGAGTCTGTGCAGTCTGCATCTGGCCTCGATATATTAGCGAATATACATTGTATGAGAAGCCCTGAGTGGCAGTGGTCTAAAGCGCTCTCCATTATGGATCATTGCCATTTCACCTCTGTCTGCATGGGTTTAAGTCTCCAAATCGGCCAATGTGGTTATGTGAGAAAGCTTGCCAGTAGCTTCTTGTGGGTCAGTGGTTCTTTCCAGTGGGTTTTCCAGGTTGTTCCTCTACCATTAACACTGGCTGCCATGTATAGCCTATCTTGTGCTGAAAAATGGCGTTAAACCCTACAGCAACATACATTGTATGATGTTTCAATAGTTGCATACAGTACTGACTAGGCCTAAGAGTCTTGCCTTTTTTCTGGGCACCAAACTTGTACTTAAATTTTAAATGTTTAAAATAATATTAAAGAGATGTCAGTCATCATAATTTTTTTAGGTATCTTGTCTCTGATTTATTCAGCATGATGTGAATATATGAACCAACTCCACCCACTTGTCAGTCAAATGCTAGCATACTGCAAACTCCAATGAGCAGTTGACTGGTATTATCACTTGATAGGCCACTAATTTTTTTTACTGGCAAAAGGGTGAATTTTATAGTTACCTTAGCTACAATGAAATCTAAGATTACAGCAGCATTCTGATGCTCACAATTTCCTGATAGATGTCATTATTTAGTAAATAACAAATAGAACTGACAGCATACAAGTATTCATTTGATTTGAAATTTATGAAAATTAAGATGATTATATTACATCAGCTGCTTGCTGTAAGTGGCATATATTAATAAAAATGTGTAATAAATTTCACATTAAAATGAATACATTTGGGCAAGTCTATTAATCACATAATAAATTACTTTGCATCATTTTAAAATGTTGCCATCCATCATTGCTAAATATTACACAACACTGGAGTCAACCATTTCATGTTATGATTTAATGAAAATTATAATGGTAAGCACTGAATGCTACATAATAACTGAACTAGCAATAACCTGCATATTGTTCATGTATTTATGTGGATGGCATGGAGGTAAAATGTTTTTTTTAATAAAAAATTAAAAATGATTATTAGTCATCTCTGGAACTTCAGAATTTTTGACTGAGGTTTCATTAAATAGCTTAAGACTTGCCCCTTGCTGCTGGGATTTGTGTTTGTGTGTGTGATTTTAATTCTTAATGTAGCTTTAACAATTTATACCATTTTATAGTGATGTCTAGTATTGTAGCATCATGCCGCAGACATGTAGCATGTTGTTTCTTCAAATTACATTAGTCTGACATAAGGCCAACCAGTCCTAACACTAAACTTTTCATGCTGAGCACCTACTGAGGCAGCTGTTAGTACAATTTTAATACGTCTTTGGTATGACTGTTACTGGTGTTCAAACCCATCACTTCTGGCAACCGAGACGGACACTCTAACCACTAGACCACCAATGTGGTTGCTGCTGGGAGATAAAATTTAATTTAACTAGCCTAATCTTTTAATTTAAAAACAAAAAATAATATTTGAGATGGCATTGCATGCATTTTATGTGCCATGCTGGAGTGAGCCAATATTAGAATTACCCCCACAATTAGTTCCAGTTTCCTATGCTTATGAATACATGTACCTGCAGACAATGAATGGAGTACTCTACTATGAAAATCTACTTTAAAATTTGCAGAACTTCCCTAGTGGATGAAATTTTTTTTTTAAATGACTGTATTTTGCTTTCTATTGGAATATATTTGTGTATTTTATAATACAAGCTGTATTCCAGATATTTTTTTCCACCTATACTTCATAAGAGCATATTCAAATTTAATGACATTGTATTTCAATATTGAGAAACAAAATCAAGCTTAACTAACTTGTTCATTTAGCACAGTATGGATTTTCTACGGACATCTGGTTCTGAACATGATTCATTATGCTGAGACTTTATAAAACAGGCTCATATCCGAAATAATTGGATTCAAAATATTTAAATATGTCAAATTCTCAATATAACCAATTGACTGTACTATCCCCCCTCCCTTAATTTCCCTGGTCTGATTACAATCACTCTTGAAAAGCCCTTCAAGTCAGGAGGAGCAGGATGGAACCTTCTGATTAAGGAAATTATTTTTTTTATTTCAATCTTTCTCCCAAACTATATATAAATAGGAGCAATTGACAAGACAGACTGAATTTTTTTTATTCCCTTTCACTTTGCAGAATCAACAACTAATAAACCAGGTTTGTCAGTTAACTTGATAATCCTCCCAAACACTGCCTTGGAAATTCAATTCCATTTAACCCATCACTGTAATACATCGCATGTACTTGAAGGAGGAAATAGTCTGACATTGTCATGGCAACCAATCTACTCAACACTAAGCTTTAAAATAAATTTGGCTAGGTTCATCGATTTAATTATTTCTCTACTAAACAACAATGGTTTAGTCTAAGAGCTGACATGCACAATGAAAGCACTTCTGCCTATCTCTAGAACTTTATTGTCTGGAAGTATTATTTAAAATTATTTTAAAAATCAAATTATTGTTCCACAAATTTCATTTGTCTTTTCTTAACAAAGTCTCATATAGTTTAAAACACCTAATAAAGTCAACTGAATCAATGGAATAATATGTCTATTTAATTTTAGATCTGACCAATGTCCATACCATCCGAGAATTCCAAGACCTGGTGCCATGCCCCCCCCCCCTTGCACAAATGGTCTCAACCTGAAACTGTACAGGCCCAGATCTGCTGTAGCATAATGCACTGGATGTGTGTTGTTCGCAGTTTGACTCTAAATATAAGCAAGCATATAAGAATCCAGTAGACATTTAAATGAATTCTAAATTGGACTAAATTTTAACCAATCAAATTTCATAAGGTTACATAGTATGACCAATCAAATTTCACAATACTATATAGTTTGACCAATCCAGTTTTACAAGGCAGACTTCAATAAATCACGGACATAAGCTACAAAGAAATGGAATCTAATCTCTATAAAATGACCTTTAATAATCCAACCCCTGCTCGAACATGACAAGACTTGAAGAAATGTTTTATGATAGGTTCATTTATTGTTGTGAATAATGCTTACACACACATGTACTTTAAGAAGCATACATAAAAATCTCATTACCACTTACTTTAACAGTGTGGATTACCCCCCCCCCCCTTAAAAAACCCACACAAACAACAATGGATCATTCATATTTGGTTTATTTGATGTGATCACATTGGGAAGGAGTATACATCTCCAAATATCCCATGCTTGAATATATTGTACTTAATAAGCATACACGAAAATCTCATTACTACTTACTGTAACACTGTGTGTTAAAACAAGTCACCCCAATCAATCTTTCATGTCTTTTATTACACTGGGATTGAGAATAAATCTCCAAATTGGAGAGATCCCACAAACACCAGAAACTGGGGCCAACATTGATAGGTTATGTACATTCATGAAAATGGTGCACTGTTTATAAAATTTCATTGTTGTGTACATCTTGTGAAAAGATGTACTTAAATACTATATTTTAAGAGGTCAGTGAGGGTATTTGTAACACTTTACACTAACTGTGAAATTCTAAAAGTTGGGCTTACCTGACAGCTTATATGGGAAGGGTTGGTATTACACCTACCAATCTGGATTAACAAAGACATGGCTGTACATTATTTCAAAATAACATATTAGGTGTACATATATACCTCCCCCTTTTAATAGCTTCTGTGGACTGTATACACATTATTTATGATCATGGTCTTTCTTTAATGATCCTTGGACTATAACTACCACATACAGTTGGATCCTCCAAATTACTGGACACATTTAATAATTTTAATTTAAAAAATTGCCAGGCGCCAAGCAAGTTTTTTCAAAGTCTATGAGAAATATTGAAAATATTCTAGTTGTAATGTAAACCAAAGAATGTTGTTTTTGTTGAAGAGTTTAAAGCCAGTTTTCAGCACAAAATAGGCTATACATGGCAGCCAGTATTAATAGTGGAGAAAGAACCCAGGAAAATCCCAGAAAGAACCACCAACCCATGAGAAGCTACTGGCAAGCTTTCTCACATACCCACATTGGCCGAATCGGAGAGTCGAACCCATGCAGACAGAGGTGAGATGGCAGTGATCTGTAACGGAGAGCGCTGTAGACCACTCTGTCACTCTGCGCCCATGCAACCAAGGATTGAATAACATGTTGTTGTTATAGTAGGGTTTAACGCCATTTTTCAGCACACGATAGGCTATACATGGCGACCAGTATTAATGGTGGAGGAAGAACATGGGGAAAAAAACCCAAAAGAACCACCAACCCACGAGAAGCTACTGGCAAGCTTTCTCACATACCCACATTGGCCAAATCTGAGACCTGAACTCGCGCAGGCAGAGGTGAGATGGCAGTGATCTGTAACAGAGAGTGTTTTAGACCACTCTGCCACTTGGGGCCCCTGAATAATATGTACTCAAAAGTTAGTGATTTTTAAGTCAGCTGTCTGAGATATTTTGATTATTCTATGATGTGTATTAATTAAATGGGAATAACAACAGCTCATGATTCACAATTCATGATCAAGAAGTTCACTACACAAATCAAGCCACAAGATTGTTAAAGGTAAAAGGAGCTTTCAGTTGAAGACAGTTGTCAGAATTAACTAATAAATCATCTGATCACAGTAAAATCAAATGACATCAATGTTACATCACGCCAACATGAGATTGCAGGTTTCTTTTATATTCACCGCTGGAAAGTACAAAGGGAGAGCAAGCAGTCATCTATATATATTATAGAGACTTCTGAAAGGGGTTACCTCCCTTTTGTACGATAACACAATGACCACAGCGATGTTAATTTGGTGGTAAACTGCCACCTGGAAAAATGTTAGATTTATATCCATACCATTCAATTCAGATTGCATCTGATGTGATATTTCCTGAACAATGGCATTAGAATAAATTGGAAAGATGTTTGGCAAATGTTTGAGGAAAATGTTACAAATTCTTTACTTTTGGTGAATACAGGCTGATGATGTTACAGGAAGGTATCTTACTTACATCACAATGTGACAAAGTTTTTCAGCCTGCAAACATAGTCTGTTTCTTTACCCCTGGATTTACATTCATTGTTGATAAAGCAATATTAACATCACTATGAGAGTCTCCACAAGTTCTTGAAAAAAGTCCCAGACTTATTAGATCGTACTGTTCCCCTTAATAACCTTAGTTTAAATTTAGTCAGTTCAGCCTTCATGCCTATAGTCATATTAAAAATAAACATATTCTACACTTAAATTCAAGAACTAGTGTATGCAATTTGGCTCCATTAAATATTTATGGCAATAATCAACATATTTGGAGTTTAGAGTCAAGATCACTTCTATCATTTTTTGAAAAAGACAAATAGGGCATATCTTTCAGATTTTTTCAGATAAAATAATATGAATAAATATGACATTTATTTTTGCCAAAAGTCAAAATTAATATTTTGAAAAAATATTGATGTCAGAATTAGGTTATGTTTGTATCCAATCATTCAAGTACAACTTTTCCCCAATGGTCAGTACAGTAGAACCTGTCTTGCAAGACCACCCCTTCTACCAAAAAATAAGTTTCTCATAACAGGTGGTCTCTCATAACAGGTCATAGCACTATATAATCAATAAATCTTTACATGGAGAACCAAGTCTCTGAAGACACGTGGTCTCTCATAACAGTGGTCTCTCAAGACAGTGGTCTCTCAAGACAGGTTTTACTGTACTTGTACATAATGAACAGATTTATATAGTTTTGCAAGCAAAAAGAAAAACACACAAGAAAAGCACAATTTATTGTCCTTAGTGGATGCACTAATACACAATCATGACAAAAAAGATAATTTTCCATTCAACATTCAATAAAATGGATAATTTTCATTAGACATGAATATATCTGTACAAAGAAAATATTTTCAGATACCTGGGTCAATGAAATTATAATTTACTTCTTTATCAATTACATTTATATGTAACAAATTTGAATTATTTAACTCCACAGGTAATAAAATTCAATGAACTGACATTTTACAACCATATATATATATATATATATATATATATATATATATATATATATATATATATATATATATATATAATGTAGCATTGCTAGAAAAATAGCCTAAGTAGACAAGAATAAGATGTTTTTACACTATAAATCTTGTCATAACAAGAGCTAACAAAAGTAGAGCATATAAAACAAATGCAAACTGAGTGTCAGCTGTCACCCTAACATGCTTGGGAAAGGCCAAGATCAATTAAATGAAATTGTTTGTTGGTTATTGCATATTGTATACACATTTAGAAACTCTGGCAAATATCACAGTCATAATACACACACACACACACACACACACGAGCTGAAAATCCACTTGCCCAACTCAATTTGGCCATGAAAATTTCCAGTGATCAAGTGCATTTTTCATTCACAACTTTCAGCAAGTACTCATTCAGAAATGACCAGTGTTTTAATGAAAATGATGTCCTATCAAAATTCTTACACTTTGTTATTGAAAGACCATTATGTTCTACCAGTAATTTTTCCCCATTTGTTTTGATCAACCTTGTACAAATGATTCACTCTTAATTTTCAAGATTTAATGATGCTTTACAGAAGGAATGCAGACTGGTCTCAATTTATAATTACTTACAAGTACATACATTTGTTTAAAAAACATGCTTTAATTAAGTTGTTCTGGCAAAAATTTTAAATTATCAACTCTCTTATATAGATAAGGTTTCTAATGTAATACAGAAAAGTTTTATTGTTGTTTTGCACCCCAGATATTGACAAGGTCTTCTTATAAGATGTTACATCATAAAATAAATTTCAGAATTAAAATTGTTTAATGTTTCATTAAAGTTCTGTTTATAAAATCTCAAAATGGAACGCATCTGAAAGTCATACCTTTGGTTGTATAAACAGTGGAGAGTATGTTGCCAAGGACAAAGTTAAAAAAATTTCATGGACCCTGAAAACTACTGTGCAACTTGGCAAATGTTATTACTTATTTTATTTATGGAGGTGGGATAGGGTTACAGAATATACACATGTAGAAGTAAAAACAAGTGTATTCTGTGTTATTTCATGAAAATATCTGTTTGAGGTAACAGGAATATTTTCAAATTTAATCTGCCCTGAAAAAGGTAAACAATGTATAGCAAGTTTGAAAAAAAAAATGAAACTAGGCCCCTATATATAAATTCTGGGACAAAACCAGCTTCCAGTGACAGAATACAATTCTGATATGTAATTATAATTTGGCTGACAGTCTGTACTTTAAAAACATAATTAGACTTTTGTTGACAGAATCATCTCCATATCAATGACTCGCCTGTAATAATTCTAGTCTCTGCCAATATGTCTCAGTATTGATCAGCCACTGCATGTCACAGAAGGAAATTGCCTGGTTACAGAGAATATCTCAAAAAATGAAGCCAGTAGATCAATAAACCAGAAGCAGTCACTGGACCAATAACATTGATGTTAGACTCATTACAGCACTTGATGAGATTGTGCTCACAGTGCAATATGGGTTATGAACAAATGTTTACACCATAATGCTTTTCAGAATGCAGAATTTCTTATATTTAGGTAAATTTTAAGAAATTACTGTACTAAGAAAAATGACTTGCATTAATGAAATTTCTCATCTAGAAGATGCTAAAATCATGTCCATACTTAAGCTTGCTACACTACCGGTAATTGATCTCTTGAAGTTAAAATGCTCCACCTAATGAATCAATTACCAACACTTTCTTTGAAACTGGAAATTTCCTCCTTGAGAATTTAATGGCGTTGCTTCAGAAATTTTAAGCATTGAGATACCTTACTATTACTACTGCTACTAATAATACCATGTACTCCATAAAAACAATCTCCCATAAAAGGAGTATAAATAATAAAGCTTTGTTTCTGGTGTTCCGGCAGACCCTATTTATGCCAACCAACCCAAAATATTTTCTCACTCTGTGCAACCCCACTGCCATATTAAGGTTAGGATAAATAAAAAATATGTTTCGTACTCATTAGGTTGAAACAAAAAATTAGTGTATTGAGTTAGTACATATTTTTTTGTTGTTACTTCGGGCAGATATAAATTAAGCATAAAACTAGAAAAAAATAAGCGTCAATTGCATCCTCAATTTAACTTCAATCACAGTTACTACCCATTGTTAATTTTTTATCCTTAAATTTGTTATAATCTTTTTTTTCAAGTAGTTTCTCCCTTTAAAAAATGTAGGGTCGGCATGAAAAAAGTAGGTTTGATATTGTAATCAGAACCACACTTTTTTATTTGCTTTAGAAAATTTAGTTTTTCTGTGAGTGCAAACTAGAGGTAAATACAGTTGTAAACCTTAGACCATGGTCTTCATTATTTGTGTTTCATTTTTGATTTTCTGTGAGTGCAGTCTAGAGGTGAATACAGTTGTAAACAAACCTTAGACATTGGGCTTCGTTATTTGTGTTTTATTTTTAACATTCAATATATAAAAAAGAATTGTGTTTCAAGATGCACAAGTATATTAAAAAAAAAAAAAATGTTACGTATATTTGATTTCTGTCATTTATTTTAATTGTCTGTTTGTCAGATTCAAATTTGACATTTTAAATTTAAGATTAATTCCTTGAGAGATGACCTGTACTTTACAAATAAACACCAGATGTTGACCTTATTTCTGACCTAGCTTCAGAGTTGTAAACAAGCTTTTAAAATGATTGGTTGATTCCAAGGACGTTATGGAGCTTTGTTGTAAACATCTTTCTATTTTTAGTTGGGTCATACGGTGTGCACGAGATTTTTTGAACGTAGATTTGTTTTAAAGATTCTAGAAGATCACGTGACCTCTTCCTTGTTTGCGTAAAAACAGGTATATAAATAATGTTTGGGAGCGAACTATTTAGTAGAAGTTGGACTGTTAGAATATTAAGTTGTACTGTTTTGAGTTATTTTAAATTACTGGAAATTATTTCAATTCGTTTGGATCAAGAGGATTTATTTTGCTATTAATCTGGAAAATAATTATGCTCATTGAATTTCATAAGACCAGAACTGACTTCATCATGTGACATCGTCTTCCATCTTGGATGCTTCACCAAGATTCGAATTGGGAATTATCTGTACATTTTATTACCAGGACTTTTGCAATTTCACTAGTGGATTATATTTTGAATTATTTTTGGATTAATTTTGGATTTATGTTTTCTTTTCTGGAAAATATTTGTGCTCAATAAATTGTTTATTAAGTTTTTACAAACTCGTTATTTTCACTCTTTCTAGGTTACTGTTTATTCGAGCCTAAGCACGTAACACAAAGCACTAGATAAGATGTAAATAAATTAGGCATTTTAATTTCCATTTTGGATCTGCATGCATTTGACAACTGATGTGTTATTATTTTTAACACTGCACAAACAAGTCCAGATGTTAGATGTGCCGTTTAAAACATAAAAATAGCTTAGTGACCACGACTCAGGGTGAATTCAATCAAATTGCTTTCTTACTGAGTGATCTCCCATGTATTAAGTGCTCTTATTTCAAACAAACGTGGACTATGCAGCACTTGCGTCCCATCAGCACAGTTCACTGGGCTGAAATTAATAACCAAATTTCTCAATCAAATACATATTTAGGGTACATGTATTTGAATACTTATGTAGTGAATTTGACATTTTGTATACAAAAAAAAAAGCAAGGCAAATTGTAAATAATTCAATGCTGAACTAGTTTACAAGGGATCAACATCAAATTCGACCCTATCACATGAAATTCAAACTCTGACACAAATTAATCATCATGAAAAAATTCCAAATGTGGCACTAATCATAACATTGCCTTGCTGATGCTATTCGTTGTCATCTGTCATTATTGAAAAGATAATATGTAATAATACAGCTAACTGATTCATAAAAATTATATGGAATATGGTTTACATCAAGGTCAAACAATGCCCTTTCACATCAATGTGTTAAAAAAAAATTGTCAATTGTTGTTGGATATTCCTTCTTTCAGAAGCAGTCCTAGTCAATCTCATACACATCGTAAACATCTATATATCCCTGTTATCTTACCTTGGAAGTTAATTCAATATATTTCCACAGTTGGTTTTTTATTCAAGTTCTGTAGTTATTAAAACAGCTAAAGAATTAACAATGTTTTAAATCTGTCCTTTTTTATTTTCTGAAAGCAGGCAATGCGGATAACAGCTTCCTATCATTCAGATGCACAGTATATGGGGAAGTAGACAGTGACTCGAGGACAAAACCATTGAAGTTGGTTATGTTGAGGAGTTTGCTGTTAAATCAAAGTTTGCACTGTTTCAGCTTTGTATTAGTACAAAACAACAGTCATCAGTACATGTGCAGGGATTATTTCATTTTTTCAGTCACTCTTTATCCATGAATCTGAATGGTCTATTATGGTTCCCTCATAATGATGTCAATGGTGAAAGCAAAATGGATATGTTAGTACACTGTAGGTCTTGTGAATAAGATGAAACTAATAACTTCATATTGGTTGTAGATAAAACAAATTATTTATAAAATATGAATATGAGTTTCATTTAGCGTGGAAGAAACTCCAAAAGTCTGATTTGGTAATTTTATAGTTAGGATAAAAAGCCAGTCATGTTGGATATATTACAAATTCCAGAGGTTTTATTCAACACACTGTTAGAAATGAAATTAATTTAATTATCTGCATGTCCACATGATATTAATTTTGAACAAGAGGCCCAAGCGGACCTGATATGGCCCACCTGGCACCTACAGCTGTAATTCATACATGTGGTGAAACTGCGATAGAGAGAAATGGTTGCAGCACTTATTGTCTATTAGGTCTAAAAAATACAAGTGTTTCCAGTTGGTTAGAACAAAACCTTTCTAGCTTAACTTTGTTCTCCTCCATTTACCATTGAATTGAACCATGGCCTAATTTCTATCCTCTGAAGAATAAAAAAAACCATCTTATCATTACATGTATTACTTACTCAAGAATATGATGCTTTCTGATAAATGTGCATTTCTCAATATAATTACTTAAATAATGTGTTTGTCTAAAATAACTTTAAAAAATCTGAACCAAGCATTACTAAACAGCACATAAAGGCAACCATTACTAAATCATGATTTCGAGTCAATGTCCAGAGAGTGAATCATGATTTCGAGTCAATGTCCAGAGAGTGAATCATGATTTCGAGTCAATGTCCAGAGAGTGAATGATGATTTTTAGTCAATGTCCAGAGTGTGAATCATGATTTCTAGTCAATGTCCAGAGTGTGAATCATGATTTAAAGTTAATGTCCAGAGAGTGAATCATGATCTCTAGTCAATGTCCAGAGAGTGAATCATGATTTCTAGTCAATGTCCAGAGAGAACAAAAGAAATACTGGGCAAAATAGTAAAACTTCTAAATGAGTGTGATGTTAAATACTGTTACCATCTACAAAATAAAATGTTGTTTGGTCAAAACATTCACAAAATCTGGAATTTGTAAAAAAAAAAAAAAAAAAAAAATTCTGTTTGAAAAATTTGATGGTTGTTATAGTTACGTTGGTGAACATGATTAAAGGTGGAAGTGAGTCAGGAGAATAGCAAATTGATTTACTGCTTTTCATTTATAAATAGCTCAATACATAAAATATGAAATATTTTACTGAAGCATTTAAATAGAGTACAGTAATACCATTTAAAGATGTTAGTGGTTTGTTAACTGTTAGAAAACAAAGTGAATGGTGTGCGTCAAAAAAGCATAAACATTATATATACATTTCCAGGTTATTAAACACACCACAGCAATATATATATATATATATATATACATATACTTACGAGTGTTTTCAATATACTTTTATGATATTTTCTTACAAATATATTGTTACATATATTTGATTTAAATAATTTATTTATTTTTGTCAGATTCAAATTTGACATTTTGGATAAAAATTCATTCATTGGGAAATTTTTCTTGAAATTTTCACTCTACAAGTAAACACCAGGTGTTGACCTCATTTCTGACCTGGTATCAGAGTTGTAAACAAGGTTTTAAAATGATTGGTTGATTCCAAGGACAAAATGGAGTAAAGTATAAACATCTTTCTAATTTAGTTGGGTCATATGATGTTTGCGTGATTTCTTGAACATGAGATTCTCCTGAGAGATTCTGGAAGGTCGTGACCTCCTTCTTGTTTATGTAAAACAGGTATATAAGTGATGTTTTGGAGCGAGATATTTAGTAGAAGTTGGGCTTTTATAATATTAAGTTGTGTCTTCTTTTTGAGTTATTTTTAATTACCGTGTACTGGAAATTGTGTCAATTCGTTTGGAGCAAGAGGAATTATTTTATTATTTATCTGGAAAAGAATATGTGCTCATAGATTTTCATTAACTAAAACTGACTTCATCACGTGACATCATCGTCCATATTGGATTACATCATCAAGATTCGAACCGGGAACTATTAGGACATTTTATTATCAGGACTCTTGCAATTCTACTAGTGGATTGTATTGTGAAATCTTTTTGGATTAATTTTTGGACTTGATTCTCTAAACCCGTAAGTTTATTAATTTTCTTTTAGGAAAATATTTGTACTCAATAAATTGTTCATTAAATTTTTACAAGCTTGTTATTTTCATTTCTTTCTATGTTGATGCTTATTCGAGCCTAAGTACGTAACAATATTCTTCAGCTTAATTTACAAATGATTAAATTTAATCCTACTGAAATTCCTAAATTCTATAATAGAAAATTAGTTTTACAGTTAAAATTGTTTTCACTCTCTTCACAACCCAAACAAGTGATTCTCAATAAACCTGATATATTATTTCCCTTGCTCATATATACAAACTTGTATGTTGACCAGTGGCTGGAAGGACAGCCAATCAGATGCAAGACTACCACAATGCATGGAATTTGCTTTTTATAGAACACACCAATGATCATGATGATAATTAAAATTCAAAATCAGATGATAAATAAAGCTTCCAGTGTGGTAACAAGCTT
Organism: Unio delphinus; assembly: GCA_029339505.1. NCBI lineage: Eukaryota > Metazoa > Mollusca > Bivalvia > Unionida > Unionidae > Unio > Unio delphinus. The sequence goes on along the minus strand of JAQISU010000035.1, from coordinate 17,860,306 downwards.
AGCCAATCAGATTCAAGATCATGTAATTAGTATGCAGGGCTTCAGGTAGCATTTCATGCAATACTACAATTTATAATGCCACTAGCTTGCTTGTTCTCAATATATTTTGGAGATAAAGCATAGTAACTACAATCTGCCGACTCAACATTTATTAATTTATAACAAGTCTAAAGAAAGAAAATTTAAGCATTATTAGTACAGTAATGAAGGCATTCTTGGGAGAGAAAAAAATCCATTTAAGCTCTTTTGACCAAAAAGACATTTCAGGCATTCAGAAAAGACTATTTCTTCCTTTTAACAGCTGAGTGTTGAAACAATCCCTGTTATTCTTCAGCAATGCTAAGATTCTTAAACTGGCTGCTGTGGATGTCACATTGGTAAAATTTCATTAACAACGAACAAGACATCATAAGGTGTCTTCTGCTGGAAACATGGGGATTGTTTTTTTTTTTTTTTGTTTTTTAAAATGGTTTAACACCAATTTTAAGCACAATACAGACTATACATTGCGGCCAGTATAAATGGTGGAGGAAGAAACTGGAAAACCCCGGAAAGAACCACCAACCCATGAGAAGCTACTGGCAAGCTTTCTCACATACCCACATTGGCTGAATTGGAGACTCAAACCCATGCAGAGGTGAAATGGCAGCGATCCATAAAAGACAGTGCTTTAGACCACTCGGGACCCCGGATTGTTTTTGAGAAGTAACAATAACAACATTTTCAAGATGGCTGCTATAGTAGCCATACTGGATGTAAGATCAGCGCCATTTTAATTTCGGACCAAGTAGACATCATACAAATTCTTTTTGGTGTAATCAAAAATCTATATGACCAGCCATCTGGAATTAGTAGCGTTAACCCGATTTTCAAAATGGTCATTTGCGACCCATATTGGAAATCTCATCAGCTCCATTTTTATTTACATGTACATTCAACTAGACATGTAGAAATATTTCAGTTAAAACCCCATGGAGATATGACCATTCATTCAAAATTATTGATAAGAAGATGTTGTGGTCATGATCAGATACCTTTAACATCTGCCATGTTTATCAGGTGGAATTATTCAATTATCAACCACCTCCACTAAAGAAGAATTGTAGTGTCACTGTCTCAACTTGATTTAATCTGACCTACAAAAACTAATAGTGCATTAACAGATTAACCCCTGGAGGTTTTTGCTGTTTCGCATGAAATGTGATTAGGAAAGACATTTTGGAGACTATTTCTAAATACATCCTAATACATGGACTTCTCAGCAATATTCCATTAGAAAAATGGCTAGTTGTGCTAACACAAATGTTTATCATTGGTCAGTTCGCTGGCGCATGAGCAGAAGGTGAAAAGTTGGACTCCTTTTTTTTTTTAGCTTAACGGACCCATAATTTTTACATGGAGAAGACTCTTTATTCAAAATGTCCACCTTATCCTACTTTTTGCACAGGTTCACATGTCTGTGTGCGCTTCAGACCAGTCTGCCATAAATCTGAGGCCATAAAGTCTAAAATCTGGACACAAAATCGGATTCCGACCATGGGCGAATTTTGGGTGAAGAAAGAAAAACAGGTCCAAAAACTAAAATGTCCAGATTATTTGGTATCATTGTTGAGCTAAATCTGTCTACCTTTCTACAATACCACCCACTTTAGTGTATCATGCATGACCTTGACACTACAGATCTTGGAAGTATGCTACTACCTCATGCCCTGTAAACTCGTTGCTAGGGGTTAATGTATTAAAGTGTTTACCACTGTCCACTGTCTCTACTGCCATCCCTTAACTCTGTTTGCAATGAGAGCCAGAGAATAAAACAATGCTGGCTACACAATGGAGCAGCTCCTAAGCAACTGACAGTGGTGACAGGAGAAACTGTCAACCACAACACCAAACCCATAAACCTAAATGAGGGGCTCAGCGTGGCTGAGTGGTCTAAAGCACTCTCTGTTATGGATCACTGCCATCTCACCACTGCCTGCAAGGGTTCGAGTCTCTGATTCAGCCAATGTGGTATGTGAGAAAGCTTGCCAGTAGCTTCTAGTGGGTTGGTGGTTCTTTCCAGGGATTTTCCTGTGTTCTTCCTCCACCAATTAATACTGGCAGCCATGTATAGCCTATCATGTGCTGAAAAATGGTGTTAAACCCAGACTACAACAACAGCAACAACCAACCTTAAATGGTGAAGTAATACCAGTCTATAAATGGACAATAATGTTCAGCTTAATGTTGGATAAATATCTTTCAGTGGAGAATGATTTCAAGATTTTCAAGGAAATGATGGATTTGGAATGTGTGGAAGAACACAACACTGTTGATTAGAAATGTCAAAATGTTCAGAAATGTCTACCAGGTACCGTTAAACCTAATGATCAGTTACCCTAAGGCCAATTGTATTAAATGTGAACCTGAAATGCTTTATTGTAGATTCCCACATCCCAACCCCTAAGAGAGGAATAAGCGTATTACTAATATAAGTGGCAAAAAGCATAATCTGAGCATAAAAAGAGCAATCTATATATTACATGCCAAAACCAGAAAACTATGAAATGTACATATTTATTTAATGTATTTTTTCCCCTACTTACCTGGATCTGCAGTGAAATCTTTTCTCACAAATCAGCTAAATCCATGTGGATTAGTAGTTAATACAAGAGTATAGACACAAAAGAAATGGACAAATTATATATGCAAAACACCCCATTTCACTAGCTTAAAGTAACTTTTGCAAATAGTCACAAAGCCCACAAATTATAATGAGTGTAGTACATCCTCTATCTACCCCAGTTCATCAGTCAACAATGGTCTGGCGCAACATGTTTTCAAGTTCAATAACATCCCTCAACATTTTAGTCATATAACATCCACCAGTCACATCTAAACTGCCTGCTTTTTAATGATATATGGCATCATTTATTTTCAATTTAGATTGGTCCACTACATATGTGGTATCAAAATAGAATAAATCTATGACAAGGGGTTTGACATTCAAGAATTCCATCCTGTTTTCTTGAAACTGTTTAAAGTAAAATCAATGCAAAAATTACCATAACTACACACATGGTTAATTGTTATTATATAACAAAGATTTTACTTATATTAAAACATTTCAGTTACAAATTTCATTATGTACAGCTGTCCATTTCATTCAATTTTTTGCTAACATGGTATAAGAAGTCCATGTTAAGGTAACAAAGTTTTGTGTTGCCTTTGCTGTGACAAAAATATGTGTCATGTTTCCATCTAAATAAATACAAATAACGAATCCAGTAAAGAAACAAGTGAACAGCGTCCCTGACCTGAACAGCTAATATTTGCTCTAGGGTCACAAACTTGAGGTAAAATGGCATTAGTTAAACCGAACATGCTTTCTTTTATTTGAACTGTAGTACGTATCTAAATTTTATTTTGGTAAATATGAATTTAATTAAAATCCACTATAATGCTCCATGCATCATTTTAAAATGATCACTGTTGTATTTATCTCACTGCTTTTTTCTCCATCCATCTATCTACTGTACATGTATTTAACAGACAAACCTTGTCCTCAGCTGCCTTAATCATCTGTGATTTTTTTATCTGTACAAAAATGAGCAATTTAAACAGTCTTTTTGCAATGTACTGTCTGCATATCGCCCTTGCCACAGTACTTATACTACTCTTCTGAAAGTAGTTAATGACCGTCTCTCAACTTTGGATAGCGGAAAGATTACACTCTCACCCTCCATGATTTGTCTGCAGCATTTGACACACAAGACCATGGTATATTACATCACTGTCTCCAGAATGTATTTGGCATTCATGATACAGCCTTACTATGGTTCAAGTCCTACTTGGTAAACAGGACACAAATTGTGTCCGCAAATGGAATACACTCTGGCCCAGTTGATCTGTACAGGGGTTTGTTCTTGGAACTGTTCTCTTCATTCTATAAACTCTGCCACTCTCAAGTGTCATAGATCATCATCCAGTGTCTCACCAACTGTAGCTAATGACACTCAAATATACAAATCTAGCCACCCTATTGAAGTTGATGAGACCATTTAAGGTGTAGAGAGGTGCATTTCTGATGTTAAATCATGGATGACTTGTAACAAGCTGCAGATGAATGATAAAACTGAGGTCATTCTGATTACAACACAGAGTTTCTCATTCATATCCATTACCTCAGACAATAAATATCGGCAACACCAACATTAAATTCACACAGTACGAAACCTAGGTGTTACTCTCGAGAGTACTCTCACATTGCACAGATATGTCATGAACATATGCAAGGCTGCATATCTTGAGCCGAGACACATGCTCCATTCAAAAATATCTTTCAGTTGATGCCACTAAAATACTTGTGTGTTTATTAGTACTTTCAAGACTGGACTATTCTATTGTAACTCAATTCTGTCTGGTTCATCTCAATATCTACTCCAGAAACTTCAAAATGCAGCTGCTCAGATTATCGTTAGAGTACCATGATTAGAGCACACCTCCCCTGCTCTGTACTCTACACTGGCTATCCATTTGATCTAGAATCAAACAAAATATTTGTTCTCTGTTTGACATTTCACTGATGACTACAGTCCAACATACATATCTGACCTCACCCATGTGTACAGATCAGCAAGATGATTATGCTCCTCTTCTGACAATCATATACTTATTATTCCCACTATGAAAATGAAGTCATATGGATAATTTTCTTTTGCATACCAGGGCTCAGCAAGGTGGAACTAATTGCCACTGAACTTAGACATTAAGACACAGTAAGTTCATTCAAGAGTACTCTTAAAATTTCCCTATTTCGACTGCAACAACAAACTTAAAAACCTAATAATGTTTCCTACCTTATAATTTTTTTTTCTAATTTCATGCTGTTCGTTTTTTGTAATCATATCATTATATGTTTTTTATGTTATATGTGTTTTCTAATGTTGTAAAGGGCTTAGAGTTTCTAAAGATCAGACGTTATGCAAAGTCCTCATTAGTATTATAATAAAAGTGAATGTTTTGTTGATGATATCTGCTAATCTGATGACCAAAAGGATGTAAATTGGAATTCTAAGGATGAAATGATTCTGGCTGGGTATTTATCGATGTGTAAATTTTACGTAATTACTCACAAGGTTAACATACACTCCTTTGTACTTCATTTACTTCGTGAGTGATTAGTTAAAATTTACACATCAATAAATACTCAATCATGATCATTTAATCCAATAATGAATTTATCCATCCCATATTTATTTTCATATATCTTCAACAGTGGCACACAGCAAACATTCTGATTAATTAATTGGTATATAATGCATCAGTGGTATGGGGTGCGTTTTGTTGCACAATGCCAATGAATTTTACTACTCCATACTGACTCTGATGTATTGTTTAAAGATATCAAGCTGGGGTTCTAATCAAAACCATAACTGTCTGAAGAAGTTTCAATGTCTTTGCTGACAACCAATCATAGCTTTATTAGTCAAATCAAGCTATTAAAATATAAAGTTAAAAAAAAATACCCACCACTATCAAAAGTGTATATCCTGGACAGCTGTCATTGTGAAACATAACGTTAGTAATAATTTTGATGGATAAGTTTATTATACGTTATGTAACAAGCAATGAGGCACTGCCTAGTTCGTGGAGGGACTTTCCATTGCCAAAATCATCTCCAAAGAGGCCAGTAGGCCATCCACAGAAGCAGCCTCAAATTAATGATTGTGAGAATGCATCACAAAAAGAACCGACCACAAAGAAAGCTGCTCTAGATGATGAGTCTGATTATCTTGAAGCCAAGAGTCCCCCCCCCCCCCCCCCCCCGGTTCTGTATGTGGTCACTATAAACATTAAAGCAAAAGCAGGATATCGTTAACAATGTAAAACTTTTGGGAATTAGACCTACTGCGGAAAAATTCAAGATTCCGAAATCCACAGTGAGTACCTGGATGTAAACTGACTTTTCTGCAGATCTGAACTTCAACAGACATTTGCCTAAATGTGGATGACCTATTTTATATGGACAAGACAGCTCCTTGGTTGCTCACTCAGTGTGACTTACAATGTTCTTATTGATTTGATTTAAGCTGTGGACAGTATAGGGCTTCATTTCAAAATAAAATTGGGACACCAATTATCAGCGCATTAGCAGCTATAACAGATGTAAAATACGACTTATAAAACTAACTGCATTTTATTAGTTTACCATAACGCATTTAACTTTGAGATATCAGTTGGTATTCAGTGTACTTTTTACATAAATTATGGCAACACCATCAAACACAAAAATGATTTGCCAGCACAAATAAGATCACCCAAAAGCTACCATTCAATATATACATTTTAATGTACCAAAGAATCCAGGCACAAACAAAGGTTACAGGTTTCATTGGGAACTTGACATAATAAATATATCAATACATACATACATGCATGCATGCATGCATGCATACATACATACATACATACATACATACATACATACATACATACATACATACATATATACATAGTGTGTGATGTGTTCTATGTGTTAATTGTTTAAGCTTATATTTACTGTACATGTATGTTATATTTACTGTACATGCGTGTACAAGCGCATGTTATAATAATGTGAAATAAACACAAGTCAATAATTTATTTCAACCATTATTGAATATACAGTACATTTACAGCTAGCATAAAGATATACATTTATATCGTATGATGACATCATAAGATAAAAATGTACATGATTCAATTATCCGTAAAACTTATTAATCTGCACATATTCACTGGGAACAAAGTTGTCTGGATTAATGAGGCTCCTCTGTACATGTCTATAATTACATGTATTCATATAAAAAAGATCTCCCTTCCTGTGTTTTGGAGTTATTAACTTATTTTCACCAATTCTAAACTGTTTGGAGAAAATACCTGTACAAGTGTTTGGACAAAGGATTATGGCTATACAAAAGTGTAGGTACAATCACTTGAGAGCTTTAGTATTTCTATCATCTGTTTTAATATCAAGTTTAATCTAATTCATATAAAATGAATTCTACATTTATATGAATTAGATTAAAGGTATTTTGAATGATTTTTCGTTACTAAGTTATGAGGAAATATACTTATTTAATTCATTATTTGAGAATCTTTCATAAGCAGTGAAATCTATAAGATTTTCATTTTTGGTTACATAGTTTACAAATCATTACAGCATTTACAATGTCAAGAGGTTCTTGCTGAACAATAATACCTTTACACCACAATATCTAAATGGCAGGTAATTGCCAGAATTTCAACTCAAGTTACTGAAAGCTTTCAAGATTTTTATATGGAGCTCCGTGCCTGTGTTTAGCATGCTGGACTCATGAACAAAGGGTACTGTTTAAATCATACTATCTGACAATCCTGGGCAAGCTACCAGTGTGTGTCCTTGGAAATGGAAGTCACTTCACTCCCACTGCCTGGTTATATTTTAAATATGAGGGCTTGTGTTGCTTTATTCTATGTATTTTCTCAGCTCTCTGTGGTTCCATCCATTAATTTTATACTTAATTTTATTAATTACTCTCTCTCTGGGCAATAAAACTGTGGTCAATCATCTCCTAAATAATGACAACCAAAGCAGGTAGGGGAAATATAATTTATCAGATCATATATCCCATACTCTAATACTGAGGAATACATGTTCAGTGAAAAGATGTATTTATTCTCACATGCTAAAAAAATATGATCTAAGATTTAGGAATTTAAAAAAAAATCATATACATGTAAATAATTTTTCTTTTTAAAACCCTATCAGCAATACATATTTCAATTTATGTAAAGTCTATGAAAACAGGTTCTTTGCTTTAAGCCATTAAAAGAAACAAATTTTTACAATTATAAAATTGTGACTTTTATCTATTATTTTCAAAATATGTTACCCACATTATGAAATATACTGTGTACAAAACTGAAGCAATTTGAACTACTGCAGTGATTTATTTTTGGCATATAATATTGTACTTTTTTACATTTTATATCAAACATGAAATAGTGAAGCAACATGGTTAAAAAATATACACAGTAAAATATGTTCTATGAAGGATGAAAGAGTGAAGCAACATGATTTACAAAATATGTACAATAATAAGATTATATCGCATCAGAGCACTGGAATCACTGCAGTTCCTAAGATCTCTGCTACTAAGTGCCCTGCATATGCAACAGAAATGGATGATACTGGATGTGTACATAAGTAACTTCCTTTCCTTATTAATTCCAAATTCCTACTTTCTTTTAAAAGAAGTTCACAATGAAGACTTAGCAAATATAGGTAAATCATTTAAATTGTGTTTGCTTGTTTTTTAAATTTGCAATCACTAAATATAGACTAATAATTAATATACCCATTAAATATAATGTCTGAAAATTATTCAAATATTCAATTGCTCCTTTTATTGTAAACTTTGATATTTTCCAACAGATTAGCCGATGTATTATGATATTATTATAATTAAAATGTTTTCTCTTTATTTAGGTCTTTAAGCTCCACATTTTATTAACTTTTTAAAAATAACTAATCAAACCAGCTTTGTATTCATTCAATACTTAATAAAGTGAAAAATGCTGAAATCTGTTCACGGTTTCCTGTGCTAAAACTTGTGATAGATATGAATGGATGGCTATAAATAATGCCTGTCAACAATCAATACTCAATCAAAACTAAAAAATCATGATATCAACAAATAATTCAAGTGTTTCTTTAGTTTTAATACCTGAAAAAATATTTTCATGTATTTTATTTCATCATAAAACCAGACGACAAAATGCTGAAAGAAAACCCCAACAAACCGACAATAAGGTCTATTTTAAGAAAATGCATCTTCCATTGGTTAATGCATGATTTATTCCACTTGTATATATATATATATAATGAATATTTACTCATAAATTAACATGTTATTTTCATAAATATACCAATTTCTAAAAATTATTTGCATATGTTAAGTGACTTATAATAAACCAACAGTAAAGTGTAGATGCAGTGCTATCGAGTGCTAAAAATAGGAACAAAGCTCTGCATCGCAGTTTCAGCATCAACCATACCCCATCTGTCACTACTCAACCCGAAAGCCACGATATTTATAAATTATGATAATCTATTTCTTTATCCCTCCTTGTATTTATTAAAGAACAAATGTCAAAAACACTTACCCCATCTTAAACCATCATTTTCAATCCTTGATCACTAAATTTATCGCACATAGTCAATATTTTGCGTTGAACACCGGAAAATAACACCGGCGGACGCCTAATTTACCGTGCCGCATTGATGCATAGGAAAATGTCCTAGATAAATTATGTTAATGTCATATACATAGTAATGAGATAAGTATTTGGCCATACCCCTTTTGCATGTTGACTTACCTATACGTACTAACACCACAGACCAGTGTGTACTCTTTGCTGAAATTGAGTTTCAGTCACCATCAAATAACTTGAGTTTTGCAACAAAATGGAGAAACGTTGAAAACGAATGTTTGTTTGTGGTGGACCGTATAAAAAGATATCTCCATTCAGCGTCCGTGCATCTTCTCTAATATAAATTTTTATTCAATTTCTGTAAATAAGCTGTCAAATAAAAAGTTATTATTTATATTTCTTTCATTAATTACTTACTGAAAGATTCATTGATTGTTATAGGGTGATTTGGTTGAATTTAATCATGGCTTATATATTAGTTTTGAAATGCACCCTAATAATAGCTGGCGTACCTGCTTGGAAGACATAAAAATAGAATCCTCAATTTAAATGTTTTTCATATGACTTTGAAACGCTTACGTACATCAAAGAAGGAGAGATAAAAAGAAATTTATATTTATTATCAATATTACATTTGATTTGTATTTATTTAGGCTATTTCATTTTTCATGAATATCATATATGGGTGAGAGTTTTCTTTCATATTTATGCGCGGTCATGTGACCTTAAGTGGTCAAAATGGCGACGTCCATTAGAGATGTTCTACAATTGAAAGTGAGTAAATATAATCGCACGCACTGAACAAAAGCGTCTAGCATATGGTGGTATCGTTATAAGTACTAGGGGGATTATTCTGGCGGCTACCCGTCCCTTCCCCACACATTTTATGTCATCTTGGATTACTTCCTCCTCAGTACTAACTTAGCGATTTTTTCCTCTTAGATTGTCAATTGGTCTTGTTATTTAGGAGACGAAGGTGTATTATTAACTCCAATACATTAAAATGTTTCAGCTAAGATGAAACCATCAGAATGTCCACAATCATTGATAGTATGTCATACAGCGTTTAGAGTGATTCATTCCCAACAAGCTGCAATGTTACTACACAGGGGCTCGTACATTTTACATTAATGTCCTTTCTCACGTTACCTGTTTAAGAATCTATCCTTTCTCACGTTACCTATTTAAGAATCAAGCTGATATTTCAAGATATAATTTGCATAGCATAATAAATTTAGTACCAAGTTTAGCTCAAATCATTTGACTTTGTATACCCATCCTTGTTCTGTTTACCATCATACCTGTAAGGAATGCCAGACAATTTATCTACGCTACTGCTTGACAGGGCCATGATCATGCCTGCTTAATATGCAAGAACAACATGCTGAATGGAATACTAACTGAAAATAAGTTTTAAAGAAATGCAGGACGTCAATTATTTGAGCCAATTAGAGGACAGTATTCCATTCAGAGGGAAACTTTGCATAAAAGTTGTCATTAAATGATGATTGAAGTACTTCATTTTACATGGGGAGCACATTTGGAATGTAACCTTTATGCCAGACATGCTTACATTATATAATAATTACTATTAACAACTTGCTTACCTCCTACAGCAGAACAATTAGATAATTGCCTGCATTCATTGCTTGACAAACATGTTCCAGCAACCAAGTGCAGAGTATCAATTCAGAAGTGTCTTCCATGGTGTAGCAGTGTTAGGGACCAGTTTCATTATGCTAAAAGAGAACGCTGTAAAGCTGAGAAGCTTTGATTTTCTACCAAACTCCTATTCATAAGCAAATTTATGAACACACACACACACACGGTATATATGTTGGTATCCCAAAATTTCACACATCAGTTTAAAGGGGAAAATATATTTTTCTTTTACTGGGACTCTAATATGTTAGGGATAGGACTCCAACTTTCTTCAATAAAAAAGACCTAGATTGCAACATGCAAAAATTCATTGGATAATTGATTTGCTTATCTTTAATATTAAACATTTGTTGAAATAGATCACCCTATGTATGTGTGATCAAAAGTAATTTGGAAAGCAATAAAGATGCTAATGGATTTTGCATGGATTTTTCATAACTAAAGAATTCAAGTGGCATTAAACAGGTTGCTTTGGGTTTGGTTTATTGACACATTAACCCTTGAGCCAAACAGCTAGGCACTCCCTGACAGCATACTTGCAGAGATCGCCTAGAGCAGTATTAGCCTTACCAGTGCCTGTATCCCTGAGACTTGCTGAGAATACTTGGCTTGCAGATTTGTTTCAGAGAGAGCTACCAGTAATAAATGTTATTTTCTTATTTATGTTCCTTTAATTAAGCTAAAATTTGGCACAGCAGTTCTCAATAAAATTACATACAAAAATGGTATAAAAATTTCATGCTACATGCAGAAATAAAACTCATACATAAGATAAAATGATTTTCATACCAATTTGTTTCTCCTGCCATGAATAATTCATAAAAATCCATGATGAATTCACACAGAATAATTTAATCTATCAACACATGAAATTCACTCCATTTTATGTACACATAAATTCCACTTGTCATCTCTACTGCAAACTTAACCTCGTGTGAATACTTCTTCAGTCTGTCAAGTAAAAGTCTACTTCCAGCAGCTGATTCTCATAATTTTCTTCATTTTCTAATCTCAATATTGCCACTAGTTTTGCCGCTATCAAAGTAAAAAAAAAAATCCCCTTCAGCAATGTTCACTCTATCTATATAAGCTAACATTTTATTGGTTAAACTGCATGCATAATTAGGAATTGGCTTAAAATCAACCAATGGTGTGCGTCAATTTAACTCATTGTTTGTGATACAGGCAAAGACAAATACTGCCACTCAAACTTGGCGCCTGGGATACAAGCTATACTAACTCAGCCCCGTTATCGAGACACTCAGGAGATGAGAAAGTTAAAGTATGATGAGTTGTTGAGGCAGCAGGGTTAATGTGTTAAGGTTTTTGAGGTATCTAAGAGTGTCTTATCTACATATACTGCAATGTCAAAATCAAACAACCAAAATGTCAAACAAAATTAAAAAGTGGACAGAAAGTCAAACAGGAATTATAGTGGTTGAAATAAAGTTCACAGGGACATTAATATGCATGCTGTTGTTTGAGCTAGAATTAAAATTTCCAAAGTAGCAAAAGATGAGATGATCTTTGAGGGTAAAGTTTACTTCAGCATTTCATATGTCTTGTCATCTCTGTTACGCTACTTTTGTGCCATTCAGATCATTAGCTCTGTGTGTTATACTACTGCTGTGCCATCTAAATCATTAGCTCTGTGTGTTATACTACTGCTGTGCCATCTAAATCATTAGCTCTGTGTGTTATTCTACTGCTGTGCCATATAAATCATTGGCTCTGTGTGTTATACTACTGCTGTGCCATATAAATCATTGGCTCTGTGTGTTATACTACTGCTGTGCCATCTAAATCATTAGCTCTGTGTGTTATACTACTGCTGTGCCATCTAAATCATTAGCTCTGTGTGTTATACTACTGCTGTGCCATATAAATCATTGGCTCTGTGTGTTATACTACTGCTGTGCCATCTAAATCATTAGCTCTGTGTGTTATACTACTGCTGTGCCATCTAAATCATTAGCTCTGTGTGTTATACTACTGCTGTGCCATCTAAATCATTAGCTCTGTGTGTTATACTACTGCTGTGCCATATAAATCATTGGCTCTGTGTGTCATATTACTGTTGTGCATTCCAAATCATTAATAATGTTGTGCCATCCAATCATTAGCTCTTTGTGTCACACTACTGCTGTTCCATTCAAATCATTGCATGTATGTTGTATTGCTGTTGTGCCATCCAAATCAATAGCTCTGTGTCATATTTCTGTTGTGCCATCTGAATAATTAGCTCTTTGTGTCATATTACTGTTGTTCCATACTACTTTTGTTCCATCCAAGTAAGTAGCTCTGATTTTCATACTATTATTTTGCGATCCAAATCATTAGCTTTATCATATACTGTTGTGTTATCTAGATTATTAGGTCTTTCTGTCATACTACTGTTGTGCCATCAAGACCATTAGCTCTGTATATCATATTTACTTTTGTGCCATCAAAATGATTAGCTCCGTGTGTCATGCTGATCTTGTGTCATCCAAATTATTAGCAGTGTTTGTCATTCTACAATTGTGCCATCAAAATTATTAGCTATGTTTGTCATACTACTATTGTGTCATCCAAATTATTTGCTTTGTCTGTCATACTACTATTGTGCCATCCAAATTATTAGCTCTATCATACCACTACTATTGTGTCATCCAAATTATTAGCTATGTTTGTCATACTACTATTGTGTCATCCAAATTATTAGCTCTGTCATACCACTAGTGTGCCATCCAAATTATTAGCTATGTCTGTCATACTACTATTGTGCTAAGAATATTCCAAGAAACTCATAACTTACCAGTTGCTTCCTACCCACAAGACATCTTTATTAGGTCAAGTGCAGTTTGTAATAGCTATATTTTTTGTGAGTTGTAAGAAGGGAGAGTGCATATTAAGACAAGTGGAGCTGTTACATCTAGGGTCTAATATGATTTACTGGAATATATCAGTCTGTACGTACAGAATTATTTGAAATATACTTTCTAGCCTCTATGGGAATATAACACTTTATTGTGATCATTCTTTGTAAAGAATAATTTTTAAAAAAGTGTAGCAGTTACATGGGTAAATGTAGCATGTGGGAAGAACAGTTTTCATATGCCTGCTGTAAGGTGGAGCATATTATGGTATGATGTCTGCCATGTCTGTTACTAATTTCGTTTTTGTACAATATCTCGAGTTGTCAAAACATTTTGGATAGCTTGCACTTTGAGTAAGGAATAACAGTGTGAATTTCATGGTCAGATGCCAGGGTCACTGTGTCTGAAAGAAGAAATAAAGTTTCTACACAGCAACTCTAGTTCTCTATCATTTACAGCTACAAAACTTTGTGGATAACTTGCATTTGGGGTAAAGAAGAAGATTTTAAATTTGGGTTCTGAAGCATCAAGGTCAATGTGATTGAAAGAATAAAAGTGGAATTTGCCTAGAAACGTATGTGCCTTCACCAAAGTTTGTGGATGACTTCAACATTTGGTAAGAAAGAGGCCTGCTGTCTTGTGGGTCAAAAGGTCAAAGGTCAATGCTAATGTGACTTTAAAGGAGAAAAACAGATTATGCACAATAACTAATTTTATATCACCTTCCTTGACTAGAGTCTCTGTTGGGATTGTATTTAAATTATGGAAGAGGTCAGTTGATTTGGTGTAAGGTCAAAGGTAATGGTCTGCATGACTTCAAGTAATATTTTGCTTGCTCACTGAGAAAATATTGTGGTTTTTTGATGCATAAGTGATACTGGACAATTTGTACAAACAATGAAACAGATATAACTATGATCGACAAAGAGACTATTAATAACTTTCATGCCATCCTAAATTGCCTTACCCAGGGGCATTGTTCAAATCCACACAATCATCAATATAAAATTAGATATACTTTAAATGATATAGTGTAGAAAGAGGCAATAAGATATCAGAAGAGACTAATATACTAGAAGAGGCAATACGATATCAGAAGAGGCAATCATATATTAGAAGAGACAGTTAGATATCAGAAGATAAAAAATGATATCAGAAGAGTACAATAAGATATCAGAATTCAGTAAGATTTCAAAAGAGGCAATGATAGATTAGAAGAGGCAATGAGATGTCAGAAAGTGCAATAAGATATTAGAAGAGGAAATGAGATGTCAGAAAGTGCAATAAGATATTAGAAGAGGAAATGAGATGTCAGAAAGTGCAATAAGATATTAGAAGAGGAAATGAGATGTCAGAAAGTGCAATGAGATATTAGAAGAGGAAATGAGATGTCAGGAGGCAATACATTATCAGAAAGTGTAATATTCGAAGAACAAAAAGATATATCTATAATAATTGTAAACAACAGTCATAAAGTAAAAGAATCTAAAGAAATTATGATCTTAAAGTACAACATTGAAAGCTATCACAATGCTCAATACTAAGGAAAAAAAGCAGAAATAGTCAAAAAACAGTTTGAATCTGTTTTTGCCAGAACAAATACCAGCTGGCTTCCTGGTTCCTTGCTATCGTTCTGAATGCGAAAGCAAACATCGCAACTGATCACAAGGGTGTCATCGGGCAATGAAGGTCCTAACACTTGAAAACTATAGACCCCAGTTCATATTTATTATTAAAGAATCTTCATTGCTATCCAAGATTTACCAGTACTCCAAAGAATCAGGGAAAGTCTCACAGAACTGGTTGAAGTCAAATGTTGTTCCTAAGTGAATATCATTCATGGTCCGTACAAAGGGTTCCTAATTGCAAAGCATGACTTGCTAACTTCAGTATCGTATCAGTACAGCTCCACATTGATGAGTACAATATCATAATGGAATGTTTAGACAGTTTTGGACTGGCTGTGACTTCCCTTAATTCGCTGATGACAAGTTCATCCCTTTTATCAAATTTGGGCAAATATTTCTTCAAAAAACCATATTCAGTGATAAGCCATTAAAATTTAGAAGGCATTACCCATAGATTTATCTTGGGTGAAATAAAGTATTGTAATTATTGAACTGGTTTTGTTTTACTAAAATTTACAAGACATCCCCACTAGGCTTATCTTTAAAGAAATATTGTATTTATTGAACTACATATACCTGATTTTACTCAAAAGTTCTCATTAAATTCAGATTTTACAATATCTTATCATATTTCATACAATTATGATACATATATTTGTATAAAAGGCAGAGATAGCAGAAAGGATGAAAAATTACTTCATAGTTTTAGGGTCTAGCACATGAAAACCATTTTTATTTTTGAAAAAAAAGAGTTAAGGAATTCCTGAAATTGTAGAAAACTACAAATCTTATGACATCTATAAATATTCCTTAAACATAAAGCATGACTTAGTTAAAAGACCTTTAAGGAAAAATTCAAGACCGTATGATTGTGTTTTAATCCTTATGCTTGCTGAATGTTCTGTTGGAAATAAATCACTGCTTCCAACCAAGCAATAAAATGAATATTCCCAAAATTTAAATTTGTGGAAGAAATTTTGAGAAGCTTAATACATTGGGACCAGATACAATAGCACAGTATAAACCAGTACTTGTTTATAAGTCAAGTCCGACTTCACAGACCCAGATCTACCATTGCATAATATGCCAACAAATATGGGTCTGTGCAGTTTGTTAGGAATAATCAATAGAACAAAAGAACAGACTCTGATATTCAGGTGCTTTATGCTATAGCAAATCGGGATCTTTTTTATTTGCAGTGTTATCAACTTATAAGCGAGTATATACAGTAATTTGTAGAAGCCTTAATAATTTTGATGAGTTATTTTTTATTCTGTTTTTGGTAACTAATTTATAGAAAACTGAGATGATAGAAAACAGCAGTCAAGAAGAGGAAGAGAGTGAAGAAGAGACAGATTCATCAGAAGATGTAAGTGTTTATGTCTTGTTTGTGAAGAGCATAACATATGTTTTTTCACCTGGCAACAGCATTGTTATTAAGGTTCAATATGAATGGTTTTGAAAAATATCATGTATGTTTTGTATCACTTGTGATATTTAAATGAAAGTTTAGTGTAGGAGTAACTGTATGCCTGAAGTCTGTCCTGATATTTTAGGAATTTCTGTCTCATATGCAAATACTATATGCCTGATACTTTTAGGTATTTCTGTCTCATATGCATATTAGTACTGTATGCCTGATAATTTAGGGTATTCTGTCTCATATGCATATATATATATATATATACACACACATACCCATGCCTGCCATTAAATAATATGATGGAACATGTGTGTCTGTGCAAATCCAGACCTTCTCATGCATTTTTGTTATAGTATATATAGAATCTATGTGGGGGTTTGGACCCAGACAATGAAATCCCAGCCTAGGGGTTATATTATTTGTTTCCCATGAGGCTTGTCCGAGTGGGGAGACATATAATGTAACCCCGCAGCTGGGATTTCATTGTCTCGGTCCAAACCCCAACATAAATTATTTTTCTCACCCAATATTATCATTTAAAGTAAAAAGAATTTTTAAAAAGTGTGCACGTCGCAATGTTTACATGTGGCGCATGAATACAAATAAGCTAATGAGGGCTTTGGTGTGACCGTTGCATCCAAAGTACACAGTTCATACGCATGAGCAAAGAAAAATAACAACATAAAATGTAATATAGTAATCAGGTATTATCACATTTAATATAGGGATGTTATATGAAATTAACAATAAATGGCTATAATTTATTAGAAAGAAACTGTTTCCTTATATCGTTTCCAATTTTGAGTACCCTTCTCTCCCGTATAAAAGACCCTCATCACCCTCCAAATATGCGGACCCCAGAGGATAACAATGTGCTAAACTTTCAAGTTCACGGATTCTTTGAAAATTTATATTCCTGTCTTGGAAATATGGCAAGTGATGCAGTGAAATTTGCTTATGGATTAGTGTATTGAGGGATAAATGATTCCTTCTGGCTGGTAAGTGTATTATTTGTCAATAAATATTTGAGGTATATTCAGCTGGAGCACAACGGAGATGCTTAACAAAATTATAATAGAGCATGTTTGACATTACACATTTCTGGCTGTTGCTAAGTTTTCCGTTGTTGTTTAGAAAGTTGGGATACTATGAAGTGTATAGGTATATAAGCTTATGTGCAAGGATTAGTGTTTTCTGACATAGTTCATTTCAAACACCATTGATAATTGTATCCTATCTGTAGCACAGTAAATTTTCAGGTCAGCTTCATTAACTGTAGCTAACAGTATATACAATGTTTCACGTGAAGTGTTTACAACTAGTTCAGTTGCTTTAGCTACATTTAATGATCTGAAAATGTACTGAGCTAGTCCAGCATATAGGATAAACTTGACCATGCTAGTTAGAATGAACTAACATAATATCAAAACTTCAAAATAGTACGCGTGTGTGTATTTGTCCCTATGAAAATGTTTTTGTTTTGGTGTGTTTTTAAGACAGATGTATCTTAAGTAACTATGTCTTGGTTATATATTATTTGCTGTTGTTGTTGCTGTTGTTGTTGTTTTACTTGAGAACAACTATGGCACAGCAGAAGACAAGAAGGTTTTTTTTTTGGTTAAAAGTAGTTCTCAGCACATGGACACCATGACTGAGACGATCGGTCTGAGATGACTAGACTGGGATAAGAAAAGTAAGGTTAGCAAAACAGCTAGATTTCTCTGTCGCTTGGGTGAGAAATAAGGGTCTTTATTGTTTGTAGTTAGACCTAGTTTATACATGAGTATCGCTGGACTCCCATTCTTATAGTCATAATTACCTTCAATATAATTCTTACTGTATTCTCTTTGTTTCAGGAGTTGATATAGCTGGACTCCCATTCTGGTAATCTCAAATACCTTCAACTTGATTCTTACTGTATTCTCTCTGTTTCAGGAAGTAGATATACCTGGACTCCCATTCTGGTAGTCTTAATTACCTTCAGCTTGATTCTTACTGTATTCTTTTTGTTTCAGTAAGTTGATATAGCTGGACTCCCATTCTGGTAGTCTTAATTACCTTCAATGTGATTCTTATGGTATTCTCTTTGTTTCAGGATGTTGAACCTACCCTGAAGTATGAGAGAGTCGCCAATGACCTATCCAACATTCTGGCCAAGGACTGTGCCAGCTGTATGGCTGTTCATGAAAAGGTTTCACAATCATAAGAAAAACCCATGTTTTATTTACTTCTGGTGGAGCTATACATAGGCTGATAATTATCAGTCCTCCAGATAGATATGAGTTCTCCCACTACACATACTGTTCTGTCATTTGTTCTTGGTGCTCTTAATCATTTACCAGTAGTCTCCCTTGGCCCACTACACTGTAACTGGTGCCATCTCAGTTGCTACCTCTTCTTTATGCCCTGCATCCTGTCTGTTCTCAGTAAGCTCCCTTTTGCCCTTAGTCCCTTCCCTCTGCCTCATCCTGAAAGTCGCCATACTATTAAAGTCTTGATTATTTTGACATTTGTTTTTTAATATGACATGAAAATAATTTGTTGTCTGTTTATGAAACAGAATATATAACTGAAATGTTGCCATTGAAAGTGAAAGATGCCACCTCTTGCTCACATTTCATGTTAGAATACTGATTAAGAATAATCAATAGATTTGACTTGTCTAAATCATTTATTGATCATCAGACAGATGATTACACAGGTCATCTTTTCATGGCAATTTTATTGGGACGTATAATTATATAGTTTAGCATGTCCGACAGTAATTTCTGAAACTAAAATACACTTCCTTACAAACATTCTTTTGCATGGTGCTATTTTGTTTATAAAAATATTTTAAAAGATGAAATTGAAAACGTGAAGTAACAATGGAGTCATTTTGGGAGATTATGGTACAGGCCTGCTAAATAGCATCTTAAATGCAGAAAAATCAGCTTTCATTGTGTTTTCAAAATGAGTTGTTTTTTTACAAGTAAGTTAATGATAATTTATTAGTAGCTTTTGTAAAATACTTCTGTTGCTTAATAATTAATATTACACCATTTTATTCATAACAATTTTTAAAAATTTATCAATAGTTTTTATTTAATATTTTGTTTTCAAAAACAAGTATTGATATAATTTTTCTTTATAATAATTTTTTTAGCCTTTGGACATAAGATCTGAATTCTAAGTATACTTTAAACATGGCATACATTTAACATTTATTTAAATGATAGTAAGAGAGTATTTTTATGATTTTTTAAAAATTATTGTATTATACAATATTTTAATTCAGTAGATTCTGAAATTAACATTTTCTTGATTCTTATTTATATTATTTGAATTCAGTGACACTTTCTGTAAAGGACACATTGGGACTACAAAGTAATAGGTGTCCTTTATAAAGAAATTACAAATAATTAAAAACAAATTAAAGGACTCGTGTAAGCATTCTTGTATGAGCATGTGTTCTTTATGCAGAGATGTCTACTGAAGTAGGTATTGCCTTCTTTAATGTAAATACAATAAAATAAATTAAAGTTTTCATCATATTGCATGCTAAATTTGCTGATGAAAGTGTTGAACATATACATAATTTCTCAGCGGCTTCTTCTTGGAGCAATTATACTTTATTTACTTCTTACTGATGCACAAAAGATTGCCAGTTTCTTTCATGGCCAGTTCAACAATTTCCGTGTGGGAAAGCTACTTAGGTGACATTTCTTTATGATAATGTAGCCAATTCTATGTTTCCATGTGTTCTTGGGAAAGCTATGTAGGTGACATTTCTTTATGATAATGTAGCCAGTTCTATGTTGAAGTACTGTTAAAACCAATTAGCCAGTCACAGAACAGACCAGCAAGGCTAATATCTCGTTTCCCTTTCAGTTTCTAGCCCTTGGTACACACTGGGGAATGCTATACCTTCTAGACTACCAGGGCAACAAAGTGAGCGATAAAGAATACAATGCAGTAAGTAAAACCCGAGTAAATTCAAGAAAAGTTATAGGCACCTATCCTTAATTTTAAAATTAGGGTCTGCTTTTAAATGCAAGTGTATACAATTAACATCAAAGGTTATATATGGTGTCAGGATATATTATGTATATCTATATTATTTGTAACTTCTGGTTAGTGGTTTTATCTAATATTTATAATTTTGTTTCATGGCTGTAAATCACAACTGAATATCTTTAGTAAAATTTTGCATACATCAAATGAGTATCTTGAGAGCTTAGTATTACATAGGATCTATAAATAGATGCTTACATCTGTGTATCTTGAGAGCTTAGTATTACATAGGATCTATAAAAAAAATGCTTACATCTGTGTATCTTGAGAGCTTAGTATTACATAGGATCTATAAATAGATGCTTTTATCTGTGTATCTTGAGAGCTTAGTATTACAAATGATCTATAAAAAAATGCTTACATCTGTGTATCTTGAGAGCTTAGTATTACATAGGATCTATAAATAGATGCTTTTATCTGTGTATCTTGAGAGCTTAGTATTACAAATGATCTATAAAAAGATGCTTACATCTGTGTATCTTGAGAGCTTAGTATTACATAGGATCTATAAATAGATGCTTACATCTGTGTATCTTGAGAGTTTAGTATTACAAATGATCTATAAAAAGATGCTTACATCTGTGTATCTTGAGAGCTTAGTATTACATAGGATCTATAAATAGATGCTTACATCTGTGTATCTTGAGAGCTTAGTATTACATAGGATCTATAAATAGATGCTTACATCTGTGTTTACAATTATTAATAATAATCTTAATAATTAATATGACTTGAATGGCGCTTATGGTTTAATTAATCAGTGGCTGATAAAGTTTCAACATTTCTAAAGTAATTCAGTAACTTTTTTTTGGTTAGGCTAGGTCACATGAACATACATGCCAACCATTACGCTTTTGGCGTAATCATTACGCTTTTTCCCACTAAATTCCGCGTTACGCGTTAACGTTTATAGATTACGCTTTTTCGATATATCCATCTTGCAAAAAAAAAAAAAATTTTTTTTTTGTTTTTATTAGCATTACTTTATTTTTTACATACTGTTTTATTTTTAATTAAAAAATACCCCGCTTCTACATAACTACGATATACGAGTATACTTGTCCGTGGACTTTCCTAATATTCATGTTCTATTTATAGCAACTACATGTATCATGTTACTAAGATACTTTCAAACTTTCGACCTCATATTCTATTTATAGCGGCTTAGTGAGGAGAGAACAGACTGGTTTCTATTTTGTTTAAATCATTATGCACATACTCTTTGTTATAATTTTGTATAGTGCAGAACCAGTCTAAAAGTTTTTTTGCGCTAAAAAGTATTAAAAAATTCTCAATGCGTTTATGAGTGCAAAAAATATCTCTTAAATAATTTCACAGATGGATTAGAAAAAGTCAATAATAAACAAAGCAAAATGTAATCAATCCTCCAAACACGACGAGGGCATCATCACGTGACGTCTAATCGTTGGCGCTAAATGGCTTCAGATGTTAAGATGGATTCTAGTCTTTGTGTATGTTAGAGCACATTTGTTTCCCCAAGAATTTCGCAGATGGATCAGAAAAAAGCAAAACAACGAGTCCTCCAAAGATTCAAAGATGAATATATGAATGGCATAATACAGCGTTCCATTCTAGGAAAGCATCATGCTCATTGCAGACTGTGCGGAAACGATTTTAGCATTGGTCATGGTGGTAAATTTGATGTGGAAAAACACATGAAAACAAGGAAACACATCGAATTAGCTCGCCTTACGAACTCTAATACTAAGGTAACTTCTTATTTACAGCAGAGCTCAAGTGCAGACTTGAATACTATAAATGCTGAGGTGTTATTTACCGAGTTTTTAATAGAACACGGACTACCCTTAGCGGTAGCAGACCGCGTTGGTCCCTTGTTCAAGCGGATGTTTCCTGATTCGAAAATTGCGGAAAAATATGCTTGTGCAAGAACAAAATCATCTCACATTGTTCGGTGCCTAGCAGAAGATAGTTCACTTAAAATTGCAGAAGCAATGAAAATTGGGCCGTTTAGTATTGCCACAGACGGGAGTTGTGATTATGATGATAAAAAGTTGTACCCAGTATGTGTTAGATACTTTGACAGTGAAAAAGGCAAAGTCATGAGTGTTCTTCTTTCTTTACCAGAATTAACAGTAGATTCCACTGGACAAAACATTTTTGATTTGCTTGACAATGTTTTGAAGAAACATGACATAAGTTGGCAGAACTGTATGGGGTTTGCAGCTGATAATGCATCAGTGATGACTGGAATTCATAAAGGAGTTGCATCCTATATTTTGAAAATGTCTCCATCAGTGTTCATAACAGGTTGCCCCTGTCATTTGATGCACCTTGCTGCTGGTAAGGCTGCTGATAAATTAGAAGTAGATATTGGCCATTTGTTAATAGATATCTACTATTATTTGGAGAAAAGTAGTAAAAGGAAACAGGCTCTAAAGTTGTTACAAGATCAGTTTGATCTTGAAGACTATAAAGTTATAAAGCATGTGTGTACAAGATGGTTATCCCTTGGCAAATGTGTTAGCCATTTACTTGAGCTTTGGGATGCACTACAAGCATTCTTTCAAACTGAAAGTGATTCTGCACAGAGAAAACGTGGTGGAAAAGTGAAGAAGAGTGGTACAAAAGCAGAATCTGTTATTGCAAGTCAGAAGAGAACAAGAGATGAAAGTATAGACAGACATACTAACAATAAAGAGATTGGTGTAGCAGAAAGAAATAAATTTAAATCCATGGAATTTTTATTTGAGAGGCCTCTATCTATCCAGCTAGAGGGCCTCCAGGCTCAGACCATGACTGTGAAAGATAAATCTTTTGACATAAAATCTCATCAGCCATCTGGATCAGGTTCTTCAGAGTATAAATCTGTTAAAAAGCATACTGGATCTTCTCATACTTCCAAGGGCAAAACTAGCAAAGTGGATACTAAGATGGCACAGAAAGAAAAAGAATCTGTTCACTGCTTTGAAGACTCTAAATGTGAGATGGTTTACAAAAAGCTTAATGATCCAGTTACAAAACTGTACTGCTTGTTTATGAAGAGTGCCATTCCATTGTTTGATGCAGCAAATGTTGTATTGCAGAAAGAAGAACCATGCATTCATATTATGCACAAGATTCTGTCAAACCAGTTGTCAGATTTGCTAATAAGGTTTATTAAGCCAGAAATCATCACATCAGCCAAACTTTTAACTGATATTGACTTTCATGACCATGCAAACCAGAAAGATAATGAAGATCTAGCTATTGGTGCAGAAGCAAGAGAATTCATAGAACACAATTCTACTCTTCCTGTGAAGATGTTCTATGATAATGTTAGAGATTATTATGCTACAGCCTGTGATTACATGCTCCATAAATTCCCATATGGAGATGAACTGCTTTTAAATGCTTCAGTTGCTGATGTAAATGAGAGACAGTCAAAAAGCTTCAAAAGTGTTAGATTCTTTGTCAAGAGATATCCCTTTCTATTGCCACCCTTGTCTAACTTGGATCATCTGGAAGAAGAATTCCTGAAGTATCAAGTTGGGATTCTACCTGACAATATACTTAATGCAGATAGAGTTGATGTGCAATGGCACCTTATTTCCCAGCTAAAAGACTCTATCACTGGAAGAAATAAATTTCCTCTTCTTTGTCAGGTTATGAAAGGAATATTGGTTCTTTACCATTCTAATGCTGACTGTGAGAGATTGTTCAGTGTTGTTAACAAAAATAAAACTGAATTCAGGTCCAGGCTAAGTAACCCAGTACTGAGTGCTCTACTGGTATGCAAAACATTCATGGCCTCAGCTGGTACAAAATGTTTTGAAATGCAACATGACAATCTGTTGCTTTCTAAAGCTAAAAGTGCTACATATGAACACTTTAACCATTAATGAATGATAAAAGATGAGAAAAGCAAATAAATCATTGTTAATTGTAATTGTAGTATGTTATATGTGGATTACTCTTTTTCTGCTTGGATTCCTCTTTTTGACCACTTGGATTACACTTTTTCCTCGTCAGGGGTTGGCATGTATGCATGAAGATGCCAATTCAATGCAAAATGAGTAATGTATTCTCTTATATGAGGTCTGTTGGAAAATACAGTTGCTTTAGACATTGTATATAAAGAGAGAACTGAACAAACAGGTTCATTCCAATTTTGGAGTAATTCACATTTCTTGTGTTCCTCTTGTAAGCATGATCATGGCAGGAATGTTATCTGGATTCTTTTAGACTGGATTCTTTGGATTCTTTTAGACTGGATTCTTTTAGACTGGATAGATTGGATTCTTTTAGACTGGATTCTTTGGATTCTATTAGACTGGATTCTTTTAGACTGGATAGACTGGATTCTTTTGGATTCTTTTAGACTGGATTCTTTGGATTCTTTTAGACTGGATAGACTGGATTCTTTTAGACTGGATTCTTTTAGATCACTCATCATATGTGTCAGAAGGTGATTTAAAATCAAGTTCCTTCATGTTGAGTGACATTTCAGATCTGGTGGTGGAGATTCACAGGAAAATTCTACCTTCTCCTAGCTGGCTGGAAGAACTGCACATACAGGTTTCCCATGCCAACCAGAAATAATGAAGAGCATGTTAGGCTTATACCAAATTTGCCCATTTTGAAAGTCTAGGATGAAAAATGGAGAGTTTTCTCCCATTGGTGTGATTAAAGAAACATGTATTCCTTGATTGCCTGAGTACAAGTAGCTAACTTCCTCCAATTGCTCTTCAAGAAGTTATTTTCAGTCACAATCAAGAACTGCCTTTACACAAGTTGAGACACATTTTACCCTCATGCATGGAAGACTTAGGCCCCAAAAGAACCAAATACCTGATTTCTAGCCATATTTCAAATTGTTTTGACCAAAGACCTTGTCTGTTTGTCCAAAACTAAACCTTCAGTGGGTTCTAATTTGGTTGAAAAGACACCATAATAATGTTAGTCACTCAGCTTTGTTATAATATCCGCATACTAATTACTGAAACTTTTGTAGTCAGAATCTCTGAAATTCATGCCTTATATGTCAACCTGAACCATTCACAGTTCCATCACTGTGACAGTGGTTTGCTTTCCTTAATGATGACTCCTTGTTTCAGACTCCTGCGCATGGGATAGCAGTAATTTGTCTCAAAACCACTTTCTTCTTAGAACCCTTCTTTTCAAGGGCATCATCATAGCCCCATAAAGGCATTCAGATGGTACCTGAAGTGTCATCATGGCCCTATAAGGGCATTCAAGTGGTAGCTGAAGTGTACCAAGCTGATTAGAAGAGGAAGATCTTACTTGTTCTTACACCTCAAGGAGGGGCCCTGAGTGGCCGAGTGATCTAAAGTGCTTTCCGTTATGGATCACTGCCATCTCACCTCTGTCTGCATGAGTTCGAGTAAATGTGGTTATGTGAGAAAGCTTGCCAGTAGCTTCTCGTGGGTTGGTGGTTATTTCTGGAGGGTTTCTCGGGTTCATCCTCTACCAATAATACTGGCTGCCATATATAGCCTATTGTGTGCTGAAAAATGGCGTTAAACCCTACAACAACAACACCTCAAGGAAATTTGGGAAAATACTTCTGCTCAGACATTTTTTACCATGATCTATTAGGTTTTCTATTCAGCTTAAAAGAAAAGTAGACAAGGGTATATGCATTTTGTATGCATATCATAACATGAAATTTTGGCAGTTGCTACCAGTATGCTATATAGCAAAAATTCCACCTGAATGGCATGATTAAGCTGTGGGATGGAAGTCAAATGAGACATTCTCTATCTTTTATCTGTAAGACCTTCCTTCCCAATTAAGACAACACGTCTTGTGTCAATAGCACAGTGATTACACTGCATTGTCAGGCCACCCAGCAGCTTTGCATTGATGGTACTTTTGCTTTCCAGGATTTTCAGGAGAAATGTTTCTCATGGCATGTACTAATCTTAATTAGGGCAAGCAGATGAGATTTTAGCATTTTTATAGCGAATCCAAATATGTGGTTAACCACATTTAGCTTGGAAACGGTACATTTGTGGCATAGTGGACATTCTACCTATTGTAAAGGAGCCCCGAGTGGCCAAGTGGTCTAAAGCGCTTTCCATTACAGATCACTACCATCTCACCTGTGTCTGCGTGGGTTTGAGTCTAAGATTCAGCTAATGTAGTTATGTGAGAAAGCTTGCCAGTAGCTTCTTGTGGGTTGGTGGTTCTTTCCGGGGGTTTTCCGGGTTCTTCCTCCACCAATAATACTGGCCGCCATGTATATCATATTGTGTGCTGAAAATTGTCATTAAACTCAACAACAACCTATTGTAGAAATATGTTGCAAAAGGTTGAAAAAATTTACAGAACAATTTTACCTGGGTTTTTTAAAAGAGCCAAGACAATTTATCATTAATTTTGTAATACACATACTGTCATTTATATAAATATTTGTGTAACTATTATAAAGTTAATAATGGTTAAATCACAATCAATTACTTCTTGTTGGTAATCTTAATGAACTACTAAACAATCATTTTTCAAGATATATGTGAATAATCATGCAATTATTTAAATTCTGGGTATTTTAACATATTATTGAGAATGGGAATTGAACATTTGTGATAGGTAGCTTTCACTAGATAACAAAATTTAAGGTTATGTTATTGTAACTTAGTACCCAGTCTGTACACATTTTCAAGTTATGCTTAAAAGTGAGCAAATATATACAGCTAATACTTTGATTTTAAACAAGTTGAAATGCTAATTTGATAGGCAGAAATCATATATATTTAATTGTTAGGAAGTTGATATGCTAATTTGGTAGGCGGAACATTATATTAATAATTTAATTTGTAAGAAGTTGATATGCTAATTTGGCAGGCAGAACATTTTATATTTTTAATTTTTAGGAAGTTAATTGGCTAATTTGGTAGGTGGAACATTATTTATATTTAATATATCTTGGCAACAATATGTGAAAAAAACTGGTTTCAGTATTACCATTTAAATGTTCACCATATGAAAACAATGAGAAGTTACCTTAAAACAGTATGAATGAAGCATGATTTAAAATATACAATGAGAATTTATATATTCATCACACACTGTAAACAAAAAAGAATATCTATTATGCACCAATTACCTATTAGCATATTAACTTCTTCAAAATTATCTATTATACTCATCATACTATATGATATATCAATGTCTTCAAAATCAATTATCTACTATATTTGTCTAACTAAATTGATATATCAATGTCTTCAAAATTAATTATCTAGTATACTCATCCAACTGACTGACATATCAATATTATCAAAATTAATTATCTACTACACTCATTCAACTAATTGACATCAACATTATCAAAATTAATTATCTACTATACTTGTCAAACTAATTGATATATCAATGTCTTCAAAATTAATTATCTACTATACTCAGCCACTAACTGACATCAATATCTTCAAAAAGAATTATCTACTATGCCCAGCCTTCAAATTGGAATAGCAACTTCTTATAAAGAATTATCTACTATGCCCATCCTACAAATTAGAATACTGACCTCTTGGGAAATGAATTATCTACTATGCCCATCCTACAAATTAAAATTCAACTTCTTAAAAATGAATTATCTACTATGCCCATCCTACAAATTAGAAGTTCACCTTCTTCATATAAATTAGAATTTGAAAGTTTTAGCATTATGTTTTGGTTTTTATTTCAAACACGCTGTGTAAAATAACTGTTTTAGTCATCATTTATTTTGAACCTTTTTGTTTCATATATGATATCAGTGGGTTATTGAATTTGTACTGAAAAAATATTAATGTAGACTCACAAGCTTATTGACTACTGGCAGAGCATATCATTCACAAAAAAAACACAGATTCGATGATCCTTACATCAGATAAGATCTGGAATGCTTTGTATTTTCAGCACACAACAACAGTGAACCAGATCAGTGTGGATGAAAATGGAGACTACATTGCCAGCTGTTCTGATGATGGCAAAGTGAGTATTAACTGATGATGGCAAAATGAGTACTAACTGCTGATGGCAAAGTGAGTACTAACTGATGATAGCAAAATGAGTACTAACTGATGATGGTAAAGTGAGCATTAACTGATGATAGCAAAGTGAGTACTAACTGTTGATAGCAAAGTGAGTACTAACTGTTGATGGCACAGTTTCTGTTAGTTTCTCTTGACTACACATTGATTAAATCACTTATTTTCTACCTTAGTAGCAGAGAGGACGAACAGACTAAATCAAAACGTCACCCTTTTTTATTACCAAATTGACTAATGGTGACTAACACAGAAGTCAGTTCAATGACTACACCTAGATTGACCCAAACAAATGTTGTAGTCGACCCTCTCTGCTGCTCTCTCCATGTGTTAAATTGTCAATCTGAGGATTAAAAAATCTTGTATATGAATCAAACTAAATGAATAATTCAGACAAACGATCAATCTGAGACTTTTTTGAACTTTGAGTAATATTCTTCCTCGGTTGGAGGGGTTTCTTTTCTAGGTATCAAAACCCCTTCTTCAATCCTACGACGGTAATATGCCATCAAAGTTCTGTATTTATCTCCACCACATTCATTACAAATCCGATATTGTCCTCGAACGCCAACATTGCATCTAACACAATGTCGAGGACCAGCATGTGGATTTTTTGATATTTATGTTTCTTGCAGTATTCTCCACGACATTTTTTATTACATTTATCTGTGCTTCCTTGACACAGCCATGTACAATTTTTCATATATCAAATAGTATCTATTTAATTTAGTTAGAGGATCTCTTTATTTTGTCAATCTGACATGAGGGGCACCCTCTCTGCAGCTACAAATTAGCCAAATATTGTATAGATACCTACACAATATCTTGTCCTGGGATCATGCAGATTTATTGTTATAAAACCATATGGTGTTGCTTGCGCATGTGAAAAGAAATTTCTGAATTTATTTATATCCATATCCCCGCTACACCAGGTCTGATGAATATTTCTTAGCATGTGTGTATCAATTCCATTAAATACAGCTAAAATATTACAATTATCTCTGATTACTTTTGGAATTTGTGTATACCGCTGAGTTACATAAATAACTTCAGTATTTTTATGTCTTCCTTGAGAAAATATTTTTGCCAGATTTGATTGTTTATCTAGCATTACGTCATCATATACATTAACGAATCCATCAAGATCATCGACAGATGGTGCTTCATCAATATCGGTTATAAAATCAATAATATCATTACCGCTTAGCAATCGTGAGTTTTCATTAAATTCCCTAAGTACTTCGTAGCATCTCTGATCATCTACAGATGGTGCAACTAAATACAATTTATTCCATTTCAACCATCTCATTATCAAATTAAGTAATAATTGTGTTTTACCAGATCCAGACAGGCCTATTAGTATCATTCTGATTGAATTTGGTAATGCTGGATGATGTTTTACCTGTTCTCATTTTCATGTCACTGAAAAATCAATTACATCCATGATATAATATTATATCATGGATTTATATTGATTACGTTGTAAAGTTAAAACTCCAGCTACTGATTTATCTACGGTTACAACAAAAAATAAAAGAATAGCATACAGTGGAAAATGTTCCATATGTGGCAGAAAGAAATTTTCCTTTTTACCACAAAAAAAACAGTGGTAACATTGCAACATTAAGGTAAAAATTTCCAGGAACTCCGTGCGCTAAATATCCCGGAGAAAAACATCTTCCAGGATATAATTACTGTGGTCCTGGCACTCAGCTTGATATCAGACTTGATGAACAAGATCAACCAAAATCCAGTGAATATCTGGTAAATGCAATCGATAAAGCGTGTCACGTTCATGATGTAGCTTATAAAAGTAAAGATCTAGAACAATGACATATCACAGATGTGAAATTGATTCATGCATTGAATTCCATAAAAAATAAAAATCTCAAGGAAGGATTAGCCAGTTGGTTAGTAAAATCTGCGATGAAAACCAAATTAGCAATAGGTGCTGGGTAATTAATTATAATGGAAACAATTTATTATAGCCCAAGAGGATACTGGAAAGGTAGAGCAGCAATCGATAAATTTTCTAATGCAGCAAATGTCACACGTTCTACCGCTGCAGCGTGGTTAGCACGACAAGCAATATGGCAAATTTACCTACCACTGCCTAAACGAATCGAGTACACACATGTTGTTGTTAAAATGTTTAGATTATCTAATGATACAGTACATATATCATCCCAAACTATGATCTTCAGAATATATTTATCTCCCATTCGATCAGGATTCCATGCATCTCCACTCCATCAGAAAAAGCTGTGATAAGTACATGACTGTGTTCCTCGTTGGGTCATTTCTCATGTAAGTCTGTTTGTAGGTGTCAAAACGATCATATCTGAATTTTGAAATAGTTCAATCGCACATGTTGTCTTTCCTAATCCTCCAGGTCCATTTAGATAAATCGTTTTGTGTCTAGCTACGGGATCATATATTGATGGTGCAGACGATGGTTTTAATATCTTATTATTTCTTTGATTGGAAAATCGGCTGATTCAGAATAATTGAGTATATTTTCCTATTTTATTCTCCATTCACTGCATGGTGCATGATTGATGATATTTAGTTGGTCTAGCAATCTTGAATATTTTTTACTGATATAAAAGGAATCAGTAGCTACTCTGACAGCAAACTCTGGAATTTTTTTTATCATCGATAACAGATTAATCGAAACTTACGCAAGCATTGAAGATCTTAAATCGGTATACTGCGATGATTCACCGTCAGTATAAATCACAACTGTACCTTACTTAGTTCCATTTGATAAGAAAGCTGTATTCCGACTTCTAAATGTATTTCTTATTGTTGTATCAGCGATTATAAAATTTAATTCAGCATAGTCCATGATCAGTCTTGTACAATGTCGTTTATGATCGTATGATCCTCCTTGGGTAAATTTACCTATTATTTTCCTGTCAAGATCTTTTTGCAATTTTATTTTCAAAGTTGGTTTTATCAGGATTTTCTTCATCAGAATATTTCTTTTGTTGTGGTAACCCAACTTCAGTCTGCATTCGATATGATATAATCGCTTCACTGACAATCAACGCCAACATTAAACAATCATGCATATATTGTAACAGTACTATTAGAGCCCACTTCTTTTCTGAAAAATGTCTACCGAACCAAACATAGTAAATTGGATGAAGGTTTTCTGTAAACTCGAATGATTTGATACATGCAAATCCAGTAATATCAAAATCAGGTAATAGTCCATTTATTGATACTCGCGTCATCTCTTGTGTCGGGTGACCGAATCTTTTAAAATACCCAGAGCATACTCTGTATCCCAGAAAACTTCCCGGATAACATGCATCCATATCAACCGAGATAACATCTTTACGCGAGTATTCACGGTTCCACAGTCCACCGTGACCTTATTCAACACAACTTAATATTATATCATCAACAAAATCAAACCGAGTTGGTTTCCAGGAATTTCTCTCTCTAGCAAAATGAGCTGAACTCTATCCAGAAAAAATAATTTGTGATTTCGAGTCAATCCAACAACGAAATCTTGAAGGTGGTTATACACTTTCAACGGAGTAGATGCTGATAAAGAACATACAGTCTATAATGTTCCAGTCCTTATCAATGGTAAAAGATACAGCTGTAATAAGTTTGTACCACTTTCTATCGCAGTAGAAAATATTAAATCAAAACTGTCTCACAAATATGAAACAAGCAAAATTATCAACACACGCGTGAGACAACTAAAAAAGATTATAAATGAAAACGCTGTTACCGATGGCAGCTTGGATTAATTCCTCTACAGTTCTGTTGTTTTATTCTGTTATAATATTTTTTTTATTCTGTTATAATATCTTATTTTATTTTGTTATATTTTTTTATTTTGTTATAATATCTTTTTTTATTCTGTTATAATATATTTTTTTATTCAGATTTGTAAATTTTGATGAAATTTCATCCTTTTTTTTTACCCATTTTAGTCAAAATATCATAGAAAAATCTATAAAAATTGTAATATTTGTAGGGTGAAACCCCGAGCAAGTCTCTAAATGATTTATCGATAAATCATTAAATTTGTCATGTTTTGCTCATAAATCAATTAAAATCGGATATATATTTATGAAAATATACAACAAACAGACCAAAAAAAGATTAAATTAATGATTTATCGATAAATCATTTAGAGAATTGCTGGGGTTTTTACCTTACAAAAATCAGAAAGAAATCTGACAGATTTTCTACGATAAATATGACTAAAATGGATAAAAAGATGAAATTTCATCAAATCTGTAAAGAAATATTCTGTTTTACTGAAATCAGATTTTTATTCAGAACTATATAATATTTTTTTAAGTTCATCAAGTTTAATGCAGGAATGAGTGTTGCTTATAATCTGATCTCGGTCACATGTGATCATAGAAATATGTTCTCGCTGCAATCTAACTGTTCTTGCATCAGTAAAAAATCTTCATTACCAAACCCATCAATGACTATATCAACGATGTTGAATGAAGACTGTGTAAATATTAATTTGATTGCATTTCCAGGTGCTTCCTTTTCGTGTAAAAAAAACCTTTCTGTGCTGGTACATATGTAATATTTATCTGATTAATTTGTGAATCAAGATCAAAAAATTGTTTACGATAAAAATATTAAGATTTTACATTGAGATTTATCAGTAAAACCTCTCCACGTAAATCAATCAAGTGTCCACTCTGGTCAGTGAGTTTAAAATTAATTCTTGACAAGTATTGATTATGCGTGCGTAGATGACTCGAATTGATTGGTTCTTGCAAGATCAGGGATCCAGGAGGAACCATTGGAGTAAATGTGTAAAGAATGTACCCTTGTTGAGCTTGATTTGATATCCCAAGATCTGTTTGATAACTACCATCGATTACATCAATACCAGATTGACTGCAATCGTTGATGTTATGTCTACAATCTCTGGTGAAATATGTCTGCCTTCAGTATCTGGATTATTGTTAAATCTGAGAACATCATCATTATGTGGTGGAGTTTCATAAGACCATCCTAGAAAAGTTTTTATTGATGATCGATAAATATCTACGACATAATCGGGAGATTTAACTTCAATCACAGATGATAATGTTGGTTCGTGAACAGTAATAGTTATTTTTTATTTATTTTTTTTGTTGTTGACTTTATTCTGCGCTGGAATTCATCGTTGATTTGTTCAATCTGATAGCTACCTGTGGGGATATAAACAACAAAGAAATCTGGGGTTCCATCTGGCTTATTTTTGTTTGCAAGTACAAGTGAATTATTTGGAGGTAATCCACCAAATGGTTCAGATCTGATATTTGGCCAACTGTGATATACTCATAGTTGTGCATGTGCAATCTCCCTTGCTGAAATTGCAGTTGGAAAATTAATGCTGAATTCAGGATTGGTGATGCTCACTGATATCATAGTTGTTTTCACCAGTGTTGCGTTCATGGCAATCTGTTGCATTAGTTCTTGTGCTGAGATTTATCTATTTATCTGTAACTTTAATGGGTGTAGATTCTATCACAGTCATTGTTTCGGAGAATATTTTAGTCATTAATGCGAACTCAGAATCCAGTATTGAAGCATCGTTGAGGCTTTCAGATATTAACTGAGATAGTTTAGAATATGTCACCATTGCTGCTTGTAACTTCACCGCATAATCAGATAATTTTTCATTCGTGCACGTCAATATTTTTTTGCGATTATATTAAAAACTCCAGCGATCACAGTTGATGCTGAAACACAGATCGTTATGACTGCTGGTGATGTCATTGTTACCGCGGACAATAAAAGACCGGCTCCAGCAACAACCACGGAGACTGAGTATACAATTATGTCAATGACAATTACATGTCTGTGATATTTTTTTACTTTTATGGTGTAAGTATCAACGATAGATTTTAATTTATCTTGACACTCATGTGGTTGATTGTACCTATAGTCCATATTATTTATGCTGTAATCAATAGAGGTGTTTCGGCAACAAATTCTGGACACCACCAGATCGTTGCTGCAGTTAGTTTTTTGTCGGATGCAACCAGGATAAATGTTTCCTTGTCTCCACGGTTTAATATAACAGATACGGTTCCAGAAACTTGTCTGTTGAGTGACTCCATGGATATGTGGTAAATATCTCAAATTTTGCACTACTAAACACAATCTGTACACGCAGTAACTTCCATTGTATGTTTGATAGTATTATTTTATTGAGACCATGTTGATCCTGATGATATTGTGTATACGGCGTTGTTAATCCACCTGTGGAGAATTTTACCCTGATATTTTTCAAGGAGATCAATTTTATTAATAATATCATGAGCATCACTTACAATATCTTCCTGTGTTTTCTTAATTGATGTTTTAATATCAGAAAGTTTCGTATCAACGATTAATGGTTTTCCAAAGAATTCATCTGTAATTTCATTAATCTTTCTGAAATTTCTATGGAGACTTGTAAACGCACCTATGTGAACGTCATACTC
This sequence comes from Unio delphinus, assembly GCA_029339505.1. NCBI lineage: Eukaryota > Metazoa > Mollusca > Bivalvia > Unionida > Unionidae > Unio > Unio delphinus. The sequence continues at coordinate 17,824,984 of JAQISU010000035.1, read as the reverse complement.
GGCTCTCAATATAGATAATTTTCAGTCTACGGTATTGTGATCATTTATGTGAAGTCCATATTCGGTTTTTAAAGTGGATAATGTACCACTAATGGCATGTTCTGTTTTTAACGTAGATAATTTACCATCAACAGTGTCAACATATCTTTTTGTTGCCGCATCTTCATCTGATGTTGGATATCTCAAGACGGTTCTCCTGTTAATACACCATCTGATGTTGATAATCGTTTTTGAACATTTTTTATAATTTCACTCCTGATATATTCTATCGATATACCTGAATCTCATATTTTTCTGTTGTCTGTAAATACCGAAATATTATTCATAGCAGCGCCAAGAACCATACGAACTATATCATTCCACTTAATATTACTTGTTTTCAAAACGCCTTGTTTGTCCTGAAAAATAACAACTTCATCTTGGTCAACCCCAGCTTGGTTCATAATATCAGCAGGGTCATCCTTAGTTGCGTATTTTGATGCGTCGAAATCATTATCGGTTCCTTTGTCGGTTTTTCTGATCAAAGATCTTTCGTAAATATCAACCATTATATATGTGTACAATTTTAAAAATACCTGTCCGACGATTACTTGTGTATTCGTGTACAACTTTATGAGGTGATTTAGTTGATTTTGATATCGCATCAAGTACAGCAATAGATTCATGACCACATATTGGTAAGTCTGTCATTGTCTGTGTTGGTAATGTTGAATACCAAGTTCTGGCAGGTAATTGATTAATATAATTTAAAAAATTCAACTGGTGGTGATAGTCCATATGAATAAAAATAAACACTTCCTGCTTGGATCAATCGCATATGCAACCCAGTGAGTTCCTGGACCGGAATTCAAATCGAGATTGATGATACCGGTTTCAATGTGATGTGGTTGTTTCAGTAATTGATCACGTAAAAACACTTCTCTAAAAGGTTTTATTTTTAATTTTTTAGCAGCATTTATCAGATCAAAATTTGACATCGGTGTTATTATATTCCTGGAAGTCTCAGTCCCTTTCCTAGATAAGTTCCTGGAAATCTGAGACGGCGTCCCTTTTTTTATTACCCTTTTCCTGTTGCTTTCTTTAATGCCATTCCAGTGGCGGTTCCAACAGCACCTAATGCAGCTTCTTTTGCAACTGCAGGTGCAGCTGCAGTAATTAATGCTGGTATTGCTTTAGGAAGTGGAAATATACCTCCTGATTTAATCATATCTTTGATGGTACTTAGAGAAAATTCAAGTTGAACTCCAGTTTTTGATACCAGAGCTTTATTGAAATGTTTAAGCTGATTACCAGTTAACAATAATTTGTTTGGACCACCACTCATTTGTTTTTTCTTTAATGTTATTTTTGTCCCACATTGATTGGCGTTTTATGATTGTAGTTTTTTTTATCTGACCTTGAATCTTAGTTGCGTTAACATAACTATATGACATTTTTATATTTACTTGATTAATTTTAATTACATGAGCTCTATGGAGGCATCAATGACTTGTATTCGTCCACCAACACCCTCGAGTAATACTGCTCTGTCGCTAAGTATAACAGCGATCGCTCTGAAACCAGCAAGAACAACAGGTGGACCTACAGCACCAGCAGGAAAAATACCTACATTAGCTCGAAAATATATATCAACAACAGATTGTCTGTATAAATCTAAATGTTCCAGTGAAAAGTAATAGATCGGATATAATGTTGTAAATTCTTTTTGTGATATTTGCAAACCGGTATCTACATTTAGATCACGCCCCATAAATGACATTAAATGATGATATGCACGTGCAACAGTATTATGTTGAAAATTTAACTTTATATCTTCTGCAGGTTCTTGATGTCCATTTATTCTTAAACCAGCCTCGGCAACATCAAGTTTGTCAAATATAGTCATACTTTTTTTCTGATTATTTACTCGTGCATTTGCCTGAAGTGCGATAAAAATATCTCGTGGTGATGAAACCCCCTGTTGTGCTGATATATGCCATGTAAATTGACCATCACCATTACCTTGAGTAATATCTGTAGTCATTGTTTTCCATGATAGCAGTGATTTACCACCTTGATTCATGAAAGAAAGTAATTTATTTTTTTCTGTGATAGATGGAACCATTACCGGCATCCACAATGATAATTTTGCTTTCGTTATTTTAGCTTCGTCAATAACCCCATCAGCTCGCCAGACTGCATCATTGTCTGAGTCTTTTCTGACAAGTACTATAGTGTGTTTAGCACCAAATATAACCTTTCTAACATCACTGCAAAATCCAAAAATATGAGATAATGGAATTGCACACGAAAATTCTCCATTAGCGTTCAACATTGACTTACGTGCTGCAAATCCAAGGTTAAAATTGTTATTTCTTGATAATACTGCATTTACGTCTGCGGCTCTTACATTACCAGTAGTTAAGTCTGTGTGATCTGCATGATCAGTTATATCCTTTGCAAACATCATCGATGGAGCAGCTACTGAATAATGCCATAATATCGTTATTGACAAAAGCAATTTTAGTAGCAGCTTCATAATTTGTATCGTCTAGTTTTATAAGTCGACCTTCAACTTCGATAAATGCCTCAGCGGGTAAGAAATATCGACTTGTATCCTGTACTTGTAATTCTATTCTTCCATGATGATTTGGTTGTACTGCATCATAAGAATAATATTGATAATCGCGCAATGAATCATTTTTACGAACTGGTTCACCCATATCCAACGCTGTATCAATTTCACACTTAAACATTTTATTGTAATTACTATGATCTAAATTGTAATTATCTATGAAGACCACTTCCTGCTATCAGATTAGCGGTTATGTTATCTTCTTTTTCTTTTAACGCTGTATCAGCCAGATCCATTAATCTTTGGGTTGTGGCCTGATTTATTATTTTACTTTCGTTTGCAGGTATAACTTTAGTAGATGGTAATTTCAGTTGTTTTTTTTCATCGTAATAACTGTAAAATTCTGTCCTTGACCGCCAAAAACACTTTACCGGCAAGATCAGCAATTGCGCTAGGAGCTTTATCGTGAATAACATCGATAGCTTTCATTGATAATTGTTTTGCAATTGGCATTGCTTTTGGGGCTATCCTGGTAAATAAACCCCAAACAACATCACCAAGTCCATCTCCGTAGGTTATTTCATAAACTGGTAATTGTGAATTTACTACTCTGATCATTCTTGGTCTATGATACGTATTGTGTACGATCATTTTATTTAATCATTCACCATGATCTAAATTATATGTCAAGGGATTTAGTCATCTGTAATTTCATTGATAAATTCTCGATTGGTATTGATGTCCATGATACCACCAGTAAATAATCTCCAAAAAATATCAGATATTTCGTTGATAATTTCATGAGAAGTATTTCCAACGCGTTTTCCTCCTATGAGAATTTCTAGTCTAGCCACGTCAGCGATGATGTCAGGGCAAGTGATAAGATTATTTCCTAGACCACTTCCTGTTGTAGCGCCTGAAGAGTCATCACCAGGATATTTTTTCTTTTTACTTGGATAAAGTAAACTACCCAACCATATAGTCTTTCCTTGAATCTTTTCTTTTATTGATCTCTTTTTTTTCTTCTTCTCTCTGTTCCATTTTTTCTTCTTCTGTCTTTCTTTTTTTCTTTTTTCGTATTTTTTCTAGGTTTTTCAGATTGATGTGGAGAAAATTGTTGTTCGATTTGCTGCAGAGGTGGAGGAAGTTGATACTGAGGAGGTTGTTCTATTTGTTGCAAAGGTGGAGGTAGTTGATACTGTGGTTGTTGTTGTTCTATTTGCTGTTGAGTTTCTTTTAAAAATCTATTTATATCGTTAATATAATCATTATATACTGGGTCATCACTTCTAGCCTGAATTTTTTTGTAGTACACACATTATAGCCATTTAAAATAGTTATCAGCATTCATGTTAACATACTCAGGTTTTAAAATCTCAGACTTTCGAGAAAAACTATCATATGCAGCACGAGAAAAATCCTTCTTTTTAATATTTTCTTTAAAATATTCAATAACACCAAGTCCTTAAATTTAATAACCAATTTAACATTTTCTCTTTTGCTTTAGGTTGAGATGCAAGTTCTTCTTTCTCATCAGCTATTTCAGTGTAAATTTTATCAATATCTTGTTTAGGTTGTGAGGCAGCTATTCTAGCTGGAAGATCTTGTAAAATCTCTTGTGTTGCCCTAGTGGTTTCTTGTATTGTCCCAAGAAGAGGTTTCTTTTTTTCTGGATCAGTGATACCTCCCCATACAACTTTCTCAGTTGTTGCAGTAATAGGTTTAAATAATCTTTCTGTACCTTCTACGTAATCAACTTGTGACTCCTGTCGTTCTTGAAGTTTTCTTCGAAACGAATCTCTCAGAGGAATAATTTTTTTGATTGCTTCCTGGTGTTCTCCAGCTAATCTAGTAGTATATGCTTCTCCGATATTTGACATATTTTTATTGATTTATATAATGATTTAATTACATGTATCGATACAATATTTGGCTAATTTGTAGCTGCAGAGAGGGTGCCCCTCACGCCAGATTGACAAAATAAAGATATTCTCTAACTAAATTAAATAGATACTATTTGATATATGAAAAATTGTACATGGCTGCATCAAGGAAGCACAGATAAATGTAATAAAAAAAATGTCATTTAGAATACTGCAAGAAACATATATATATATCCTATCAAAAAATCCACATGCTGGTCCTCGACATTGTGTTAGATGTAATGTTGGCGCTTGAGGACAATATCGGATTTGTAATGAATGTGGTGGAGATAAATACAGAACTTTGATGGCGTATTATCGTCGTAGGATCGAAGAAGGGGTTTTGATATAAAGAAAAGAAACCCTCCAACTAAGGAAGAATATTACTCAAAGTTCAAAAAAGTCTCAGATTGATCATTTGTCTGAATTATTCATTTTGTTTGATTTATATACAAGATATTTTTTATCCTCAGATTGACAATTTAACACATGGAGAGAACAGCAGAGAGGGTCAACTACAACATTTGTTTGGGTCAATCTATGTGTAGTCATTGAACTGACTTCTGTGTTAGTCACCATTAGTCGATTTGGTAATAAAAAAGGATGACATTTCGATTTAGTCTGTTTGTCCTCTCTGCTGCTACCTTAATGGTATCAGGTTTGATTTCCAGTGTTTCCAGAGGTTGAGTTTGTGGCCAGTTGGCCTATTTGTTTAGATTTCTAAATAACAGTAAGTTTGCAGGAGTATCCTTGAAGCAGCTTGTCCATCCATCTATCCATCACACTTTATGAAACTTGGTTTGCCTGTGTTTCATGACTAGACATTGTGCTCTGTAAAAGATGGATTCAGTCTGATAAACATTTAGTTATCCTCATCTTTAGCAGAAAAATGTTTTCATCACATTCTCACATACCAGAATTTCACTACGCCCATTTTTAGCATAAAAATGTTTTTATAACATTCTGGTCCCAATAATATATTCACATTCTCACACACCAAAAATTATTTCACTACGCCCATATTTAGCATAAAAATGTTTTCATCACATTCTGGTCCCATTAATATATTCACATTCTCACACACCAGAATTCCTGACACCAATAAGCTCATTTGAACATCCAGATTAAGATTGTATATCTGGTAATTGTCATCACACATTATGCATTGTCCTTACTGTATCTGTAAACAGGTGCTTGTTACAAGTCTAGCGACTTGATTTCAGAATAGATTTGGGTCAAATTATTATGAATATTGTCTGTATGTCAGTGTCAATTTTATCAGTTGCTTGGATTAGTACCAAACAGCTAATTCAAGCTTGCATTTAATAACAGTAAACAAACACTTCAAAATAACCAGGCACTTAGGAAAAATAATATTTTGATTAAGTGACTTATTATCAATTAACAAATTTTCATCTGATCCATACATTTTCAGATTGAAATAGGAAATTGCAACTCGCACAATATTCTCTTTTTAAAAATATAAATAAACCACCATGCTCAATTAAGAAACAAATGCTATGTCCATTCCTTGAATAATTTTATTAGTTAATTTGCCTTTTAGTTTAAAGTTGTACTTTTAACAGTCTCCTTATAATCTTTTTGTAGCAATATTATAGACCAACACATTACATATAAGCCAATACAAAAAGCCAAATAAATCTTTCTAACGAAATGGCAGTTAATTTACTGCCTGTTATGAAACGTGTACTGGCATCATTTTTTTTGCACTATGTCTAGAACACATTTATCCAAAAATCAAAGGGGCTAATGTTTCATCTGCTTTAAAGTAAGTTACACTTAAACCTTTACATCTTTCTCTTATTGCAGCAAAGTTACAAACCAAAACAATCTTCCCCCTGACTTTGTAATCCAAATTATGCATTTTTCTCTGTAAGCTTACGGATTTCTTTGTTGTGAAACAATGCCTTGGCTTATAATGTGTTCTCCAGATATCTTGTGGTGAACAAGGGCAGAATTTTTAAATAAATTCTTGAACCCTGTCACGAAAGGATATTCACTTTTGCAGTCTTTGCAATCACATGATCAGAAGTCACACCAGTAACCATAAACCCAATGGATGTGCCATATTCCAGTCAAGGGGATTATTTCTCCATTTTTCATTAAAGTTAGATCACAGCTACTCTTAGGTTAGTTTGTCTGAACCATACCTTGCTGAGCTTGATGGCAATCAATTGAGAGCTTGCAAAATTAGGGGAAGCTACTATGTCATGACAGTGTTTATGCTCAAAGTATACATGATGCCATCCATCATCCTTAGCACTGGATATTAAATCCTGATCGTATTATGCAAATCATTTTCATTACAAAATGTACAGCAACAAAATGTGTGCATCAGTTATCTCCATTGTGCATCTGTGATGCATAAATGGGCATAAAGGAAACAATGTAATAAGTTCTTACAGTTGTCGGTGTAAATATGCAGTCAAAGAAGCAATAATAGATTGTTACATGTGTCTATGTAAATATGCATCCAGTAAACAATAATAGATTGTTACATGTGTCATTGTCATGCAGTCAGTACAACAACAGTAAGTTTTTAAAGGTGTCTCTGTAAATGTTCAGTCAATACAACAAAAATAAGTTCATACAGGTTTCAGTGTACATATGCATCCAGAACAAGAATAATAAATTCTCACAGGTGTGTATGTAAAATTGCAATCACTACGACTATAAAACGTTCTTATAGATGCCTATGTAAGTATGAAGTCAATACAACAATGAGCTTAAACAATAACCACTTTCAGTTAATTTCATTTTATAATTAGTGTTACATACTCAGCCATTGAGGAACTGCAGATAAGAAAGTGAGCGTTTACTTATATGATAATGATGTGCATTATATGTGTTAAGATATTTGTTACAATTGATCTTTACAGATTTAACAATGCCTGCATGGTATCTGTAGCCACATATTAATCATGACATTTTATGGTAATTAAATAAAGGATTTATTTTGGTATTATTATTATTATTATTATTATTATTATTATTATTGCAGGTTCATATTTCTGGTCTCTATGCACCAGAAAACAACCAAGTTATAAATTTTGACCGACCAGTGAAAGCAGTTGCCTTAGATCCTTTGTTTTACAAATCCAGTGCTAAACAGTTTGTCACAGGAGATGATAAGGTAATATTATTACAGGGGGATAGTAAGGATCTATTGTCACTGGGTATGGTAAAAAACTATTGCAACAGGGGATGATAACGTAATATTGTCACAGGGAATGATACGGTAATTTTGTCACAGGGGATGATAAGGTAATATTTTCACAGGGGTTGGTAAAGAACTATTGTCACAGGGTCTGAAAATACTGTCACAGGGAATGATATGGTGATACTTTTACAGGGAATGATAAGTTAGTACTGTCACATGATAAGGTAATACTGTGACAGGGAATGATAAGCTAATACTGTCACAGGGAATGATAAAGTGATACTGTGACAAGGAATGATAAGGTAATACTGTTACAGGGAAGGATACAGAAATATTGTAACAGGGAATGATAAGGTAATACTGTCACAGGGAATGAAAATGCAATAATGTAACAGGGGATGATAAGGTAATACTGTCACAGGGAAAGATTTGGTAATACTGTCACAGAGAATGATAAGGTAATAATGTCACAGGGAATAATAAGGAAATAATATGACTAGGAATGATAAGGAAATAAATACTATGAGTAGGAATGATAAGGTAATATAGATATATGGCATGTTTTGAGTTTCTCTTCATCAAAGGTTTCTTACTTAAGTTGACTGGCCTTTGATCTTAGCAAGTTGTTGGGCAACGGACTAATCTAGATATTGTTTTTATTGCAATACCAGTCTGAGAACAGGGTGTATTTTCGTGATGGTGTATTTTCATGTTGGTGTATTTTCATGTTGGTGATGATTTTATTTATTGGATTGATTACAGTGAGCAGAATACACTAATCTGTATTCGACAAATCAGGGAAACAAAAATTTGTACCCATAAAATTATAATATTTTTGTACATTGCACATAAAACAATCTTGATAATGTAATGATGATAATAAAATTAATAATAATAGTCATAGGTGCATGATATTTGTTCAAAATTTAATTTTAGGAGGCAGGCTTAATTGTATATACATGTAGATAATAAGCAGATGCATTTATATCTATGTTCATATTTATACATTTATTTCAGTTATATTATTATTAGCTGCTACAGTTATTTTGATATCTAAATGTGATTTATATTCCTTACTTTTTTTTGAAAACTTCAGCTGGTCCTAACTGAGAAGGGATTCTTTGGCCGTAACAAGTCAACCATTCTCCATGAAGGAGAAGGGCCTATCAGGGAAATAAAATGGAAAGGAGACTTCATTGCCTGGGCAAATGATAGAGTTGGTATTATTGGTTTTTATACACATAAAGCTGATCATGTTATGGGGTTGTATGTCCATCTGTTACCAATTTTGTTTCAGCTAGAGTTGTCTGCCATATTCAGTAACCAAACTTAATGGATGGCTTGCACTTTGAATTAGGAAAAAACCTAATGATTTTGTGCTTAAAAATCAAATGTTAAGGTCACTGACTGAAAGAATAATAATGGTTTTTGAATTTCATTTCAGCAATTGCCAAACTTTCGGGAAATCTTGCACATGGGACACAGGTGCTAAATAAGCTGAATCAGTCAATTAGCTTTGGTGTTACAAAAGTCAAACCAAAATTCCATGAGCATTTGTGTCATAAGAAACCAACTGTATACTAAGTGGGTTTATAATAGGGCAATGCTTTATCAATCTACATCAGATTTACTTGCTAGTGAATGTACAACATGATTGTTCAAGTCAGGTTGTGTATTTTGCGATATTTACTTATAGATGGATTGATTCATTGATTGTGTTTAGCAGCACATCAGCACATGAAAGGTTATATTGTGCTGAAGCATTTGTGGAGTAAAGTTTGTAGTCCATAAAAAAACAATGATTGAACCTGGAATGAGTGGAATTTGAACCTGCATGTTTCCTACATCAGTTTAAAACACACAGAACACCGTGAATTACCTTTACCACGTATACTGAATTAAATTATTTACCTCCAAACACCCAACTCCACTACAATGATATTGGAACAGCCCTTTTTTTCAACTAGACTGGTGTCAAAGTAAATCATACAGTGGCAGATTTTATTGACAAGGAGAAGGAATGTACCTCTTGTGGAATCTTTCATGCATTGGTCCTTGGCTCCCATGAGATTTTGCCAGGGGTCTAGAATGTTGGCCTGTGTGACTCCTTGGATTTATCCTGGGTCTAGACTATTGGCCATGGTGACTCCCCAGATTTGTCATGGGTCTTGACTATTGACCTAGGTGAGTCATCAGATTTGTTCTGAGTCTAGGCTGTTGGCCTGTGTGACTCCTTAAATTTGTCCTGAGTCTAGACTGTTTTCCTGTGTGACTCCTTAGATCTGCCCTGTGTCTAGACTATTGATCTAGGTGACATCTTAGATTTATCCTGGGCCTGCACTGTTTGCCTGAGTGACTCCTTAAATTTGTGCTGGGTCTAGATTGTTGGCCTAGGCAACTTCTTAGATATGCCCTGGGTCTAGACTGTTGGTCTAGGCAACTTCTAAGATATGCCTTGGGTCTAGACTGTTGGCTTTAGTGACTCCACAGATTTGCTCTGGGTCTTGACTATTGACTCAGGTAACATCTTAGATTTATCCTATGTCTAGAATTTTTGCCTGGGTGACTCTTTAGATTTGCCCTGGGTCTAGACTGTTGGCCTTGGTTACTTTTTAGATTTTGTCCAAGGTCTAAACTGTTGGCTTAAGTGACTCCTCAGTTTTTCCCTGGGTCTAAATTAATGACCTAGGTTACTCCTTAGATTTGACCTGGGTCTAGACTATTGACCTAGGTTACTCCTTAAATTTGACCTGGGTCTAGACTATTGACCTAGGTTACTCCTTAAATTTGACCTGGGTCTAGACTATTGACCTAGGTGGCTCCTTAGATTTGCAGCCTTGTGAAGGAAACTGGGAAACCTGATATGACTGTAACTTGCCAATGTCATCAACTAACCAGTCTTTGAGTTCCATAAAACCCAACATCTTCACACAACCAGTCTTTGCGTTCCTTATAAACTCACAGTCGAATCCATCACAATCAACATATATATTAATCTTCTGTTGCATAATGTAATAGCAGATTAGTGTTTGTGTCATTTGTTCTATTGATTAATTCCAAAATACTGCATTATGCATTGATTGATTTATGTTTGATATTTCATCAGACTTGTATGTGATGTTTGTTTTGTTGCAGGGAGTTAAAGTGTATGATGTGAGCAAGAAGAGTCGGATAACCTCAATCTCCAAAGAGCATGAGTAAGTAAAATTTACTACAAGGATTAGTCATAAGTCAAATTTCATACAGTGGTCATTAGTTAGTCAAACTTACTACAAGGATTGGTCATAAGTCAAATTTCATACAGTGATCATGAGTAAGTCAAATTTACTATAAGGATTAGTCAGAAGTCAAATTTCATACAGTGATCGTGAGTACCATATATACTTGCGTATAAGCCAAGAAATTTAGGAAAAAAATAAGGCCTGGAAGAAGGGGGGGTCGGCTTATCTGTGGGTCAAGTTCCAAATCTGAAATTTATAATGCTTTTTCCCCTCGATTTCCAGTATTTATTGTTTCCATCGATCACCGAATATGAGATCACATGCCTAATGATGCCACATGGCTGATAAGATTTGTCCTGTCGTGAAGTAAAACAAATATTTTTTTTCTAACATAAGTGGTAGGATAATGAATGAAAAACATGTTTTAACGTACTTGACATCTATTTGACAGATGTCCATCCACCAGAAAATACAGCCATACATGTTATTTGAACCACGCAAATACATGTATTTTCCAAAAGAACCGCCATATTAGTAATCTCTATTCAAGTATTTAACCCTCAGCTAATCAGTAATCATTAAACTCTACGGTTTCATAGAAATGCATGCTAGTTTATTTCAGTGTAAATATGAAAAGAATCTACGTAAAAAGAAATAAAAGAATTACGATACTGAAGGTATATACGACAAACATTTTGATCAAGAGTAGAAATACATGTATGACAGTCTTCAAGAAACAATAGCGAGAGACTCCATAGGGGTTTGTTGCACGCACGCTTAGGAATGGTAAATAACAGTGCAATATACGAGTCATCGTGAATAATTGTAAAACAACATAATTTGTTGGATTTCTTTGACAGGTGTTTTAGAAGTAATCGGCAGCCACAGTTTATATACAACTATTGTTTAGTTGTTTGTAAAGCAAAGTGGTTTGTTAGCGGAAGATTGTTGTACAGTAGCTACCATATGCTTAATCTGTGGTAAATGCCTCGGGGATAACAGGTTTGTTTTGTTGCACAATGCCAATGACTTAACTAATAGATGCCAACTCTCAGATGTATTGTTTAATGAGATAAGGTAGTGGACATGGTTTCTGCTCAAAGTTATAAATTGTCACAATACTTGAATAATGTCCACTCTGAAACCAATCATAGTTTGATCAATTGAATCACACTACCAGTAGTTTAAAAAACAAAACACAAATAACAATGATAAATAATTATCAAATACAAATTGAAAACCAACCACACATAGAAATAATTACAGGATAAGGTATATAAATAGTATACTACTACTGAAAGAAATTATTTCAATTTAATCTCTCTAGAAGTTTATATTCAATTCAATCGGATAAAATGAATAGTGTTGGAAGTAAAAGAAAGCGTTCTGCTTATGATGCAGCATTCAAACTTAAATTTATTGAATATGCAGAAGCAAATAACAACTGTGCTGCAGCACGCGAATTTGTTATGAACGAGTAACAAGTACGAAAAAATTAGAAAAAATGCCTAAATCCAAGAAGGCTCGTCAGACAGGGATTGCCTCTTTTCCTGAATTGGAGAAAGAACTCAGTGATTTTGTAAGTGAACGTCGACAAAATGGATACATTGTCACATGAACTGCAATTCGTCTACGTGCTATGCAGATGGCGAAAATGATAAATATAAGTTGGCAGTTTCAAAATTTGTTGCATCAGCCGGCTGTTGTTCGTGTTTTATGAACCGGAATGGTTTCTGCCTCAGGCAGTGAACGAAAATAGCACAAAAGCTACCAAAAGACTTGGAAGAAAAATTTGAATCATTTCAGCAGTTCATCATTAAACGCAGAAAGGAGTGCTCATTTGAACTGTCACAAATTGGAAATATGGATGAGACACCGATGACATTTGACTTACCAAGCAATAAAACAGTCGATGCTGCTGGTGATAAAAACTATTTGGATAAAAACGACTGGCCATGAAAAAACGCATTTCACAGTTGTATTGGCCTGTTTAGCTGATGGATCAAAGCTGCCTCCTGTCATCATTTTTAAAAGGAAGACGCTGCCGAAGAGCATGAAGGGATGGATGGACGAAAGTGGAACAGTTGAATGGTTGGAGAAAGTAGACCAGGTACAATTCTTCGGAAACCTTCATTGCTTGTGTGGGATATGTTTTGTGCACATCAGACCGATGAAGTCAAAAAGGCCGCAAAGAAAATGAAAACAACACTGGCTGTGATACCAGGAGGTTTAACGTCAGTGTTACAACCTCTTGATGTCTGCCTTACAAAACCTTTTAAGGACAAGATACGAAAGATTTGGGCAGAATGGGTTTGTTCAGGGGCTGTCAAAATGACAAAAGGCGGAAATTTAATGAGGCCCGACATCGATTTGGTTGCCAAGTGGGTAAAAGAAGCGTGGGACTCAATTCCATTGGAAATGATAGCAAAATCATTCAGGAAGTGCTGCATCAGCAATGCTATGGATGGAACAGAGGATGATGATATATTTCAATCCAACAATGACGAAGAGAGCGAGAAGGAGAACGACACACTATCGGATGACCATGATGACAATGATGACATACATGATGAAAGCACGCTCGTAACAGAAGCTGAGTTTTGTGAACTGTTTGGCGAGTCTGATACAGAGCCTGATTTTGAAGGATTCTAAAAGTGGTCAAACTTTTATAATTCATGATTTTAGAATGAGGATTAATTAAATTTCCATGAAGACTTAACACTTCAGAATTGTTTTTATTTCAACATATAAACTTGATTTCTTACTTTTATTTTATTTAATAATGTGATTTACCTAAATAAACGTATTCAGAACTCACTTTGTGCATCTTACCGTTTGTATAAAAATTATGGGTCGGCTTATACGCGGGTCATGCACTTTATACCACTTTTACCAATTCAGTTTTTTTTGGGGGGGGTCGGCTTATACACGAACGGGCTTATATGCGAGTATATACGGTAAGTTAAATTTACTACAAGAAGTAAGTCAGGTTCAATCCATTGATCATGGGTAGGTCAGTTTTACTCCAGTTACCATGAGTGAGTCAAATTTACTCCTTTGGTCATGCATAAATCAGATTTACACCAGGGATCATGATTGAGTCAAATTTACTCCAGTGAGCATGAATTAGTCATAGTTACATGCATATCTTGGAGAGACAGAAGTGTGATTTAAGCAACAAGATAAACCTCAAGCATTCATGTATTTATAATGCATAATACATACCTTTTTATAGTCAGAAAAGATACAGACCTGTTTATTTTAAATCGTTAGTACAATGGTGCATTATGGGATGGCAGATCTTGACTTTTGCTCTTTGCAAGTGAGTGGTCAAAACTCCTGGATATATCTGACAAAACTAATCTTTTGTCTAAGTAAGAAATTATTATTTGTGGATTTCATTGCTGCCCTGAACTATGAAATCATATACCTAACAAAGCATTTGCCACATATGATTAAGAAGTTCTCCTCCTTTTTTATTTTTGTACGTTTCATTTCCAGAAGTCAACAGTGCTGTTTGATAAATCAGTGTTATTTCCATAAACTGGTTAAAAATATAAGACTATAAAACATTTTTATTGTTTTAGAGCATCTGGTAGCCATAATTTCCACACATTGCTTTAAATCAATATATTGAGATACAAAAGAATTGAGAGAAAAAGAATAAGGCCTGTTTTTACTGAAAATGAAAGAAAGGATAGGAAATGATATGATAAATACAGTTTTTAGACATAATACTTATTCAGATTGATTCTTTAATTCAAATGACATTGTTGTAAACAAATTTTATATCTTTGTGAAACCATGTCTCATTTGATCCATGCATGCTAAATCCAAATGAACAACAAGACCATACAATATTATAGTTACTGCTGTTGAAACACTGTGTATTTATACTAATTACAACAAGACCATAAAATATTAAAGCTATACATATTGAAACACTGTGTATTTATACTAATTACAAAAAGACCATAAAATATTAAACACTGTGTATTTATACACAGTTGTATTTATTTGTATTTTTACAAGACCATAAAATATTAAACACTGTGTATTTATACTAATTACAACAAGACCATAAAATATTAAACACTGTGTATTTATACTAATTACAACAAGACCATAAAATATTAAAGCTATACATATTGAAACACTGTATTTATACGAATTACAACAAGACCATAAAATATTAAAGCTATACATATTGAAACACTGTGTATTTATACTAATTACAACAAGACCATAAAATATTAAAGCTATACAAATATTAATTATAGCAGGGTATTGAAGCTCCCACATTTATGATTTTCTGACAAAACTACTGAACATAAACATCATATCACTTGAGTTGGCTGGCACAAAAAAAAATTTTCTTTTGTAAATAATCCTGAAAATGTTGAATTAAACAAATCTAGCATTCTCCAAGATATGGAAATTATGTCTGATATTTCACACATATTCATATATTGACAACATTTGAAGTCTATTGGTTGAAGTTGGTTCATTTTTTAGGCAGGCTCAGATAATCTAGTAATTTAATTGTTTTTCAATTTAGTTAGCATCTTTGCACTTTGATAGGTTGTGAACACATCAGATGTTGACACTGCATGCTAATAGCAAGGGACAGCTGATCACATGTTTAGTTCACATGTGGAATACTCTCTAACCTGATGGGGATCAAAGTTGATTTTTACCAGTTTTAAGCCACTGTGTAATGCTTTGGTCATCAGATTAGTAATTGGTGTTGTAACTTTATGGATAGTATTGGAATGAAGAGATGTTACACAAATACTTGCAAATAATTTGTAACTTAGTGTTGTTGGCTGCATTATCTCCCCTTGATGCTGCATGTGCGTGATTTATCTTGACAGGCATTGGATTCGTGTAGATACTGGTGGTGGCACAGTTTTAACCATTAAAGCAACCAATGTTTACCATCCTGATAGTTTTTTCTGTTGTATTTTGTTTGTTTGAGGTATTTGTTGAGATTAATTCATGAAATGAAACACCTACAAAAATGCAAACTTGGAGGGGCAAAACTACAAATATAGGTACCTACAAACTTGTCATATTTTTTTAAAAACACAAAAATTGAGAACAACAAAAATAAATAATGCTGCAGTATTCAGACTTGATTAATATAATATATACTTGCTTATGAGTGCAAACTGCACAAACCCAGATCTTACATTGCCTAACACTAGCAGATCTTAATCTGTGCAGTTTGGTAAGAATAAGACCCTGATCTGCTGGTGCTTTACATGATGGCAGATCAAGGTGTATGTTGTTTGCAGCTGGATTCTACTTCTAACCAAATATATAAGGTAATTGTTTGAACTGAAACTTTTAAGTTTAAAAATACCAACTATAAATAAACTGAGGAGTTCTTATATATAAATTTTTCCCTTTGCTCAAAGAAATTTAAATAAGCTTCAAAGAAAAAATACTATATACAGGAGTGTTATTTTAGTATTTTAGTGTTAGTCATTTTTACACATTTTGGTGAGTTTGGTTTTTGTTTAGAACCTGTTTTCTTTTGTAACTGGCTTATTTATATGTTTTTGTAGTGTCAGTTATCTAAGTAACAGGATTAAATTTTTAGTAATCTATTTGGTACAATGATGTGAATTTATTCATTTTTGTTGGTATATTTATTCATGGTTTTGTAAATAATACATGACATTTTTGTCAGTAGTTAAATTTATGTAATGGGGAAGTAGTCCTATTGTTTCAGTAAATGAATCATTTCATCTTTACATTTGGTGACATGTAGTGACTAAATAATCAGCAAATATTGGTACCCCTCCCCCAATGAATTAAGTGATTTGCACAATTTTATGAATTTTAAAAATGTTGTGGTCCCTCATGATGCAATGTTGAAGTTAGAATATTTGATATGCCTCACCAAGATTGTGACATGCAAAGAGTGTCACTGTTGTCAGTACATTCCATTTTTGTCAATGCTTCTATCCGCATGCATTTTTTGTAGAACAGTTTTCACTTTTTTTGATAGGATATTCATATTCCATTTACATATTTCTAATGTTTTCGTTTTGGTTTGATATTTTGTCTCTAAAACTGAAATTGAAACAGAAACTGAAATATATCGTGAAACAGGGTTCTAAATATGCTGCATATTTTAGAAAGTCAATTTGATGAAAGACAAAGAAATTGCAAATGCATTTGATTTACACAAAACAATTAAATTTAATCATTTAGTTGAAATTTGTGTGTATTGCTGTAAGCATGGTCTACTTTGTATGATGGAATGTTTGTTTAGTATTTTCTTTGCTATCAGTTCAAGTTCCTGATGCTTCCTGCACATTTGAAATGATAGTACTTGATCATTGTGAGAACACTCATGCAAACAGATACTTATAATCAAACACATCCTAAACTAATCTTTGCTTCTAATAGCCATTTAATCAAACACATCCTTAACTAATCTTTGTTTCTAATAACCATATAATCAAACACATCCTTAACTAATCTTTGTTTCTAAGGCAGTATTTAAAAAGGCATGATTAACATCAAGGCAATTAAAACTCAGTCTCCAAGAACACAGTTTTGTGTTTTGTGATCTTCAAAAAATATGCTTTGCAATTAAATTTCAAAAGATGTAATTAGTTCTGAACCCGGTAGTAAAATATCTATTTTATTAAATTCTCATCTAGACCTTTCTTAAAAACAAAGTTTACAACATTGAATATAAACACATGATGGCAAATGACAGTGTCAAGTGGTATGACAAAAAAAAAGACTATAGATTTAGTAGTATAGGATAGCAGCCTTTGAAAATTACAAATTATTCACTGTGACGGTTATAGATCATGCCAGCTCATAACTAAAAATCTGCACCAGTTCTAGTGACTGTCTTTCATGTAGAAAAAACTAATTGGAGATCACTTTATTTGTAAGTGGGCACAATTATGATATTAAGAACTTCTAAGAGAGTGACAGGTATAAGGTGGAGTTGTTTGGATTTGTAGCATTTTAATGGAGATAATGTTGGCATACATCAGTGTTACTTCCATGTATTGTGGCTACAATTTCTTTAATGTTGTACTTCTAAAAATTGTACATGATCTGAGCACACAGATAACCAAATTAATTTGGCTGCTCAAAAATGACTGAAAATTCAGCCTGAATTAGTCTGAAGTACACTCACTTGAGTGTGTATTCAAATAGGGAAAATGAATTTTGCCAGACTAGACAATACCAGCTTTTAAAGTGTAATGAATGAATTTCCAAATGTATCAAATGTAAACAAAGTTATCAGCTCTTATTTTTGTCTTTACAATTTACCTCCAGAGAGTGAAATGACCAAGCAGAGCTAGCAGCTTTTTGATAGAAGGCCAAAGTGTATGCTCTATATGCTCTGCATATAACCCAAAGTACTTCAGTCATAAACTAAAATAAAGAAAAGTGAAAGTTCTTTTAACATTATATAAGATATGCAGTGTCTTTTTAATAGCCAGTGAAACCAGTGTGGAACACCTGTAAAATTCTTTTCTTTAAAAATCTAACCGTGTACAAAATACCATACATTAGAGTGCCATTATAGGACACACAGTACTATTGCTATGGAAAAATGGGAACCAGCCTGGAAATGGGTGAACCTAAAATAGAGTATATATGGGTTTGGCTGACCAGCATTGGTTAATACTGAAAGTTTATGTGTTAGGAAATAGAATCTTTTGAGAGCTTATTCTAATTGTGTTAGTGAAAAAATATAGAGACAATGTTTTATTGATAACATATCAGTTTTTAACAGTCTTGAGTTTGGAACACTCATTAGTAAAATTAGCACCTGAGCTTTTGGTGCACAATTGAAATCACATGTTTCAAACGCATTCAAGTCCAGAAAATGCTGCGGGTCATATCCTTTCCTTTACACAGAAGCTGACATCCAGGTTTCATCAATACTGATAAATATAGGTTTGATCATGAGCACTCAATAATTTTAAGTTATAGAATTTTTAATATCATGGTGTTTGCATAGGTTTGCTATGGGAACTGAATTAGTACCATGATTCCCGTAAGAAACATTGATAAGGGAGATAACCTAAGCTTTGTCAGGTACATTGGCAAGGGGATATAATTTCAACATCACTAAAAGCTGAAAGAGTAAGTGAACATAACTAAGGCTTGTTTGCTGTTCAATTTTGACTCTTTAAAACATGGACTTATGAAAGGTAGTCATACTTGTTTGTGTTTAAAAGTAAAAAACAAAATTTATACTGTCAGAAATTATAAAAAGATTGTCTTCCAGAAAAGTCGCCAGATTTCATAAGTATTGACATGATAGATGATAGAGTAGTTCTCCCAACTGATTAATTCCTACCAAAGTAGTTAAGGAATAGAACACTGAAGATTGCATTAGACTTTTGCTAAACTGACTGTTTAGTTCATTATTATTTATTGCCATTTATGTTTTAATCCAGCAAGAGACCAGATCTGTATCACTGCAACCTGTACTGGAAGGATGGCAGAACCCTATTTGTTGGGTGGGCTGACCGAGTTAAGGTAAGATATAGAATGGAATGCATATTGGTATATTTAAAGGGCAGTTAACACAATAGTAATACCCTGTCTTATCACATCGGCAGTTTCAGTTCAATGGAATGCATATTGGTATATTTAAAGGGCAGTTAACACAATAGTAATACCCTGTCTTATCACATCGGCAGTTTCAGTTCAATGGAATGCATATTGGTATATTTAAAGGGCAGTTAACACAATAGTAATACCCTGTCTTATCACATCGGCAGTTTCAGTTCAATGGAATGCATATTGGTATATTTAAAGGGCAGTTAACACAATAGTAATACCCTGTCTTATCACATCGGCAGTTTCAGTTCAATGGAATGCATTTTGGTATATTTAAAGGGCAGTTAACACAATAGTAATACCCTGTCTTATCACATCGGCAGTTTCAGTTCAATGGAATGCATATTGGTATATTTAAAGGGCAGTTAACACAATAGTAATACCCTGTCTTGGCACATCAGTAGTTTCAGTTCAGTTTGCTTGAATCACTTCATTAGTATCACTGTCCATCAATCAAAGTTATGTGGTTTTAGTCTGTAATATATTTCACATAATAATGGGTAGTTTCACAATCTCACTATTATGAGTGAAATTTATGCAGCGGTAGGATAACTTCTTACATGGGTTATTTCACAGTCTCACTAAGTGAGTGTAATTTTACAATTACATATGATAAAATGTCACAAAATAATGGTCCCTTTAGCTTTCACAGTCTCGCTATGTGTGTAATTATGCACAAAAATATGATCAGATTTGACAGAATAATGGACACATTCATACTCTTACCAACTGTGTTTAAATTTACACAGAAATGTAAACATTCAGAAACTAATGGACACGTTCACAATCTTGCCATATAAGTGTAAGTTTACACAAAAATATGATAAAATCTCAAAGAATTATAGGCAGTTTTATACTTCAAATGAATGTAATTTTACACAAATGTAAAATCACAGTAAAGTATGTGAGGCTAATTTTAAATGTGATAAAATCTCACAGAATAATGGGTTGTTTCAGTTTGGTTCTTTGAGTGTAATTTGTGACAAAAAATAATTTATTAAAATTTATCCTGGTAATTAATTTTTTTAAATATTAGATTGGTTGACTTGTGGTATTTAAGCAAACACTTGCTTACCATAACTCACAAGCACTTAAATGCATTTTGAGTTATGTCAGCTAAATTGATGACAGGCAAATTTTAGAACTCAGGTAGGTCAATATTGTTTATTCAGTAGATATTGTGTATCAATGACTAGAAAGTTTTAAGTCACTCATGTTTGTAATTGTTAACTCAACATTTTTGATTATTTGTTATGTAAGTAAACATTGAAAATCTCACTAAATATTGGCAATATCTGCTATTGTGGATAACATTCCCTAATGTGCTAGGATCACTATCTCATCTGCTATTGTGGATAACATTCCCTAATGTGCTAGGATCACTTTCTCATCTGCTATTGTGGATAGCATTCTGTATTGTACTATGATCACTATTTCATATGCTGTGATTGATAGATTCCCTGATATAATACGACTGCTATGACATATGTCATTCTTTTGTATGCTAGGACTGCTGTGTCATCATCTATGGCATTATTCTCTGATATTCTATTATTGCTGTCTCCTCTGCTATGACAGATGGCATTCTCTTGTATGCTGGGATAGCTGTCTCCTCTGCTATGACAAATAGCATTCTCTTGTATGCTGGAATAGATGTCTTATCTGCTATGACAGATAGCATTCTCTTGTATGTTGGAATAGCTGTCTCATCTGCTATGACAGATAGCATTCTCTTGTATGTTGGAATAGCTGTCTCATCTGCTATGACAGATAGCATTCTCTTGTATGCTGGAATAGCTGTCTCATCTGCTATGACAGATAGCATTCTCTTGTATGCTGGAATAGCTGTCTCATCTGCTTTGACAGATAGCATTCTCTTGTATGCTGGAATACCTGTCTCATCTGCTCTGACAGATAGCATTCCCAGATATGGTAAGATTGCTGTATCACTTGATGTGAGAAATAGGATTCCCTGATATGCTAGGACTTTTGTCATTTGGTGTGACTGTATTCTTTGATACATTAGGATTGCTGTCACATCTGCTATGACAGATATCATTCCATGATATGCTTGGATTGCTGTCTCATTTGCTATAGCAGATAGCATATATATTTTGTATCCTGAGATGCTAGGATTTCTGTTTCTCCTTTGAATACGTTCCCCGATCACATTACTTTAGGGATATTAGCCTGCTACCTCGCGAATCCAGCCCTACCAAAAGACGAAAATTCGTCTTTCCTGTCTATGTCATATAGACAAAGGGCAATAACTCTTGCCCCTTACCTCCCCTTGCTACCCGCTAGGTGTCGCTTCTTTAGTTTTTTAGCTTTGCTTGTAGTGTGCAAACACGTACAATTAGACCTCCAATGAATCCAAGCCATCTTAGTGTAAATTCTGACCATCCGAAGTTAAATTTGGAATTACTGTGTTGGATAATCATTCCTCGACAGGTTGTATACATTATTTTACAATATTTTCCAATTTGAGTGACTTTGTCACCTTTTCTAGACTTCGGACCAGGTTGCAACGTGGTCAAGCACGCTTATGGCGGTACTAGCATGTAATACATGTAGCACTCAATAATTTCGCTTATTCCGTATGTCACGTTTACGATATTAGCGATTTAATAACATGCTGCATTGATAATTTGTGCTTTATTTACCTGCTTTGTCGTTTCAGTAGACTTCAAAAAAGTCTTTGAATGACCAAGTTGCGACTATTTAATGGCGGACTTCGTGTTGTAGTCACGATTTCACGCGACACTTAATCATTTCGCTTCCTCCGTTAGTTATGGTTATGGAATAGCGACTTAATAGCGTGCTGATTGTTAATTTGTGCTTTGTTTATCTTCTTTTTCGTTTCAGTAGACTTAGTCTCTGAACGACCAGTTGCGACTATTTAATGGCGGAATTTGTGTTGTAGTCACGAGTTCACACGACACTAAATCATTTCGCTTCCTCCGTTAGTTACGGTTATGGTAATAGCGACTTAATAGCGTGCTGAATTGCTAATTGTGCTTTGTTTATCATCTTTTTCGTTTCAGTAGACTTCGTCTTGAACGAACCATTGCAACACGCTCACGGCGATAACTAGTGTTGTCATTAAGAGTTAACATGGCACGGAATAATTTGACTACTCCGTTAGTAACGGTTATAGTATTATCGAATTAATAATATGCTGAATTTTTTAATGTATGCTTTGTTCTCTTCTTTTGTCGTTTCAGTAGCAAAGTCGACAACGAAGGCATGAATGGCAAAATGGGTGTTGGCAATGTGGAAATGGAGGAAATTATGTTGACATGGTTTAGGCTGCCCAGTGGGTGTAAATTTCACCGCAGGTCCGTGCATGACTTTCGGGCCTGTAAGTCCGGACGCATGGAGTCTATGCTGGATCAATTGGATCCATTTTAATATGCACTTTCGCTGGCCGTCCAGCCGTCCGTCCAGCCGACACCGTCAGTTCAGCCGGCACTTCATGAGGCACCAACCGGCATTAGCTGTCCATCCAGCACCGTCCGTTCAGCCCAAATGGTACCGGACGGTCAGCCGACCTTCCAGCTTGCATCAACAGGCACCGGCCGTTCAGCCCAAATGGCACCAGTCGTCCAGCCGACCTACCAGCCGGCATCAACCGGCACCGGCCGTCCACCCGGCAACGACCGTTCAGCCCAAATGGCACCGGTCGTCCAGCCAACCTTCCAGCCGGCATCAACCTGCACCGGCCGTCCATCCGGCTACGACCGTTCAGGCCAAATGGCACCGGTCGTCCAGCCGGCATCAACCGGCACCGGCCGACCATCCGACAACGACCGTTAAGCCCAAATGGCACCGGTCTTCCAGCCGGCATCAACCTGCACCGGCTGTACATCGGATTTACGGAGATTATAGTGATGTACCCGTCAGTCAATCTACACTACTGATTACATATCACTACCATGAGAGAAATGTTATAGATGAACCTCCGTCCAATCAGACCATTCGAGAGGCAGGTGCCGGTCATAGCCGGACCTTCGCCGACATTCCGGCCGACCATATACCAGACAAATTAGTCGGTATTGCCGGTGTACACCTCCCGTCATGTCAAATATGTGACGGTGTGATTTTAAAACAAGGGAGAATTAGTGACATTATCAGAGGTGACGGAATTGAGTTATCTATGCCACTTGCTATGCGCTACCCAGATATGGCAGCTTTACCAGAACTAAACTTTCAGGCCGACCATTCGCTAGTTCAATCAGCCGGCAGTGCCGGCCGTCCATATGTTCATGGCTTCTCCACAAGGAAGACCTAGTGAAAGTGTCAATTATGACAGAATTGCGTCATCTAGGTCACCTGGTATGCTGTACAGATATGCAAGCTGTACCAGAACCAACATTCCCTCTGAGCGAATGGTAGATGGGCGCGCAGTGCTGGCCGCACTACATAAGCATTATGTAATTATTATTACCTTACAGCTGGCACCAACCAGCACCGGGCGTCCATCCGGCAATGACCGTTCAGCCCATATGGCACCGGTCATCCAGCCGACCTTCCAGCCAGCACTAACCGGCACCGGGTGTCGATCCGGCAATGACCGTTCAGCCCAAATGGCACCGGTCGTCCAGCCAAGCTTCCAGCCGACACTTGCCGGCACTGACCGTCCATCTGGCTCCGGCCGTCCATCCCAACAGGCACCGGTCGTCCAACCGTATGGAGATTTTAGTCATATACCAGTCCGTCCGACTGTACCGCTGTACCAGCACGGGGACTTTTATCATACCGCAATCTGCACAAATCGGATTGACGAAGATTCTAGTGATGTTTCCGTCTGTCAATCCGTACTACCGGTTACATATCACTACCATGACACAGATGTTGGCGATGAATCTCTCGATCCAACCAGACCATTCGAGCGGTCGGTGCCCGTCATAGCCGGCCCGTCGCAGTCATTCAAGCCAAACATATGCCAATCAATTCATTCAGCATTGCCGGCCGTCCATAGGCTAACAGCTCATCCACAAGGGAGAGTGAATGCCTTTATCAGAGATGACGGAATAGAGTCATCTATGCCACCTGGTATGCATTACCCCAATATGGATGCTTTACCAGAGCAAAATTATGCACATAGTGAGTGCGATTAATCGCAGGCAAATCAGCTGTATACAGATCCAACTATGGAACGGACTGAGTTCAGCTTCAAAGCTGCAGTGGAGGAAATTTATAGGGTGTTGGCCCCTTCAGAAAGCCCTCCACCTCCTGCTGCCATTATCGACTATAAGGTTAGAGCGTCGGTTGATCTGGATGAGGGGGAAGAGACTCTATCCTTCCGCCTCCTTCCCCAGTCGACAAAAATTAAGGAAATTATGTCGACACGTATAGGGGATCCAGGAAATGCTAAGGCGTTCTTTTCTGAAAGCTAAGTACCAGCGTCGTTTTCAGGTCGATGGTACAAAACTCACTCCGATGCGTTCAGTACTGAGGTCCCGGCTCTGGATAAAAACATGGCAGCAGTCCATATGTCTGCTCCATTGTCTTATAAAGTGGACAAAACTGTGTTCAATGCAAGTCCAAGCTGGTTCGAAATGTAGTCGCTATGTCTTCACTGTTAGACCTAGCCTCCCTAGCCATTTTCAGGATCTCTGAAAAATCTGGCAATGAACATGCTTGGGAATCGACGGCCCAGTTAGCTAGGGTTCTTAACAGGGCAGCTCACCATTCCATGGCCAATGCGCTGACTGCTTCTGCCAACCTAGACCTGATATGTCGTGACGCATGTCTGAAGGGCATGTCGCTTAAACCCCATCATAAGCTGGCTAGATATGACCGACGCACATTTCACGTCCCTATCCCACGAGTAGCGGACATTTCTCCATTGTGCTTGTCGGGACTCGGTTTATCAGTTCCATGTCATACCTTTTGGCCTCAATTTAAGCCCTTGGGTTAGTACCAAGGTTATGGATTACGTCGTCACCCTGTTCCGCTCGACTTCATCTATTGCGTCAGCAGTATAATTGGACGACATCCTCCAGAAACATCTGTCAAGTTCTACTCGGCTCAAAGGCAGAAACGATCTTATATCACTTTACATCATATAGGCTTTCTCGTGAACTGGATAAAGTCTGATCTCTGTCCAATCCGGATTTTTGGTCCATCTGGGTGTGGAGTTTCTCCCGATCTGAATCTGGTAAGGCTTCCTTGAGTTTGGGATCATCTAGATATTTGCACTCGTAGAGTCCGTTTCCGACAGGATGCGCATTTTAGAGAGAGTTGCAGATCCTCGGATTATTCAATGCGGCAGCAGACTTGATCCCGCTCAGCCGTCCTTTTATGCGCCCTTTACAAAGGACGTTGCTAGCGTAATTGCGCCCTTTTCAAGTCCCGTCGATCCCAGAAAACAGTCATGCTCACGCCAGAGATACAATCATTCTTGAGTCAATGGCACAACCCCTGTGGGCTGTCCACAGGGATTACTCTGGAGATACCCCAAGCGGGGATAACGGTATGTTCCGCCACTAGTATCTACGGTTGGGGTGCACACCTGTTGCCGGACTTTGATACTGTCAGCGGCACGTGGGTGCCAGGGGCGAGCCCCTTTCCACATCAACCTTTCAGAAATAACGGCTGTCATCAATGCCTTTCATTTCGGGCAGGATCAACTCTTATTACAAACTGCCCTCATTATGTCAGACAACATTGTGGTGGTGCCTTGCCTCAAAACAAGGGGACACCAATCACCAGACCTGTGCAATTTGAGCTGGCAGTTTCTACATTGGTTCGACAATCTCCACCTCAATGTACAATTCAGACACATTCTTGGCAGACTCAATGTCTTGGCTGACACTCTATCTAGTCATTCACACAGAATGGTCACTCCATCAATCGGACTTTCTTCCAATTGACACACTTTGGGGACGTCCGATGATTGATCTTTTGCAACAAGGTGGAATCGCAAGTTGTCCACCTTTCATCTCACAGGTTCCAGACCCAGAAGCTAGGGTCGTGGATGCTCGATCAATCAGCTGGGAAGGGTTGTGGTCATTCTCCTACCCTCCCACGATCTTGGTACTGGAATTAATCCAGAAGTTAAGGGGTCAGAACTGTCAGATGGTTCTGATTGCCCCTCTCAGATGGAACAACTCCTGGGTCTCCGATCTACTCAATCTAGGCAATAGATCTACCCAGGAAGATTACAGTCAGCACAAGTATTCGCATGCAACCGCGGCCAGGGGTGTTCCACCCCTGTCCGGACCGTCTTTATGTTCAAGCTTGGCTCTTGTCCAGACAGCCGTGCAAGACAAACAATTTAAATATTTGATTGCGGAGAGAATCTCGAGAGCAAGAAGGCCCTCTACTCTGAAGGTTTACGAGGGCAAGTGGCATGTTTTCAGGGACTGGTACCATATCATTCACATTGTTCCTCTGAGTGTCACAATCCCTCAACTGGCCAATGTTTCTCTGGCTTTTCGAGGAGAAACAGCTGGCTCCAGTTATTATCAAATGCTACCGCTCCATGATATCAGACACATTCCGCCATTCTGGTTCATGTGCTATCAGCCATGACAAAGATTTGTCAGATCTTTTAGACACTTTTAAAAATTCAATCGACTTATATCCCTCACCCTGTTTCCAAATGGAATCTGTCCTGGGTTTTAACATGACTCAATTCAGACAGTATTGAGTCTTTAACCCACGATTAGTTAAAGCTACTATCATACAAATTGGATTTCTTGATAGTCTTAGCTTCAGCATGCAGGGTGAGCGAGTTACATGTCCTTTCTAGTGACCCGAACTCTCTTCCGTTCCGATCAGAGGGTTTGATGGTCCTCTTGACGCAGCCAGGCTTCGTAGTCCAAAATAGATTACCATACATTGGCGATCAACGAGTCGTCATTAGCTCGCTTTCTTTATAGATAAGTCAGGATCAACAGCCATGTAAGATCCTGTTTGTGCACTCTAGCACCATTTCAATGCATAGAGGTGAGTCAGGTCACATACAAGCACCTCTTTCTTCTGGTGATAGCTGGGACATAAGATATCACCATTCAAGCCCTTGCTTCATGGCTGTAGTGGGTTATACGCTCGGCGTACTCTGAGAATTCGCAAATCAGTCACTTTATAGAAGCTGTTGGCTGACATGCAGTGTCAACCTTCTACAGTTTTATCTTCAAGTTTGTACTCGCAGAGGCAAACATTGATTCTAGTAGGTCCGGTGTTGGCAGCCCAGACGCCCACCAGACCCATGTGCAACAATCAGCACAGCCTATTAGCTTTGCTGGATTCGCCAGATAAATTTTCG
This sequence comes from Unio delphinus, assembly GCA_029339505.1. Taxonomy (NCBI): domain Eukaryota; kingdom Metazoa; phylum Mollusca; class Bivalvia; order Unionida; family Unionidae; genus Unio; species Unio delphinus. The sequence goes on along the minus strand of JAQISU010000035.1, from coordinate 17,797,218 downwards.
TAGGTAAGAAGATTTCAAAAACTATCTTCTTAACCGTATAAAGGGGTCACATATCACATGACCCTGGGCTGTGTTGCTGATTGAAAATTAGGAGACCGGGTTATCATTCACATGGGGAATCCAGCCATCATTCCCTAGAGGATACCCAGGGTGGAGGTCGGATGCTCCGCATTCCCTCCTCCTATTACTTATTCTCCTAAAGTAATGTGATCAGGGAACGTATTCAAAGGAGAAAGCAAATTTTGTAGTAAATTATGTTTCTCCGAGAATACTTACCCGATCACATTACTAAGAAACCCTCCCAACCACCCCGCCATGCGAGCATCCTCGTGTTTTATATACCGCTCAGCTTAAAAAACTAAAGAAGCGACACCTAGCGGGTAGCAAGGGGAGGTAAGGGGCAAGAGTTATTGCCCTTTGTCTATATGACGTAGACAGGAAAGACGAATTTTTGTCTTTTGGTAGGGCTGGATTCGCGAGGTAGCAGGCTAATATCCCTAAAGTAATGTGATCGGGTAAGTATTCTCGGAGAAACATAATTTACTACAAAATTTGCTTTCTGTTATAGGAAATAGTGTACCTTGATATGCTTGGTTCTTGTCTCATTTGCTATGGCAAATAGATAACTATAATATGCTAAGCTTTCAGTCTTAACTGCTGTTATGATTCCAGTCACATGTAATAGACAGCATTTATATTAAACTGCTTTGATATGTTAGGATTTTTGTCTTACCTGCTCAAAAAGATATCATAATTGTATACAAAGTAAGACTAGGATTCATATAGCAGATATTATCCTTTTTCCCCTAGATATTATATCATTCCAGTCTCACCTGCTATAACAGAAGCCTTACCCTTATGTAGTAAAATTTATATCTCACCCACTATAGTAAATCATCAGGGTTCTGTGTGAAAAGTACTCGCAACAATAGTAAATAGCATACTCCAAAATGCTTTGTTTTCTGTCTCACCTGCTTTAGCTGATAGAATACATGATTGTGCATGGATTCCTAACTCACCTGCTATAGCATGATGCATCATTGTTATAATAATATTAGCGCGTGAGAATATCTGGATCTTATTAGAGTGGCAATTTTGATTATTTATTGCAGGTGTGACTATCTTACTGTACTGGATCTTATTAGAGTGGCAATTTTGATTAATTATTACAGGTGTGACTATCTTACTGTACTGGATCTTATCAGAGTGGCAATTTTGATTATTTATTACAGGTGAGACTATCTTACTGTACTGGATCTTATTAGAGTGGCAATTTTGATTAATTATTACAGGTGTGACTATCTTACTGTACTGGATCTTATTAGAGTGGCAATTTCGATTATTTATTGCAGGTGTGACTATCTTACTGTACTGGATCTTATCAGAGTGGCAATTTTGATTATTTATTACAGGTGTGCATTGTGAAAGATAATCTAGTACGTGATGCTCGTGACCTTCCTACTAGATATGTGGAAATAGGTAGGTGATCTCCTTTTAAAACGTTTTATTTTTAATATATAAATCTTTTAGAAAATGTGTTGAAGCATCCTGTATATCTGGTTTTGACTTCTGGGTCTTTTTCATGGATGCCTAGATTGTGCCGTTGTTTGCCAAAATAACTGATATGTCTCTGATCTAGTTATCCCTTTTTAGCTAGGAACCAGTCAGTTCTAATGATCCTGAACTAGTTATACCTTCTTAGCTAGCTTTGTTGCCAGATCTTCAAAGAAAATAGGAACCAGTCAGTTCTAAATATTAGTAAGAACTCAAAATTAATACTCTGTCAACAAGGACATAGTCATTCTAAACTTACCTCCAACAGATATCTACAAAGGTACACCATCAAACTTGAATTTGGTATAAAAGAAAAGAATGAATAAGGTTGTGTTTTTTTAAACTTTAAAACTCAGTTCCTGTTTAACAATGAACATAATTATCAGGTATACATTATAATCATTTAAGCACAGTCTCTTCAAATCTCACGTTCAAATTTTGATGAAGAGATTTTTGTTTAATTTGTTTCAGAACACACTGATACAAATTGTGTATCCATTTCTGTGCTATTTTCACAAGTACCAGCATTATACTAGTCTTTTTAATTTTTGTTTTACCAACCATAAACACAATTACTATCAAATTATATTAACTGGAGGTCAAGTTTTCTTTTTAAAATTACTTAATGAACCCAAATTTCATATCAGGAAATTTGTTTTTATTGACTTTAAAATGATCATAGTTTCAGCTTTCAAAAGTAAACATAATTAATTGTTAGAGAAAGAAAGGTTGGATTACAAAGAAATTTAGATAAAACAATTAAATATTTTGCAGACAGAAAATTTAACCTCTTGCATCAAAGGTTGTAGGCTGTTCTTAGCTTCTAAATTATTTGCCCATAAGTTAATTATTATATTTTAATTTATTATTTTTAGAAACATGTTTCTTCTATAGTTTTGGTTTCAGATAAAACAAATTTAACTTTTTCTTTCCAGTGTCATATTTTACAACAGATTTCTATATATCAGGAATAGTTTCACTTGAAGATAAAATCGTGATTCTGTCTTATGAAAAGGAAGAAAATCTAGAAGAGGTAGGTGTAATTTACTAATGGCAACTACATACAGGTATTAGTTATTGCCAGTTGAATGGCAACTACCTACAGGTATTTACTTAGTCAATGCCAGTTGAATGGAGACTACCTACATTTGTTTACTTAGTTATTACCAGTTGAATGGAGACTACCTACAGCTTATTAGTGGTACACTTGAGAGTTCTAACACTTGGGTATAACAGGCTACAACAAATTCAATTTTGATCTGCTAGCCAAGCAAACTGAAAGCATGGAAAATGGCATTGAAATTTAAAATATTTGTTTGCTTTTTTTTCACTGTGTAACAATTGGGTTACTTTCGTGACATTTTACTTGCCTTTGCCCTGATATCTAGTTGTCATTCTCTTGCCCAATTATGATTTCTAGTTGGCAATCACTTGCCCAATAATTTTATTAAGTTGTCCAAAACTGCTAGCAGGGCTTGGAATTTGTTTCACCATTTAAGGTGGTCTCAACTGAGGTTGATGAAACTACAGAACAGTGACAATGTCATCATTATTGACTTGGCAACCACTCACCTTAACATGCACCAGAACAATAGATAAAAGACTGGACAGCATTGGCAGAGATGCATATCTTTCTGATTTTGGCAGAATCATTCCTCTTTTTAACTATGATTACAAGATTGTGATCACTTAAGTCAAATCAAATTAAGGCATATAATCCATTCACATGTTACTAAATATACTTTGCATTTTCACAGACTCTGTGGTTTTAGTACTATTAGTCATAAAATTTAAAACCATTGGCCTTTCAAGTAAATTGTAGATCAAGCGAGGAAACTCAAAAGTAGATAACTGATTAGACTTTATAGTTATCTACCTTGGATATTGTTCTGGTAATAGTTATAGTCTGGTTTCCTGCTTAGTATGCTCCCATGCGTTAGCGGAGAGCAACGCATGGGAGCATACTAAGCAGGGAACCAGACTAGTAATAGTTACTGAAAATGCTTTTGAAATGAAATCCTCCCGACTGGTACTCTCCATCAATATTATGTTATGTCTATTTGCATAATGGAGAGAATGATGTAATACCTATTTGCTACTTGCTTGTTTTGTGGTTGAACTTTCTTTAAATGTTGTAGTTGTGTAAATCATTATATGATCTAAGCACACAGCTAACCAAAATGACTGCTTCCATATGCTTGAAAAATCAGCATGAACTAATACAAAGTAAACTAATTTTAGAAAAGCTATTAAAATAGGGTAAACAAATTTCGCCAGATAGGCAATACCAGCTCCTTAAAGTGCAATGAATGAATTACAAAAATATATAAACAGTTAGAAATTTTGTTGTCAATTTACCTTTGAAGTCTAGGAAGTGAAAATGACCAAGCAGAGTTTTGATAAGTGTATCTGAAATAATACCAAGCTGTATAACCTATAACACATATTACGCATCAGTCATACACCAAAATAAAGGGAATTAAAAGTTCTTTGAACAGTACCTATGTTATACAAGGTATTTTTTAAATAGTTATATAATGGTGAGGAAAACCAAAAACTATTGTTTTTCTATAAATGTCCCATTTGTGATATTATTGCATGATGTTGAACATGTTCATTTTTACAATGTTATATCTTGATAATGAACATGTTCTGTTTGTTATGTTATTAAATGATATGAAACATCTCTTGTATCAAACCTGTTAAATCTCTTGTGAAACAATATAATTAATTTGTCATGTGATAAATTTTCATTTATAACAGGGGAAGCAACTCATCAGGTACTAAATAGAGTAACTACATCCTCCTACACAGATCCTGTTTCAAAATTATAAAATCCAATCCATTAACAAAAGTCATAATGATATGTCAGCTACAGGTGATAATTCTTTACAGAGCTAACAACATTTGGCAAAATGTCATAATGATATGTCAGCTACAGGTGATAACTTATGATTCTTTACAGGGCCAGCAACATTTGGCAAATAGACCACACTTGCGGACCATTCTGCCACGACACAGTGACTATGAAGAGATATCAAATGATGCATTATCTATCCGTGGCTATCAGGAATATCGCTGTAATGATTATCACCTTGGTAAGTTTAGTTTGATCTATTTCAGAGAAAATAGCAACTGATCTCTCTCATGCATAAATGGTTTGAAAAGTGAGAAAATGTCACTTTGGAGAATATGTCATCTAGAAAACTATTGTTAAATAAATGAATTCCTAGCATCATAATCTTGTTGCATGATGCATTCTGACTTCTGGATTGCAAATATTTACGATAGTTGTATGAAATAATTTGTAATGTATTCAGTAAAAATTGTTCATTATAGATATAGACATCATAATATCAGTGTTATCCCCTGAGGGACGTATACTGCACTGCATATATTTAATATATCAAGGATTCAAAAATTTCTGTATTTGCCAGACATGTCCACTAGATAAAAGGCTTTTACTGGCACCTACTTTAAGCAACCAGACATTGGTCATAGGAGATCTCCAATATCATTATATCAAATTGTCATGAATTTTTGTGTCATTTGATTTGTCCAAAAACACATCTAGGTGAAGTAAACTTTAAATGATGCTTGGTTTAATTTGTAGATTATTTTTTTGTCCGATATTCAATCACTGTGCTGCCAACTAAGCTTAATTCAGAGGTGGCTAGGTCTAATTTACACATTGTTTGTTTGTCAAAGGAGGTTTTGCTGATAATTTGTCTTTTGTTATTATGTTTTTCAAACATTTTAAAGAGTTTTGCTGGCAAAGTTTATTTGGTCATTATGTTTTCCAAAGATTAAATAATCTGTGGCCACAAAGCACAAGACGATTGTAGTTTGAAAGCTTATCTCATATAATTGAATTTTGAATGATTGCCCTAGACATTAACTCAGTTCTACATACCAAGTGTTATTTTAACTTCATGGTCTCATGATATCTTTAGAACACAATATTTTAAGTCTTAACCTGAATTAAGAAAAAAAAGTAATTGCAACAACAATTAACTGGTTTTGTCATCCTCCAACACTTATTTATTGATCTGATAAAAGAAAATTGTTGTTCGTCATTGCAAGAATTGTGCATTCGTTTGATGTATGTATTTTTGAGGTGCTAAGTCTTCTTGTTTTCAGTCAATAATTATTTTTTGTATAGAGTAGTGTGGAATAAAATAATGGTATTTTGTGACGTTCTACTTTATGGTATTTTGGAAGAAAACTTGATTTACATAAATAATTAATTTTAAAATAAAATATGAATCATAATAGGGTAAAGCAGCGAATCTGGAACCATAAATGTCTACTAATTCTATATATCAATATTTTCTTTTTTGTCAGAAGTATTTAATATTTTTTCAATTTATTTATATTGACTTTTGCACTGTGTTAAATTTTATATGTATATGTACAGTGTGATGACACCAGTGGTGGTTGTATATGTACAACATGATGACACCATCTGTGTTGGTTGCATATGCTTATGCACAGTATTATGACACCATCAGAGGTGGTTGAGCATGTACATTATGATGAAATCTGTGGTGGGTTGTTTATTTATAATGTGATGACACCATTACTTGTGGTTTTATCTTTAAAATGTGGTGATTCAGTGGTGGGTTGTATATTTACAGTTTGATGACATCATTAGTTGTGGCTGTATAATTAAGTGTTTGAAACAAAATAAGAAGTTAAATTTGCTGACAACTACTAGACAGCTATCATTTTACACTTGTTGTCGATTATATTTTAGTCTGTCATAAATTCAGTGCTGTCATTATCATTTTACCTATTTGCTATTTCATTCAAACAGACAATTAAAGCAGACAATTAATTAAAGACACTTAATTAAACAAGATATGAAAGTTTAATCCTTTTAACACTGAAACACAACATTAGTAAATGCATTTCTATTTTGTTCCAAATGAGCAACATGAAAGTAAATGAAGGAAAAAAGCCAAAATGCAAAATCTGAATGCATTTCTGGGACCATAAACAAAAAATGACAATGATGATAGATTCAATGCAGATGACATGCAAACAAAATGGAGATTTGTTAATGTTATCCACTTTTTACAGTGAGTTTTGCAAAAAATGATATTCATTTGGTATTGTTGATAGAACTATGAGGCAGGAGGGATCCAATTTTCATTGTAGCTCAAATCGTTTTATATGTTCAGTGTTAAATTCTTTGATTGTAACAAGCACAAAATCAATAATAATTGTAACTCCCTAAAATAGAAGTGAATTCATCGTAGAACCATATATACATGTTTTAAAGTCAGGTCAGTCTGAAAACTGCACTGATCCAGATCAACAATTGCATATTGTGCTGGCAGATCTGGGTTCATTAGGTGTAATCATTAGAACAGATTTCATAAACCCTGATCTGCTAGTGTAGTATGAGGTGGCAGATCAGGATATATGTTATTTATAGTTAGACTTAACTTTTAAGTCAGTATATATTAAATTTTGTATTGTCATTATGCAGTGTTCTGCCTGCCTGTTTTGTGAGGGCACTGCAGCCTGCTTGTCCTATGTGCAGAGAGTAGACTTTCAGAGAATTTGACTTCAGATTAATGATTGAAAACAGTTCAGGTTTGTCCAAAATGATCAATATTGAAGGACTTTCAGAGGGGTATATGTAGTATCAGAGAATTTCGAGATTTGTAATTCTTGTGCCGCTAGGTAATGCCTTGGATGCTTCTGGCCCTCCTAAGGGCTGTCCCATGCCCTTCTTAAGGGCTGCTCTCTCTAGTCTAGAGCAGGGGTTTCAAGCTCAAACCATCCTAATGGCCACATGAGTAATTTTTGATGGCCACCACCTTTGTTATCTTTCATGATACCTTGTGACGCCAATCATTTGCAGGCCGCAGGATATGACTTGGTGGGCTGTGTGTTTGAGATCCCTGGTCTAGAGGTTTAATGTATGACATATAGTAACGTATTGCTTACAAATGGACTGCAAACAACATAGACCCAGATTTGGGTCATAACAAACTGCATTATGCAACCTAAGATCTAGGTATGGGCAGTTTTCAGTTGGATCTTTATGTCATATAGGCAAGTACAAGAAATAACATTTTATTTAACTTGGAATTCATTGACCTTCATTTGTCACTTTCAGCTCAAACATCATCTGAAATGTACCAGTGTGGTGTATCCATTAGAAAAGACATTATCATGTTCAAATTCCCTGTCAGGTCACCAGTACCCTGCCATAATGGTATCCAGCCATGACAGGCAACTAGCACCTAACCATGACAAGCAAATCAGTACCTTACCAAGATAAGCAACAAGAATCCAGTCATGACAAGCAAACCATTATCCTTCCATGATAGGCAACTAGCACCATGCTCAGACAGGCAACCATTATAATGTCATGATAAGAAGTTAGCACCATGCCCAGACAGGCAAACCATTATACTGCCATGATAAGCAATTAGCACCCTGCCCTGACAGACAAATTATTGTACTTCAATGATATTTAATTAGCACCCTGCCCTGACAGGGAAACCATTATACTGCATGATAAGCAATTAGCACCCTGCCCTGACAGGTAAACCATTATATTACTAATATAGGCAATTAGCAACCTGCCCAGAGAGGCAAACCATTATACTGCCATGATTGGCAGCTAGCACAATGCCATGACAGACAAATTATTATACTTTAATGATATTTAATTAGCACCCTGTCCTGACAGGCAAACCATTATATTGCCATGATATTTAATTAGCACCCTGCCCTGACAGGCAAACCATTATACTGCCATGATAGGCAATTAGCACCCTGCCCTGACAGGCTAACTATTATAATGGTATTGGGATAAAATTAAGATGTGTACTTTTTGTAGTGAATTCAATTTTTCCATATCCAAATAAAATACAGACCTCTTTAGATCATAGAAAATTGATAAACTTATGGCTTTTTTTAAGTTGTGCTAACATGTTTTTTTGAAATTGTGTATTTCAGGATCAAGCTTCCGTTTTGGTAGGATCACAGATTTCTCATTTTGCACAACAGCAGTTGTTATTTGTCCATTATACTCATTATGCACATTATCAAATATCTTGTACTCTCCACCTCCCAACCTTTTATTTCTTTTTTTTTATCACCCTGTTATTTTATATATATATATATATATATATATATATATATATATATATATATATATATATATATATATATATATATATATATATATATACCTGTCAATCAGTTTGTCTGTCCATAATTGTTGGGTATGTCACCCAACAGTTTCCTTTGTGGGGCATAATTCTCAAAATATCAAAATACCAGATATGACACACATGTATAGCAGAACTTTGAATACTTTGAATTTTCTGCATTCCATAGAAACAAAGTGCAGTTTAAGTAGTATGAAAATTGAGAAATTGAGGAGATGGAAATAACATAAAAGTATTAGCAATATAAAAAATTGAGAAATTGAGGGTCTTTGGTTAGGAGTATTATATACACTGATAGTACTTAGCAATAACATGGAAGCATTGGCAGTGTCAAAATGGAGAATGATGGAAAAATGTTGAGAAATTGAGGGGTTGGCAATAACATAGAAGCATTGATAGTATCATCATTGGTTCCTTAGTCTCGGGAGACCATGTGGATAGCGCCCTTGGAGTGTCATCTGTCTCTGGGTTGTTGGTATCGTCTGTTGTGCCTGTGGAGACCTATGCGAGAGTGGCAGTCCCTCTTGCAGTTTGTGTAGACATGTTGTGAAGCCTGAGTTGCTGTAGTTGCTGTCACGTGGCCCTTTCTGACACGTTTCTCTGCCGCCAACTGGCCTCTCCTCGTATCAGCGACTGATATACCTTTACTTACTGTCAGTCTCCAGGTGCCTCGGTCCTCGGCCAGCACTTCCCAGCCATCAGGTGCGATGTCACATGCCTTAAGGTCCCTTTTGCATGCATCCTTGAAACAGAGTGAGGGTCGGCCAACTCTTCTCGTGCCAGTGGCCAGCTGTCCATATAGGATGTCCTTTGGCAGCCTCCCATCCTCCATGCGTTGGATGTGTCCCAGCCATCGAAGGCGACTTTTGCTCAGCAGGGAGAACATACTATGGGTGTTTGTTTCTTGTTGAATGCACATTAACCATTAACCATTTACTCAATGGCAACTATTACTGTGTAGGCCAGGGTGGGCAATAATCTTCACTAGGGCGTCACACCATTAATTTTTTGTAAGGCATCATGGACCATACATTTCTACTATTTCTACTATTTTAATGAGATTATCTCACAGTCTGTTGTGTAAAGCCCCCATCATTTTTTTTCTACAACAAATTAAATATATTTGATAACAATTAGCTGAATAAATACACTTAATAACAATTAGCTGAATAAATACACTTAATAACAATTAGCTGAATAAATACACTTTATATCAATTAGCTGAATAAATACACTTAATAACAATTAGCTGAATAAATACACTTATATATCAATTAGCTGAATAAATACACTTATATATCAATTTGCTGAATAAATCCACTTAATAACAATTAGCTGAATAAATACACTTAATATCAATTAGCTGAATAAATACACTTAATAACAATTAGCTGAATAAATACACTTATATATCAATTAGCTGAATAAATACACTTATATATCAATTAGCTGAATAAATACACTTATATATCAATTAGCTGAATAAATACACTTATATATCAATTAGCTGAATAAATACACTTATATATCAATTAGCTGAATAAATACACTTATATATCAATTAGCTGAATAAATACACTTATATATCAATTAGCTGAATAAATACACTTATATATCAATTAGCTGAATAAATACACTTAATAACAATTAGCTGGATAAATACACTTAATATCAATTAGCTGAATAAATACACTTAATAACAATTAGCTGAATAAATACACTTAATAACAATTAGCTGAATAAATACACTTAATATCAATTAGCTGAATAAATACACTTAATATCAATTAGCTGAATAAATACACTTAATAGCAATTAGCTGAATAAATACACTTAATAACAATTAGCTGAATAAATACACTTAATATCAATTAGCTGAATAAATACACTTAATAACAATTAGATGAATACCAAAGCTTATCTTAGGGGAGGCAACTCATATTGCAAACAATTTGGTGGGCTGGATGGTGTAGGCTGTCAGTACAGACATGCCAAAGCCACATAGTTCAGTGTTTTATAAATAGAACACATGTTACAAAAATAAATAATTCAATGCAAATAGGCCTGTCTAGAAAATTTTGAGCAGTGTTGTTGACCTAAGATCAGCATGACTATTAATAGTGTTGTTCCGATTATCGATTATAATCGATCATCAGTTGGTTGAGCAGATAATCGATTGTGAACTCCATAATCGATTGTGTGTAAAGGGAGACTACTTTTTAGGTGTATGCAAAGCACAAGGTTAGTAAAACTCGCAGCCACTAAAGTTGACCTGAAATTTATTAATTCCCTTCACAACTACAAATATGAAACCTTATGATTCATAATTAAGAACATATAGTCATTATTACATGGTCAAGTTGTTAAATTGTTGAGTTCATACATTTAAACACATTTTGTTGATTTGTTTCAGTCAAATTGCAACATCTTTTGTAGTATTTATAAACAATGACAGACAAGAAAAACATGTCCTTCTATACTTTAAATTATAGACACATCACATATGAATGAAAGAATTTCGGGGGATTGTAGCAATATTTCAGTCACATATGACTGATCAGCCATAAAATGTTGTGTTAATTTAACAAAGTTGTAGAACAAACGTAACACATAATGTAATATTATTGTCAGGTTAAAGTATACATGTCATTAAAAGAGATTACTCCTGTACATTTATAAACATATTGAACTCTTGATCAAAGATAACTGTTTAACAAAAATTAAAATTTGCAATTAGTAACCGATTATAATCGATGATCAGTTGGTTAAGGGGAACCGATTATCGATTATGAATTTCTGACCGATTCCCATCACTAACTATTAACCATTTTACCTTTTCCTGTACATATTTGTTATCTTATGAAAGGAATTCGAGTACAGTCTGGTCTTTATGACTGTCCAATTATTTTTCACCAAAGAATGAGTTTTATGTTTTATGTTTGCTTTTTATATGACTAAATCATCTGAATGTGAAAATTATCAAAGATCTGTATTGCTTACATCAATATTGGAACACAGATCTGACTTTTTACAACCTTCAGTGACTGTAATCATCCAAGCTCAAGGAAATCTGCAGCCCAATTTTGTATAATGCAGAAGTCAACCCATTTACTTTAAAAAGCAGATTACAACTGATCTTAAACAGCTACCATGTAATGTTACATCATAGTCACTAAACATTTTGTTTATTTGCTATATTTATAACATTTTGTTATATTTATATGTTATTATTGCGGAAAATTTTGTTTTGTCATTAGTGAAGGATGCTTTGCCTGGCTTTTATCAGCATATACTGTCATATAAATACGTGGTGTATTAATTGTCCTGCAATGATCTGCATTATGATCATGTTTTAAAATTCAATTTGTATAAATGTGAATTTGTATTCTTCTGGAAATGCACACCATTTCATGGTTTGCAGGTGAAAATAATAGAATCCATTACACATATGTGGGATAGGGGAATCTATCTGAGGGTAAGAACTTGTAGGCAGAAAAGAAGGATTTCTGGTGTTCCTGCCCACAAATTCTGATCCTGAGGGTGGGATTTCCCAATTTCACACAGGTGCATAAATAAGATGAATGATTTTTCTCTCATTTTTCAATAAGAAACAGTGTTGCAAAACAATGATGCATCAGTGGAATAGTGTTGAATATACTGTTAACACCTGCTAATAAGTCAAGCCCAACTGAAATGTGCACAGACCCAGATCTGCCATCACATAATGCACCAACAGAGCTAGGTTTGTGTGGTTAGCTAGGAGTAATAAGTAGAACAAACAACACAGACCCTGATCTGCTGGAACATTATGCTATGGCAGATCAAGGTCAGTTTGATTGTAGTTGAACATGACTTTTACAGGTGTACCAGTAATAGAAGAACTTTAGAAAACAGTATTTTTAAAATATTTGTAGTTTGTGTAAATGAGCATAACAAAGAATTCATTGTGAAGAATGATCACTGTTCAAAGGCAACAAATATTTGTCCATATAAAACTACATGAAACATTTTCATGACATATTAACAGAATGATGTCTGCCACAGTGCCTTTGAGAGTAGTCATCTGGTATAAGCACGGCTCACGTGACTTTGTTACATGGGCAGACTGTATTACACATATATATGAATGAGAGAAATAGCATTCTGTGGTAAATTTGCTTTTTTTCTACATTGTACCAGGCTGCCATTTTGACACAGATTAAGAGGTAATGAAGTCTAAATTTTTCCCACTTTTCAAAAAAGCATTACTTCCAAAGTCAAGATGTAGACTCTGCGTATGCTTAAACTCTGTTGCACATCAATCTTTGTATCCTTTATTAAATCTAGAATTACAGTTCTTTGTACCCAGAGGCTGATACCAGGCCCCTTCCCAGAATCCTTTGGTCCATTTCTTCTTTCCCAGTTCAATCATTTTATGATACTGAAGAGGGATATATTTTACTGTATTCATGTGTACATTTACTGCTGTCTAATAGACATACTAGATACCTAAGAATTTATTCATTACTGTTACAAAGTTTCCAGTTAATTGATTGAAGCAGATGATAATAAAAATACCAAGAATTTAAATGTAAAAATATTTATTGTCTTATTACATTTTTTAATTAGATTTAATTGGAAAAAGTTTTAAAATATTTAAAAACTAAAATCGTCTTGAGCAATAACTATCATTCTACCCAGGTTAAGTTGAGAAGAAAAGACAGGTAGTATGATGCACCAGCTGATCAGGGTCTATTCAATATGTGAGGAATAATCCGTCAAACAACATAAATCCTAATCTGCTGATATACAATGGCAAATATCTGGTCTGTGATTTGACACAATATTATGTTTCAGAGAGTATTCAGCAGGAAAATCTGTTCTACATCATAAGTCCAAAAGATGTTGTGGTTGCCCGACAGCGTGATCAGGATGACCATATTGAGTGGCTGGTAGAGCATGAGAGGTTTGAGGTCAGTTTAATACAAAAAATGAAATTTTAGAATTTGAAAATCGGATAAATATCAATCTTTAATCACTAAGAAAATTGAAAAAGCAAATTTTACACATTAAAATTTTCTTTATTTCGTACATGCTTGTAAAGGCTTTTTTTGGTACAAATCACAAAAAAGCCTTGGTGTGTCTATTTTCACATAGATATTTTTTGTGTGTATATGTATGTTTTCAAGTATGTTTTTTCTCAAGTGTAAGTCTATTTTTATATGTGTTTTTTTTTCATGTATATGTATATTTTCATGTATATGTATATTTTAATGTATATGTTTCTTTTTAATCCTGTGAAATAAGTTGTGGTTTATTCTCTAAAATTCTTATTATTCTTACTGACCATTTGTACATTGTGCCTTGTCAGTCTTCATTAGTGTGTCTATCATTCATATTTGTACATTGTGCCTTTTCTGTCTTCGTTAGTGTGTCTATCATTCACATTTGTACATTGTGCCTTGTCTGTCTTCATTAGTGTGTCTATCATTCAAATTTGTACTTTGTGCCTTGTACATTGTGCCTTTTCTGTCTTCGTTAGTGTGTCTATCATTCACATTTGTACATTGTGCCTTGTCTGTCTTCGTTAGTGTGTCTATCATTAAAGTTAAATGCTTAAAATAAATTCTTGAATACAAATTTGAAGTGTTGTTATTTTATATTCAGATTATGATTTTTTTTACATTCATTTAAATAAGAAATACTGCTGCTTATGTGTTGTCTGATTTTATTCAAACACCCCTTATTGTCAACAGGGATTACATGCTAATGACAGTGATTCCATACTGTCAGCAGTAATTCCATACTGTCAGCAGTAATTTCATACTGTCAGCAGTAATTCCTTACTGTTGGCATTAATTCCATACTATCAGCAGTAATTCCTTACTGTCAGCAGTAATTCCATACTGTCAGCAGTAATTCCTTACTGTCAGCAGTAATTCCATACTGTCAGCAGTAATTCCATACTGTCAGCAGTAATTCCTTACTGTTGGCAGTAATTCCATACTATCAGCAGTAATTCCATACTGTCAGCAGTAATTCCTTACTGTTGGCAGTAATTCCATACTATCAGCAGTAATTCCTTACTGTCAGCAGTAATTCCTTACTGTCGGAAATGATACCATACTATCAGCAGGAATTCCTTACTATTGGCAGTAATTCCATACTGTCAGCAGTAATTCCTTACTGTCAGCAGTAATTCCATACTGTCGGAAGCAATTCCATACTGTCAGCAGTAATTCCTTACTATCAGCAGTGATGCCATACTGTCAGCAGTAATTCCTTACTATCAGCAGTGATTCCATACTGTCAGCAGTAATTCCTTACTGTCGGAAGCGATTACATACTGTCAGCAGTAATTCCTTACTGCCAGCAGTAATTCCATACTGTCAGCAGTAATTCCTTACTGTCAGAAGCAATTCCATACTGTCAGCAGGAATTCCTTACTGTTGACAGTGATTCTTTACTGTCAGTAGTGATTCATATTATATATAGTTTAATACAGCCCTTTTTTATAGAGACTAAAACCATTAATGCTAATAACATATTTCTTGTTCTTTTTATATTATTGTTACAGGAAGCCTTAGAGTTGGCCATTAAACATTCCAGAGAGTTGAAACGGTGCTCTTTCCAGGTAAGACTCTTGAATCTTCATGAAAGGTGTTCTTATTCATACAAAGGCAAATGCCTAGAGATCATAAAACTTGGAGCTTGAGTCAGAGATTGAGTTTCTGCTATCAGCTAATCAGAAATGAACTTTCAAAAAATTGTCACGTAATTTATATATGATTGAAACAAAATCTTAAACTCAAAATCAAGCCCTTGCTTTGTATGATTTTCATTTTGAACTCCTTGGGAGACAGAAAATATTTGAATAAAATATGACAACGCAAGAGCAGATTGTAGGTCAAGAGATATTTGTTTGCGTGGATGATTAAAAAGTGTGGATAATTTGTGTCTGGGTAATCTGCATATTATATTACTATGAATTCTCCTTTTTTTGTTGGATGCTGTATAGACTCAATTCTATCTGCAGACTGAATAATGCACCAGCAGATCTGGGTCTATATAGTTTGTTAGGAGTAATCAGAAGAACCAACAACTTAGACCTTAATCTGCCAGTGTATTATGTGTTAATCGATCAGGGTCGATGTTATTTGTACTTTGACTCAACCTATAAGCTTCAAACTGCAAATTTAAAGAACAATTTTCTTATGGTGGAAACCCCATCTATAAAGCACAAATTAAGTACTGCCAAATGTATAATTTTTCTCAAAACCCTGAAAATTAATGCTCACAAAAGTAAAAGAATTTAAAGTACTTGATGAAATGGAGTTTTCATTCATTAACATCATAGCCTCACATTATTAAAGTCGTAAATCAGACTTTAGTTGTACCATTGCAGTATCTTGTAAAATGCCATTTACCATAGCAGTGTCATGTAGAAATGTCATTTACCATTGCAGTATCATGTTGAAATGCCATTTACCATTGCAGTATTATGTAGAAATGTCATTAACCAAAGTAATATCCTGTAGAAACATCATTTACCATTGCAGTGTCATGTAGAAATGTAGAAATGTAATTTACCATACTAGTATCATGTAGAAATGTCATTTATCATAGCAGTATCATGTAGAAATGTAATATACCATGATAGCAGTACATGTATCATGTATAAATGGCATTTACCATTGCATTGTCATGTAGAAATGTCATTAACCAAAACAATGTCATGTAGAAATGGGATTGACCAAAACAATGTCATGTAGGAACATCATTTACCATTGCAGTATCATGTAGAAATGTTATTTACCATGGCAGTATCATGTATAAATGTCATTTCCTTTTGCAATGTCATGTAGAAATGTCATTAACCAAAGCAATGTCATATAGAAATGTGATTATCCAAAACAATTAAATTTAGGGACATCATTTACCATTGCAGTATCATGTAGAAATGTTATTAACCATAGCAGTATCATGTATAAATGTTATTTACCATTGCAATGTCATGTAGAAACATCATTACTATTGCAATGTCATGTATAAATGTCATTTACCATTGCAGTGTCATGTAGAAACATCATTTACCATAGCAATGTCATGTAGAAATGTCATTTACCATTGCAGTATCATGTAGAAATGTCATTTACCATAGCAGTATCATGTAGAAATGTCATTTACCATAGCAGTATCATGTAGAAATGTCATTTACCATTGCAATGTCATATAGAAACATCATTTACCATTGCAATGTCATGTAGAAACATATTTACCATAGCAATGTCATGTAGAACTGTCATTTACCATTGCAGTATCATGGAGAAATGTCATTTACCATAGCAGTATCATGTAGAAATGTCATTTACCATTGCAGTATCATGGAGAAATGTCATTTACCATTGCAATGTCATATAGAAATATCATTTACCATTGCAATGTCATGTAGAAACATCATTTACCATAGCAGTATCATGTAGAAACATCATTTACCATAGCAATGTCATGTATAAATGTCATTTACCATTGCAGTGTCATGTAGAAATGTCATTTACCATAGCAATGTCATGTAGAACTGTCATTTACCATTGCAGTATCATGTAGAAATGTCATTTACCATAGCAGTATCATGTAGAAATGTCATTTACCATTGCAATGTCATGTAGAAACATCATTTACCATTGCAATGTCATGTAGAAACATATTTACCATAGCAATGTCATGTAGAACTGTCATTTACCATTGCAGTATCATGGAGAAATGTCATTTACCATAGCAGTATCATGTAGAAATGTCATTTACCATTGCAGTATCATGGAGAAATGTCATTTACCATTGCAATGTCATATAGAAATATCATTTACCATTGCAATGTCATGTAGAAACATCATTTACCATTGCAATGTCATGTAGAAACATATTTACCATAGCAATGTCATGTAGAACTGTCATTTACCATTGCAGTATCATGGAGAAATGTCATTTACCATAGCAGTATCATGTAGAAATGTCATTTACCATTGCAGTATCATGGAGAAATGTCATTTACCATTGCAATGTCATATAGAAATATCATTTACCATTGCAATGTCATGTAGAAACATCATTTACCATAGCAGTATCATGTAGAAACATCATTTACCATAGCAATGTCATGTAGAAATGTCATTTACCAAAGCAGTATCATGTAGAAACATCATTTACCATTGCAGTATCATGGAGAAATGTCATTTACCATAGCAGTATCATGTAGAAATGTCATTTACCATTGCAGTATCATGGAGAAATGTCATTTACCATTGCAATGTCATATAGAAATATCATTTACCATTGCAATGTCATGTAGAAACATCATTTACCATAGCAGTATCATGTAGAAACATCATTTACCATAGCAATGTCATGTATAAATGTCATTTACCATTGCAGTGTCATGTAGAAACATCATTTACCATTGCAGTGTCATGTAGAAACATCATTTACCATTGCAGTGTCATGTAGAAATATCATTTACCATTGCAGTGTCATGTAGAAACATCATTTACCATAGCAGTATCATGTAGAAACATCATTTACCAAAGCAGTATCATGTAGAAACATCATTTACCATTGCAGTATCATGTACAAACATTATTTACCTTTGCAGTATCATGTAGATGTCATTTACCATAACAATGTCATGTAGAAATGTCTTTAAGGATATGAAGTGTTTGTTATTAGTAGAATCTGAAATTCAGGTTCACTCTTGAAATTTATTGTATATTGAAAATGTCACCATGTCTTGTAATTTTGTTCAACTCATCTCCTTATAAAGTTGAAGTGTAAAAATTAGATGCTGCGGCTGATCTTTTACAGATAGACATGTATATAATTGACAATAGAATTGTTATTTTACAGATAGACATGTATATAATTGACAATAGAATTGTTATTTTACAGATAGACATGTATATAATTGACAATAGAATTGTTATTTTACAGATAGACATGTATATAATTGACAATAGAATTGTTATTTTACAGATAGACATGTATATAATTGACAATAGAATTGTTATTTTACAGATAGACATGTATATAATTGACAATAGAATTGTTATTTTGAATCCAAATAAGGTTAGTATTTTTTTTAAAAAAAAAAAATTATATATATATATATATATATATATATATATATATATATATATATATATCTTTTTAGATGGATGCATACAACCCTTAATTTATAGCAAATTAACTTGTGAATTTGTTAGAATTTGTAATCATATGTCAATGACATCATAAGTATATGTCTTTATACTTTATATCCATGTTATCCACAGACCCTCTAGTCATTCTCTGTTATGGAAATTATGATACATGGCCTGGATAATTAAATTCTTTGCATGCATGATTAAATTGAACACACGAGTCTCAGTGGTTCAGTGGTTATATCGCTTCGTTCACAATTGAAATGGTGTTGACTCTAGACCTACCATTGGATGAGCCTGAGATGGTTACAGTGGTGTGTTCCTAATGCAAGGTGCTTTTTTACAATTGCCTTTTCACAAAAGAAACTACATGGTTTCCTTTGTTATTATGTCACAATACACTAAAGAAACAAACATTACATAAAAGCATTTAATTGTGTTTTCTTTGTTGGCATGTCATGAAACAGTAAACAAATAAAATTAAATGTACGGCATTTAAGTGTGTTCATTTGTTGCTAAATCAGTACATGTATCTACTTATACATCACCAGTGACTCATAGTTTGATAAGTACTACATGCCTCACTTGGTAGTCTTTTATTTATTCTCCCACAGGAAATCGGCAAACAGTATTTAAACACTCTGTTTGAGGAAGAGGAGTATGATGAAGCAGCACGACTATGTGTCAAGATTTCTGGCAAGAACAAGGACTTCTGGGACATTGAGGCCCTCAGGTTTCAGCAGAAGCGTCAGCTGAAGGTAAAAAGTGAACGGACAAATAATTTTTAATTCTTTTTAATAAAAGCCAGAAACAGGTTAGGGTATTGTCAATTTTTTTTCAAAATTTCTTTCTCAAAATTGTAATTATTAAGATATTGATAGTTTCAATGTTTTCTGCATTTTAAATTTTAAATTTTAAATTGTCTAAATTTGAAGAAAAAAAACTTGTATAAAAGTAACTGTATTGTTTACTTAAACTTTATAATTATCAAGCATCTGCTTTCTCCATAGTAATGAAAGTTTAGATTGTAAAGAGCTTATTTGACTTTAGCTCATATTCCATACACCTCTAGGAATGGTGAATTAAAAATGGACTCTGTAAGGCACAGTAAATTGGTTTTAAGGTAACTGTCCTTATAGATGTGCAGTGTATTTTGAACACTAACAAAAATATGACTTGAAAATAAGATAAAAATATGACTGACCTTAATTGTCTGCACATGTCATCGGTATTCATGTTGGTGTTTGCACATAAGGCATCAGCATTGATATTGGTTGCACATGGCATCAACATTGATGTTGGTGTTTGCACATAAGGCATCAGCATTGATATTGGTTGCACATGGCATCAACATTGATGTTGGTGTTTACACATATAGAGGGTATATTTGCTTTTATTAAGTGAGTAACAGGTATATTTTATTAAGTGGGTGAATATACTAATGTTTTCCCATCCCCTCCCCCCAGATGAAATACATCCATTATTCCCACAGAAGAAACAAATTTCTTTTAATATGCTTAAATGTGTTAGTTAGCTAAAGTGTATACCATTGAAGTAGCATATTTCTTGCAGTAATAATGCAAGCTTTTTATGGTTTATGTTCAGCAATGTTCTGTGTACATTTGTATTGAAAATATGAGCAGTAATATCATTATCTTTCCTAATTTAAGGAATGCACATACTTGGAAATTAAAAAATAAACTTAAACTAAAAGTTTTTAGTGGAATTTGTATATGGTTCTCATGCATGACAGGTCAGAATGCTACCACTGCACATTGCAGCTGACAACATGGCAGATTAAATTCGTTTTTCATTGTACTATCAATGTATATTGAAATTGTTAATTCAAAATTGATAAATTCACTCCATTGGTAGGCCTTTATCCCAAGTTAAAGCTGACCATTAATTGTCTTGCATAAGAAACACTCTACTGCCTATTGTACTGAACTCCATTAGATACCAATGCAGTTCTGTTTAACATGTTAGCCCCCACTTGTTATTAAGTGTTTTTAAAACAATTAAATAATTCTTGCCACATTGAAACAACTTTAAAACACTGTTACATTCCTTGATAATGGATTTGGCATCCATGTTAATTTCTGTTGCAGGTAAATTTGGCCTTGAAACAATGACCTGAATTCTTTGGCTCCTTAACAGAGCAGCTCACCATTCAGTAGCAAATGCTTCAGTTGCCACTGCCAATCTCAGTTTGATACATTGGGACGCATGTTTGCACTGTTGCATTCCTTGATGTTGAATTTGATACATTGTGACGCATGTTTGCATTCCATGATGCTTTTAAAAAATTGAAAGGAAACCCATTATGCTATGGCTTTGAGGATGCCTCAATTTGGGTTTTAATTTGAAGAAGTTAGGAGGCTGATTGTAGTCACCACTACAAATTCATTCTTCTGCAAAGGTTCAAGATAGAGATGGCATGATCTGTACATATTTACAAGATGACATGATCTGTACATATTTTATAAGATGATTATGCCATCAGTCTTGACCTCATGCCATCTTTAATAGTCTTATTCACCAGCCATCACAAAAGTTTCTTTTGTTTGCATTTCGTGAGAGTTTACCAATTTTGAGTCCCTCAATTAGTCTAAATATCAACAGCAAGGTCTTTTCCAAGTTAATGATTACATTGTCACCCTCTTCTGATCTAATTCCTCTAAGGCATCATTGGCATATATTGATAATCTCGTTCTGACAAAATGTAAGTTCTATTTTCTAAGCTAAGCTCAAATGCTCCCTTTTGAATCATGTCTGTTTTTTTGTGTATTGGAAAAATTCCAAACTACACCCATCGCAGTGTTTTGTCTAACTGATTATGAAGGTAATAACCAATCTCACTCTTGTACCTCTCGCTTATGTCTGCATAATACTTGTGTAGTAATTTCCAACAAGATGGTGAGAGAGTTCTTGCAACTTCTCTCGCTGGACTGCCTTTATATGAGCCTGTTACAAATGGCTTTGCTGGCTCAGTGGCACCCATTTCCAGAATTGTAATCATGCCTGCAACAGTAGTGCAACCATGGTTGGCTTATGACATCACAAGATGCTCCATCAGGAAGTAGTGTTTACAGATGCCACTCCATGCATTTGGGTAGCCCGCTTGTTGCTGGACTTCAGATATGGTCAACAACAAATAGGGGCCACAGGAAATGCCTCTTCATATCAACTTCCATATGAAATCTATCATAAATGCTTTTCAGTTCTAGAAGGACTGATTCTGTTAGAAGTCAGTCCTACTTATGTTGGACAACTCCATAGTTTTGACTTGCCTCCTCAAATAGGGGGGGACCAGATTGCCTGACCTATGCCTGCCAGATTGGCAGTTTCTTTATTCAGTGTTGCCAACTGCAGCAAGATGGAACCACTAATAGGCCACCTTTGTCTCATGGGTTCTAGACCAAAAGCTTGGGCCATGGGTATACTGTCAATCAGCTGACAGGGGTTATGGACATTTGCCTACCCTCCCACCCCTTACTTCTTCTGTGTGTGTGTTCATGCATGTGTGTGTGTGTGTGTGTGTGTGTGAGAGAGAGAGAGAGAGAGAGAGAGAGAGAGAGAGAGAGAGAGAGAGAGAGAGAGAGAGAGAGAGAGAGAGAGAGAGAGAGATTTTAGCATAGTGTTAACATTTTTTCAGTCATATCACTATGATGTCTGCTGTGTGGCAGTTTGTAGCGGTATCTAGTACTTTGGTCATCATGACACAGACATGTAGCATGATGTCTCACCCAGTCACATTATCCTGACACCAGGCCAATCAGTCCTAACACTAACCTGTTAAAATTATGCTGAGCGCCTAGCAGTGTAGCTGTTAGTAACATTTCTATATGTTTTGGTATGATTCGGCCATTGTTTGAACTCCTGCGACCTCCCACATCCAAGGCAGATGCTGTAACCAATAAACCACTAAAGTCATCCTCCAGTCAATGAAAGGGACAGCACATATTTAACTGAACATTTGAGGGCCTTCTTATTTGTGAATTGCAACCTTCTCACCACGCTGGTACACATCACATATTAATGTTTATCATTAAGATGTACCTAGCCTAGACAAGGATATTACCATCATTAACATGTCTGCTCTACTCTGTTATAAAAAAGACAGAAAAGTGTTCAACTCCATGTCTAAACCGATCAAGAATGTCGTGTCTGCTTTGTCCATACTCAACCTTCTTTCTCTTGGGATTAAGCCATTTAATTATTTTCAGAGGGGCTCTGAATCTTGTTCATCCAGTCCCCATCACTTTCATTGTCACCCTTCATGATGGTGATCCTAAGCAATCCCTTTATGGTGTACATTTTACAGAGGGAAAAGAGCTTTTTCAGGAGGTGGAGATAATCCAGAATCCAGACTCCATAAGGTTCTACTCCATATTTAATAAACCAATGAAAAATTGTGACATGTCTTTAACTTGCACATATGCAATCAATTTAATACTGTCAAAAGGCAGGAGAGCAAGACATAGAATGTCAAATGCTGGTTGCTTGGCTAAATGAGCTTAATAAATCAACATACTCAAACTCTCACAAGAACATGTATGACTCATGAAGATTTTTGACTCACAAAATATTAGTGATTTCCATGCTTTCAGCCTTTGAACATTATGTCTCCATTTAAGACATAGTGGAGTTGTTGGCTGGCATGTTCTGTCTACTTTCTCCAGGTTTTATTTGCATGCAAATGAGAGTGCTAAATCTTGTCAGGCCCTTACAAATGTGTTCATCCAGTTCATGACAGCACAATCACAGTCCCAGGCATGAACCTGCGATGTTTGCTTGATTGTGGAGGGGGAATATCATGCAATAGCCAGATAGGGAATCCCACAAGGATCTCTCTAGTAAACATAAGGGATATGTGTGGCAACTGTTGGGAGCAAGGGGAGTTGATCTGTAAGAGTTACTTCCCTTGATCTTAAAGTCTTATTGATGGAAAGACGTTTCATTGTCAAAATAATTCATATTTTGTACATTTAAAAATGACATAATATCATTGTCACTAATATGGTTTAAGTTATCAATGACCAGAACATAACTGGGCAATAAATATTCTCAAAAGTTCACTCATATATATCTTTAAACCCTACCACTCTTTGTAGGGCTACAAAAAGCCATTTTCTCTTGATTTGCCTATAAGTTGTGGGGTATCTTCTTGTAGAATCTTTGAAATTCATTGTTCACTTGCGAACTTGAAATAGTGTTTCTTAATATATTGTTATTCACTGTATGTTCTGTTGATATATGCCTTCTTGATTGTACATCATTTTTGCCCGCATTATTTTTAAATCAGCTTGCTGCATTATGAACCATGGGACACAGCCATTCAGTTGGAAAATCATCCATTCTTTAAGAAAAGTAACAGGAAAAGGACCTACTAGATGGTTCTTTAAATCAGATTTTGGAAATAGATTGCACAGCTTGTTTTTCTTTAATTTCTTGATTTGGTTTGGCTCAAAAATGTTAATTTTGAAGCACTTGTATTAATGAACATTTTCACAAGTCCAAACAGAAAGAGTTAAATTAATTGAAAGTGCTTAAATTATTAAATTAGAATAAAAATAGTAGATAGTTTAAAATCATAATGATTTATGACTGGACAATTTTCCAGGCCCTAGCCCCTTATTTGCCTCGAGAAGATCCAACACTGAGTGTGACGACATATGAGATGGTACTGAATGAATTTCTTAACTTTGACTACAAGGTATGTTGAAGATTCTATGTATTACAATATCCTATGCTACATTCCTGTTGCACCACTTTTCTGAAGCAACCTTGTTTTGATTTCCAGGGACAGACCATATCAGTTATAGGGAAATGGAAATTTTATTAAATGGAATTGGAAAGAAAAAGACAAGAAAAAGTTATGCATAAAAGGCCACACTCTTATGTGGGAATAAATATCACAAGAAAAAAGTCATTGAAAAAAGTCATTGAAAAAAGTCACAGTCAGGTTTGGATATGATGAAATAATATGACTTTATAACAAAGATTAATGAAACTGAAAGCATTTATGTAATAAAAGAATGCAATACAAATACAAATACTTGTAAAAGCTAAATAAATGTGTTGATATATTGGGATGAAAGTGCATAATATAAAACAGACAAAATTGCATAGTGGATTTGTCCAGCCACAGTTTGTTTTAAAGCTTTATTTGTTTTTATTATGTTGTTGATGTTGTAGTTGGGTTTAATGCCATCTTTCAGTGCACGATAGGCTATACATGGCAGCCAGTATTAATGGAGGCAAAAAAACAACTGACCCGTGAAAAGCTGCTGGCAAGCTTTCTCACATTCCCACATTGGCTGAATCTGTGACTGAAACCGATGCAGAGGTGAGATGGCAGTGATCCATAATGGAGAGCGCTTTAGACCACTTGGCCACTCGGGGCCTCTTGTTTTGTTATAATTATCATACAAATTTAAAAATGTTGCTTAATACTAAAGCATTTTTTCTACTTTTTTTTTAAAATAGTTTCCTAAATTGATCTGATAATCATGTTGTTAAATTAAGAAAAGAAATTCATTTTAACCTGTCTTACATTAAATAAAGATTTTAGACATTGTATACTTAATAATTGTGGTTTTTTCTTGTGACTTTTTTGTGATGTTCATTACTTTGCTTTTTTTCTCTGTAACCTTCTTTCCAGGATCTGTATTAAAAGACTATCAGATTTCTGATTTGGACACCAGTCCATCAAAGGGTTATCACCAGCAGATGTGCATACTCATTTGCAGCTCAGATTCACTTGATTTTGGATCAGCCAAGATTTAATGTCTGGCTGAATTGCAGAACAGGTATGGGGTTCAAACTCGTGCCTTGCCCAAGGGTACAGCAGTGATGGGTATTAAATTCATGCCTTGCCCAAGGGTACAGCAGTGATGGGTATTAAATTCATGCCTTGCCCAAGGGTACAGCAGTGATGGGTATTAAATTCATGCCTTCCCCAAGGGTACAGTAGTGATGAGTATTAAATTCATGCCTTGCCCAAGGGTACAGCAGTGATGGGTATTAAATTCATGCCTTGCCCAAGGGTACAGCAGTGATGGGTATTAAATTCATGCCTTGCCCAAGGGTACAGTAGTGATGGGTATTAAATTCATGCCTTGCCCAAGGGTACAGTAGTGATGGGGCTTAAACTCATGCCTTGATCATGCGTATAACAGTGATGGTACGTAAACTCATGCCTTGCTTAAGATACAACAGGGATGGGGTTCAAACCCATGCCTTACCTAAGGGTACAAAACAGAGATTGGGCTTAAACTCATGCCTTACCTAATAGCATAACAGAGATAGGGCTTAAACTCATGCCTTGGTCAAGGGCACAACAGTAATGGTACGTAAACTCATGCCTTGCTTAAGAGCACAACATGGATATGGCTTAAATTCATGCCTTGCACAAAGGCACAACAGTGATGGGGCTCAAACTCATTTTGTTCCTGATCTTGAGTATGCATTAACATTCAAAATTTTTGGTGTATCTTTACAATGCTGTAGTAATGTTTCCCCGTAGTTAATGTATCTTTACAATGCTGTAGTAATGTTTCCCATAGTTAATGTATCTTTACAATGCTGTAGTAATGTTTCCCATTGTTAATGTTATCTTCACAATGCTGTTGTAATGTTTCCCATAGTTAATGTTATCTTCACAATGCTGTTGTAATGTTTCCCATAGTTAATGTATCTTTACAATGCTGTTGTAATGTTTCCCGTAGTTAATGTATCTTTACAATGCTGTAGTAATTTTTCCCATAGTTAATGTATCTTTACAATGCTGTAGTAATGTTTCCCATAGTTAATGTATCTTTACAATGCTGTAGTAATGTTTCCCATTGTTAATGTTATCTTCACAATGCTGTTGTAATGTTTCCCATAGTTAATGTTATCTTCACAATGCTGTAGTAATGTTTCCCGTAGTTAATGTTATCTTCACAATGCTGTAGTAATGTTTCCCGTAGTTAATGTATCTTTACAATGCTGTAGTAATGTTTCCCGTAGTTAATGTATCTTTACAATGCTGTAGTAATGTTTCCCATAGTTAATGTATCTTTACAATGCTGTAGTAATGTTTCCCATAGTTAATGTTATCTTCACAATGCTGTTGTAATGTTTCCCATAGTTAATGTTATCTTCACAATGCTGTAGTAATGTTTCCCGTAGTTAATGTAAAGTTTACAATGCTGTTGTAATGTTTCCCATAGTTAATGTATCTTTACAATGCTGTAGTAATGTTTCCCATAGTTAATGTATCTTTACAATGCTGTAGTAATGTTTCCCATAGTTAATGTTATCTTCACAATGCTGTAGTAATGTTTCCCATAGTTAATGTTATCTTCACAACGCTGTAGTAATGTTTCCCGTAGTTAATGTATCTTTACAATGCTGTTGTAATGTTTCCCGTAGTTAATGTATCTTTACAATGCTGTAGTAATGTTTCCCATAGTTAATGTATCTTTACAATGCTGTAGTAATGTTTCCCATAGTTAATGTTATCTTCACAATGCTGTTGTAATGTTTCCCATAGTTAATGTTATCTTCACAATGCTGTAGTAATGTTTCCCGTAGTTAATGTTATCTTCACAATGCTGTAGTAATGTTTCCCATAGTTAATGTAAAGTTTACAATGCTGTTGTAATGTTTCCCGTAGTTAATGTGTCTTTACAATGTTGTAATAATGTTTCCCATAGTTAATGTATCTTAACAATGCTGTAGTAATGTTTCCCATAGTTAATGTTATCTTCACAATGCTGTAGTAATGTTTCCCATAGTTAATGTTATCTTCACAATGCTGTAGTAATGTTTCCCGTAGTTAATGTATCTTTACAATGCTGTTGTAATGTTTCCCGTAGTTAATGTATCTTTACAATGCTGTAGTAATGTTTCCCATAGTTAATGTATCTTCACAATGCTGTAGTAATGTTTCCCATAGTTAATGTTATCTTCACAATGCTGTTGTAATGTTTCCCATAGTTAATGTTATCTTCACAATGCTGTAGTAATGTTTCCCGTAGTTAATGTATCTTTACATTGCTTTATTTCTATTTCCCCTATTTAATGCCAATGTCTCTGGATAATTTTACATAAATTCCACAATGTTGAATAGTTGGTATGGGTGATAAAAGTATAATGAAAACAGGGGTCCAGATACTGATAGTATTGCCACTTCCAACTGTCAGAGTTGGACTAAGGAAAGAAATGATATTCTTGCTAAAGCTTTGTCATTTTGGATGGCATATATTCTCGGTCTACAAAGAATTAACCCCATCCGAGCATATCAGGTCATGAGGGCAGCTGCCAATTGCATAGTATTCAGATACAATTGCTTGCTTCCTGATATCATCCGATCTCTTACCTTAAGGTCTTTTCATCTGAAAGGGCTCTTAAATCAAACCCTTTTCAATGTACAGGGACCTTAACTTTAGGTCTTTTAATCCTAAAGGTCTCAGTTTAACTTTGTAGAATCTATATCAGCACACAACCAGGTTCCAGGTTGTTCAGCTTCTTAGTGTGGTTTATTACTTCGGCTGGATTTGTCAGAGTGAAATCTTTTCCTCTAAACTGCATCCTTGCATAAATTGTATACTAGCCTTTGCCCATATCCACAAAACTCAGAGCTGCTTGTCTCTGGTCTCCAGATAGATATGAATTTATGGGAATGTAACTCCTCCCAACTAACATATTTTGAACGAGTAACTTGCTTCAAAAAATGATGTTTTTGTTGGTACTTAATTTTGTGGATTGGGAAAGTTCTCCGATTTTGTTTCCATAGATGAATGACTACTCACAGGGTTGTTAAATTCATGGTTGATAGCAACCATAAAATGTACAATAATTTTATACCCCCATGAAGAAACCAAGTTTAGAGTTTTAAAAACTTTTTTGTTATAATACTGACCTGATCGTTATGCAGGCACATTATTCCAAGCGCTTCCTACAGTTACATCTCTGAAATAGCATGCACATGTTCTCCAGGAGTAACAGACCATCAACACAGTTTGGTGCCAATCATTCTGTCCAGAAGGTAAGCAGATGATCGTTTCAATATATATGTGGCTAAAACAAGTCTAAAGATGTGTTAGACATATTCTTTGGCATGGAAGGGCTGGATTGGTGACATACTCAATTCGGTAAATATTATTATAGAAATATTGATTTCTTCTTTATGTCCATGTTTTGAATACAGCAATAGTTTTCATTGAAGATTTAACTTGACCTGCCATCAAACTTAGATTCGTTGCATCCATGTTTGTAAGCAATGTTTTATTCTCTCTGTTTCTGTGTTTCTAGGGTTTCATGCAGTTGGTCAAGGAATGGCCGCATTCCTTGTACGGTGTCAAAGCTATTATTAGTGCTGTAAACGAAAAATTGGATATTGACAAGAACAATGAAACTCTACTTCAAGCCCTGGCAGAATTGTGAGTTGACAGAAAGAATTAATTTTATATTACCATATATACTTGCATGCTTTCAAGTCATGTCAAATTGCAAACAATGATTTCCTGATCTGCCATAGCATAATGCATATGTGGACTATTGATATGCCATAGCATAATGCACATATGGACTATTGATCTGCCATAGCATAATGCATATGTGGACTATTGATCTGCCATAGCATAATGCATATGTGGACTATTGATATGCCATAGCATAATGCACATATGGATTATTGATCTGCCATAGCATAATGCACATATGGACTATTGATATGCCATAGCATAATGCATATGTGGACTATTGATCTGCCATAGCATAATGCATATGTGGACTATTGATATGCCATAGCATAATGCATATATGGACTATTGATCTGCCATAGCATAATGGACATATGGACTATTGATCTGCCATAGCATAATGCACATGTGGACTATTGATCTGCCATAGCATAATGCATATGTGGACTATTGATATGCCATAACATAATGCACATGTGGACTATTGATCTGCCATAGCATAATGCATATATGGACTATTTTGTTTGTATTGCTGATTACTCCTATCAAATTTCGCAGATACATATCTGCATGTGCATTATGTGACAGCAGATCTGGGTCTGTGCATTTTTCAGTTTTACTTATAAGAAAGATAATATGGTATATAGGAATATATTTCATCAAGTTACTATATGTTAACATAATACATCAAGTTAACACATGTTCACATAATTTGTATTCTTGTTGGATTTGTCAAATAAGGTTTTCTACTTTGTTTAATTGGCTTGTAGCTCTTAGGAACCCATGTGTATTGAATAAATTTCAGAAATTTAAATGAGGAATATATTTTTTCTCTTTTGTTTTGTATAAATTTATCAATTGTTTGATGAACTCCCTTATATTAAATAGGATCTAGAAACTAAATTCATCTAATTTGATTCATTAAAATTGAACGATCTATTGTTTTTAGGAACTTGCTTGTATTAAATCAAGTCCAGAAATGGAAAGGATCACTTTTTTGTTTTGTAATTTTATTTTATTTGTAGGAACTTAATTGCATTGAAATAGAGTCCAGAAATTAAATTGATCTCATTTGATTTGTAATAATTGATCTGTTTTGCAATTGCTGGGACGGAAAGCTTTACAGACCCATATTTATGACATTCATGTTATTTTATTTTGTTATATGTTACTCATATTTTTTAAAATGCATTATTTACAATTAAAAGCCTTTTTTGGGGGTTGTAATTACAGTTATAAAGGTTAAATTTTTATTTTGTCAGTTACCAATGTTAAGTACAAAAAGGGTCTATCATGTATTTTTAATAAATGCTATTTCAAAGATTCAAGATTTAACAGGTATGTACCTGTATTAAATTTATGACTACACTTGAGAACAGACTGTACATATGAAATGAATTTTAAATCATTGACAGATTTTGTGCAAGTTCTGATTAAACTTTTACTTTTATTTCCAGGTACAGCTTTGATAAATCATTTGACCAAGCACTTAACATCTATCTTAAGTAAGTACATGTGCTCTGAGCAAAATTATTTACATATTTTTTCTCATAAGCTGTTAAAATCAAGTGATTTTAAAACTTAAAGTGGTCAGTATATTAAAGATAATGCAAAGGTTAGGGAAGATTTTTGTCAGGCCCATCATGATGGACATTTAACATGGCTATAATGTCAGCATCAATGTGCATGGCCTAGGGATAAACTCTCCTTGCCTAATTTTAAATGGTAAACAAGCATTGCCAATCACTTGCTCAATTAGCAAGTGCTGATATAGATCTGACCATCATTTTTCGTTAACGAAAAGAATGTTATATCTCGACTATTGTAGACTTTCATAATTGAAAGTCCATTCTTTCTACCAGAAGTCCATACTTTCTACCTGAATTCTATACTTTTTACTAGAAGTTCATATTTTTTAACCAAAGCTTGTATGCCAACAAGTTCCTTCTAGAACTTTTGTCAGTCTTCAATGATTTAACAATTACCAGAGGAAAAGCAGACTGGCGATAATTTCTACTAACTTACAACTAGTGCTAGAAGGATCAGAGAACAAATTCTGGAAAAATACTTTTCACCTGGTATCATCATTAACAGTAATTTTATTTTTCTGTTTTCTGATTAAATTTAGACAATTATCATTAAGCTTAATACTTCTATAACACTTCACTGAATTTAGGTTATTATCATCATTAAATTTTATATTTCTACAAAACTTGGTTGAGAATGAGTCAGGGTGAGTACTTGCTAGACTGACTGAAAGCATATTTGAGTGATTTTACAATCTTATAGACGATACATTAAGCTTGATTTTTAAGATTTTACTTTCTTTTATGTATGTCTTGTGAAATGAAACGTGAACTAACCAAAAATAGGTCCATATTTTTTTAAAGCTCGGTGGAAAGAAGTCTTGTCCAACAGAACACTATGAAACTGTTTGTAATTATCACATGTAACATTTGTACATAAATGTGTAATGTGAAAAGCATAGATCAGGACTGATCAGACTTAGTGGCTTCGACTGATCAGGATCAATTACTTCTCCAAGAAATCTTCCATAGAAAAGTGAAGAATCAGATCTAAGGGTTTTGTCTAGAACTCAACATTTAGAGGTGAAATTTTGCCCTCAGTTTTAGGATTTCTAAATATTATGGAGATTTAACAAGATAAACCTGTAAGGGTTTACAGATATTATGTGCAGGTTTATTGTGCTTTCATTTCTTTTTTGTAATATTTTGGATATTTCTTTGAATTCTGCAATTGTGCATGAACAGACCTTATGCAGATCTGTAGGCACATTATGCAGTGCAAGGATTGTCTTGGGTGGTCTAATTTTGGTATACAATGATATACATAATTGTAAATATACATACCATACAATGACTATGCATGACTATAAACATACTATACAAAGGCATGCATGACTATTAATAATAATGATAATAATCATCATGAGGACTTTGTATAGCGCCTAATCTTTAGAAGCTCTAAGTGCTTTACAACACATATAATGATATGACTACAAAAAAAAAACAACCTTGAAATTAAACAACAAATACATGCTGAAAATATTTAAGGTATGAAACATTATTATTTAAGTTTGTTCTTGCAGTCGAAAAAGTTGAGTTTTAAGAGCACTCTTGAAAGGGTCTTTGTGTCTAATTTCAATGGGCAATTCGTTCCACATTGCTCAACTCTGGTATGCAAAAGAACGTTGTCCATATGACTTTGTTTTCATAGTGGGAATAATGACTATATGATTGTCAGAAGAGAAGCATATATATATTGCTGGTGTGAAAAAATGAGTGAGACCAGATAGGTATGTTGGACTGGAGTCCGTTAGTGAAATGTAGCACAGAGAAAAAATTTTGTGTTTGATTCTGGATCAAATGGATGGCCAGTGTAGGGTACAGAGTAGCAGGAAGGTGTGCTCTGATTTGTGGTACTTTAAGAATGATCCGAGCAGCTGTGTTTGGAACTTTTTGAAGTTTCTGGAGTAGATATTAAGATGAACTCTACAGAATCGAGTTATAATAGTCCAGTCTTGAAAGTACTAATGAACACACAAGCATTTTAGTGGCATCAGCTGAAAGATATTTGCAAATGGAACTGATGCATCTCAGCTTAAGATATTATGTACCCTTGCATTATGTTCATTACATTTTGGTGCAATGTTAGAGTACTATCCAGAGTAACACCTAGGTTTCATACTGACTGTGTGAATTTAATGTTGGTGTTGCTGATATTTATTGTTTGAGGTTAAGGATGTGAATGAGAAAGTCTTTGTGTTCTGATCAGAATGGCTTCAATTTTATCATGATTAATCTGCAGCTTGTTGCATGTTATCCATGATTTCACATAAAAAAAAATGCTCCTCTCTACTCCTTGGATAGTAGCATCAACTTCAGATGGGTGACTAGATTTTTATATTTGGGTGTCATCAGCGTACAACTGGTGAGACACTGGATGATGATCTATGACACTTGAGAGCAGCTAAGTGTATAGAATGAAGAGAACACATCCAAGAAAAGACCCCTGTCTAACACCACAACATACATCAACTGGGCTGGAGTGTATTCCATATGCAGATACAAAATTCTGCAGGCAAATCAATGACGGTGAAGATTGTAATTTTTCCACTATCCAAAGTAGAGAGAATATCATAACTACTTTCAGAAGAGTAGCTTCAGTACTGTGGCAAGGGCGATATGCAGACTGTACATTGCTTGAATTCAGATGAGATACCAGCTGGGTTAGAACAACTTCTAAGATTTTTTTAATGAACGTGAGATTAGAAACTGGGCAGTAGTTCTTTAAATCATTATGGTCAAGTGTTGGTTTCTTCAGCAGAGGCTTTACAATGGCAGTTTTGAAAAGTGATGGTAATTCCCCTGAATGAGAGAGAGGTATTAATAACATCAGTTAGAAAAGGCAATATTGGATCTAAACACTCAAGCAGTAGTGATGTTGGAATTGGATCAAGTTCACATGACTTTGGTGCACTCTTCGTCACAATTGTACATACTAAATCCATAGAGACAGTTTCAAATGCTGCTAATGGTTGTAGTTGAAATTCTGAATCACAACTGTATGGTGATGACAAGTCAATTGAAATTGTGTTGTCAAGCTTTTCTCTAATGGTTTGTACTTTGTCACAGAAGAAATTTGCAAACAGGTCCGGAAGGTCGACTGGAGAGAAGGTAGTTGGAAGTGGTGTACATTTGTTCCTAACATTAGTTTGCTAGTTATCTTAAAGAGCTCTTCGCAGCTGGAACTTTCCATGATCTTAGTCCTGCAGTGGGCTAATTTGGCTGCATGGACTATGTTTATGATGCTCATCTTAGCAATTTCATAGATTTGCTTCTCGCCAGAGTTCTTCCTTCACCAGTTCTTCTGGTCGAAATGTATTGCCCATCTTGGGCTAAAAAATGGCATTAAACCAAACAAAAACAACATGACTATAAACATACAGACCATATAGTGACATGCATGACTATAAACATACATATATACCATACAATGACATGCATCATGCGTGCATCATGACAATGAATATTTATACTGTACAGTGACATGCATGACTATAAACATACAGTGACATGCATGACTATAAACATACATGTACTTACTCTACAGTGACATTTATGACTACAAACATACATACTGTACTTTGACATGCATGATTATAAACATACATATACCATACAGGGAGATGCATCACTATAAACATATATACCATACAATGACATGCATGACTATAAACATACCATACAATGACATGCATGACTATAAATATACATACCATACAATGACATGCATGACTATAAAGAAATATACCATACAGTGACATGCATGACTATAAATATACATACCATACAATGACATGTATGGCTATAAACATACCATACAGTGACATGCCTGACTACAAACATACATACCATACAGTGACATGCATGACTATAAACATACATACCATACAGTGACATGCATGGCTATAAACATACCATACAGTGACATGCATGACTATAAATATACATACCATACAATGACATGCATGGCTATAAACAAATATACCATACAATGACATGCATGGCTATAAACATACCATACAGTGACATGCATGACTATAAACATACATACCATACAATGACATGCATGACTATAAACAAATATACCATACAATAACATGCATGGCTATAAACATACCATACAGTGACATGCATGACTGTAAACATACCATACAATGACATGCAATGACTATAACCATACATACCATACAATGACATGCATGGCTATAAACATACCATACAGTGACATACATGACTATAAACATACATACCATACAGTGACATGCATGACTATAAACATACATACCATACAGTGACATGCATGACTATAAACATACCATACAGTGACATGCATGACTGTAAACATACCATACAATGACATGCAATGACTATAACCATACATACCATACAATGACATGCATGGCTATAAACATACCATACAGTGACATGCATGACTGTAAACATACCATACAATGACATGCAATGACTATAACCATACATACCATACAATGACATGCATGGCTATAAACATACCATACAGTGACATGCATGACTATAAATATACATACCATACAATGACATGCATGGCTATAAACATACCATACAATGACATGCATGACTGTAAACATACCATACAATGACATGCAATGACTATAACCATACATACCATACAATGACATGCATGACTGTAAACATACCATACAATGACATGCAATGACTATAACCATACATACCATAAAATGACATGCATGACTGTAAACATACCATACAATGACATGCAATGACTATAACCATACATACCATACAATGACATGCATGACTATAAACATACCATACAGTGACATGCATGACTATAAATATACATACCATACAATGACATGCATGGCTATAAACATACCATACAGTGACATGCATGACTATAAACAAATATACCATACAATGACATGCATGGCTATAAACATACCATACAATGACATGCATGACTATAACCATACATACCATACAATGACATGCATGACTATAACCATACATACCATACAATGACATGCATGACTATAACCATAGATACCATACAATGACATGCATGACTATAACCATACATACCATACAATGACATGCATGACTATAACCATACATACCATACAATGACATGCATGACTATAACCATACATACCATGCAATGACATGCATGACTATAAACATAGATACCATACAATGACATGCATGACTATAACCATACATACCATACAATGACATGCATGACTATAAACAAATATACCATACAATGACATGCATGACTATAAACAAATATACCATACAATGACATGCATGGCTATAAACATACCATACAATGACATGCATGACTGTAAACATACCATACAATGACATGCAATGACTATAACCATACATACCATACAATGACATGCATGACTGTAAACATACCATACAATGACATGCAATGACTATAACCATACATACCATAAAATGACATGCATGACTGTAAACATACCATACAATGACATGCAATGACTATAACCATACATACCATACAATGACATGCATGACTATAAACATACCATACAGTGACATGCATGACTATAAATATACATACCATACAATGACATGCATGGCTATAAACATACCATACAGTGACATGCATGACTATAAACAAATATACCATACAATGACATGCATGGCTATAAACATACCATACAATGACATGC
Organism: Unio delphinus; assembly: GCA_029339505.1. Lineage (NCBI taxonomy): Eukaryota > Metazoa > Mollusca > Bivalvia > Unionida > Unionidae > Unio > Unio delphinus. The sequence continues at coordinate 17,760,539 of JAQISU010000035.1, read as the reverse complement.
ATGACTATAACCATACATACCATACAATGACATGCATGACTATAACCATACATACCATACAATGACATGCATGACTATAACCATAGATACCATACAATGACATGCATGACTATAACCATACATACCATACAATGACATGCATGACTATAACCATACATACCATACAATGACATGCATGACTATAAACAAATATACCATACAATGACATGCATGGCTATAAACATATATACCATACAATGACATGCATGACTATAACCATACATACCATACAATGACATGCATGACTATAAACAAATATACCATACAATGACATGCATGACTATAAACAAATATACCATACAATGACATGCATGGCTATAAACATATATACCATACAATGACATGCATGACTATAAACAAATATACCATACAATGACATGCATGACTATAACCATACATACCATACAATGACATGCATGACTATAAACATACCATACAGTGACATGCATGACTATAAACATACATACCATACAGTGACATGCATGGCTATAAACATAGATACCATGCAATGGCATGCATGACTATAACCATACCATACAATGACATGCATGACTATAAACAAATATACCATACAATGACATGCATGGCTATAAACATATATACCATACAATGACATGCATGGCTATAAACATATATACCATACAATGACATGCATGACTATAACCATACATACCATACAATGATATGCATGACTATAAACAAATATACCATACAATGACATGCATGACTATAAACAAATATACCATACAATGACATGCATGGCTATAAACATATATACCATACAATGACATACATGACTATAACCATACATACCATACAATGACATGCATGACTATAAACAAATATACCATACAATGACATGCATGACTATAAACAAATATACCATACAATGACATGCATGGCTATAAACAAATATACCATACAATGATATGCATGACTATAAACATAGATACCATGCAATGACATGCATTACTATAAACATAGATACCATACAATGACATGCATGACTATAACCATACCATACAATGACATGCATGTCTATAAACATACATGCCATACAATGACATGCATGATTACAAACGTTGTAGGGTTTAACTCCATTTTTCAGTTGGTTATAACTACTCTTACCTTGCACTGCTAATAAACGTAGCGATATCTTGGTTATTGTTAGAGTTATAGTGAGCAGGTTGTATGTTTCCAACCTTGATGGGGCCCTGAGTGGCCGAGTGGTCTAAAGCACTTTCCATTACGGATCACTGCCATCTCACCTCTGTCTTTGTGGGTTCAGGTCTAAGATTCGGCTAATGTAGTTATGTGAGAAAGCTTGCCAGTAGCTTTTCGTGGGTCGGTGGTTCTTATGCAGGGGTTTCTTATACCAGGGGTTTTCCCTGGTTCTTCCTCCACCATTATTACTGGCCGCCATGTATAGCCTATCGTGTGTCACTTTTAAGATAAGTGGACTCCCATAATAGGTCACAATCCTATATGATCAATAAATTTGTGCAGTAAGAATGTGGTCTGTTAAGACAGGTGATCTCACATAGCATTGGTCTTTCAAGATAGGTTTTACATTAGTAAGAAAGATACATACTTCATTTAATATCTTTGTTTAAAAGTAACAATTATTAAAAGGATCTTCTTGTCATAAAAATAGATTATTTCAACTGAATATTCTTAATAGTTCTTATTCTTATTCTTGATATAAACATGACATGCAAGCGGGTATTGTTATCATGCACATTGCAGAACCGTTCAAAACATCATTTAAATATTGGTACATACATAGTTATCTTTCCATTGCTCCATTTTCCCACCGCTGCTGAATAATCTCCATATTGGTTAGGATGTTGTTTTACAGTTTATACAAGAATTTTCAGCAAGAATGTTTGTTTGTATCCAAGTCTTCTATATATAAAATAATTCTGCAAGTCCACCCCCTCCAATGTCATTGAGTCAAATAACTGATTTTTTCTAAAGTAATAAGTCTCCATTTACAGGATGACATGTTAATGTTTGGTAATGATTTCTTTGGATGTTGCTAACTGTATGCGATTTAATTATCCAGATGAAACTTTTATAGAGTGGACAAAATGCCTTCATTGTAAAGGAAGCAATAGATGTGCAGTCACATGATTTTTCGGTCTTTGACTGGTACCCTGTTTTATTCAATGTTAATTTTTGTATGTGTGTTAATGCACAAAATCTAGTTTTAGCCTATGCTGACCCTGTTATGATCTTGACAATCTTGACAATTATGTCTGGTTATAATCATCAAAGAGAAGAACTCGACAGATGTGTGAAGCCCAAAACTCTTATTACAACATTGTTGAGCCCTTTTCCTGTGAACATCGGTTTTTAAAGATTATGATATAATATTAATCTTAGTGTTACATGTACTTTAACCAACAATTCTTTAAGTAACGGAATCCTGATATTGAGAAACGTATTGATCATAGAGATAATCTAATTACTTACCATAAATAAATTATTGGTTCTGGACACACTTGAAATAAAAAGTGGTGCTTGTGAGGTGAATATTTTACATTTTTGTATTAATATCCTGGCTGCTAGAGGGGTGGCCATTCTTGAAGGGTACTTTTAAAATTTCATTGCCTTGGGATTCTGGCTTTTAGAGGGGTGGCCATTCTTGAAGGGTACTTTTAAAATTTCATTGCCTTGGGATTCTGGCTGCTAGAGGGGTGGCCATTCTTGAAGGGTACTTTTAAAATTTCATTGGCTTGGGATTCTGGCTGTAAGAAGCTTCTGGCCTTTGGTAAGGAAGGCCGTTCAAGAGGGCAACCAGTACACTGATTTTAAACATTGTCAGCCATTTTTCACATTCCTGGGTTTAAAAATAAAATCATTTGATTTTGTATAGAGTTTTGGAAAATACTTTGGTGGTGGTCTGAAATTATGTTATACATTAAAACCTGTCAATAGCAGCCACTCATGGGGAAAAGGCCAAACTGACCTTTCAAAACAGGTGACCTCTGCGCTTGTTCTTTTCACCATTCCAATTTTTTAAAAGTTTTATCATTTCCTGTTCCAAGCATTCCCTGTATAAATTTATAATTCCTAAATTCAGGTGGACAAAGGTTCCATTCATAGACTTCTTAAAGTTTTCCTGTTTAATATATGACCTTAACCGAGGAAACTTCATGATTGGAAATCAGAATGGCCATTAAGACCAGGTGGCTGATATATAAAGGTTATGGTTAGAGCCAGTTTAATCTTTAAGAATTTGTCATCTTTTATAGTTTTAACATGTCAAGCATTTTTCATAATTTCATTTTTAGGCTGAAACACAAAGATGTATTTGCATTAATACAGAAGCACTCTCTTTATGAAGCAATCAGTGACAAAATTGTGGAACTGATGGAATTTGATGAGGAACAAGCCATCCAAATGCTCATTGACAATGTTCAGAAAATTCCTGTAAGTGTACATAAGTTTTGTTGACCTTTTGTCGATTGCTTAAATATAGTTGATATATCTTAGACTGTGACCCTGGTATGGTTCCACCACACGTCTATCCAACAATGGGAAATATTGGTGGATTAAATCGTGACAGCTAATTAATTCAGGGTGCCTGAGGGAAACCCAAATTTTTAGAGTTCAGTAAAGCAGGAAACTACTGTGTGGTTGACACATTCAGTTCAGCAGTTAATGCTGATATCCCTTATTTGTAACTAGCAAAAAATATAAATGACTTCAGGCAAGGTGATATCAGACATGAATAGTTACCTATTTTGTGTATTATATATTTTCTGTCATCATCTTTTGCCTTGATTTCCCTACAGCACCTAAAGCTTGAAGAGTGTATTATTATTTTTTCTGTATTTCAGATAGATAAAGTTGTTCAGCAGTTGGAGAAAAAGCCAAAGTACCAGTATATTGTAAGTTATTTTCAGGCAGATACATCATACAAAACTGTATATATTTTCTGATGCTAAAGTGGTAGTGGAGTTGAACATAAATATGCAATTTGGTCCAGCATATATCAAATAGTTTTGATCTCAGGCATGCAGTAGCTTTTTTCCAGATAGGAAAACTTTCCAAACATTGTGAATGTATAGACTTTGACCAACTGTCATGCCTATGTAGTTTACATTGTATTCTTGTCAAATATAAATAGGGCTAGATTGAAACCAGTATTAATATTATTAAATACTGAATTTACAACTATGCATCACAATTACAATCTATTATGGATTGTTATTCATCAATAGATTTTTAAAGTGTACATGTGAGTTGATACATGGAGCAATTGTTTGATGTGAACATTTTAGAGTCTTTACAGTCAATTATAGAACAATAGTAACAATCTTAAGCTAAAGAGGTTATTTTTAAAGTAATTAATAATTCATGATATGGTACTAAGTAATTAGTTCATAATATATTTAGAATATTCTCATGTTTATGATCCTGATTTAGATTTAGGACTATCTTTTTTACTTTGTGATTAATGGTTAAGTTCAGTTACATTTTTGGATGACAATCTTAATGGTTAAGCAGTAAATGTTGGAAGTCATGTAATGTCCTTCAGCTATCAAACAGCATGTGATGCAAATATCCAAATCATGTAATGTGCTGACCATGTACACCTTAAACAATCATTTCATATAAAACAGACAAGGTTCTATGCTATTTATTCAACTAATTTTTGGGGACATCATTCATGACAGCAAGGAATCTAATTCTGTATCAATTTGCACCAGTATACAACTATTGTTTGGGGACATCATTCATGACAGCAGGGAATCTAATTCTGTATCAGTGACACCAATATACAACTATTGTTTGGGGACATCATCCATGACAGCAGGGAATCTAATTCTGTATCAGTGACACCAATATACAACTATTGTTTGGGGACATCATCCATGACAGCAGGGAATCTAATTCTGTATCAGTGACACCAATATACAACTATTGTTTGGGGACATCATCCATGACAGCAGGGAATCTAATTCTGTATCGGTGACACCAACATACAACTGTTGTATGGGGACATCATCCATGATAGCAGGGAATCTAATTCTGAATCAGTTACACATCTGATACAAGGTTTCAGATCAGTCTGGGAATAATAGCATTTGTAGCTATTAAATAATGGGTATATAATAAATTGCGTTTTCATTGGCAATGATATTTGTCAGTTAGAAAATGGGCTTCATTTTCTTTATGGACAGATGTTAGGTAGAGAATATGCTAGATTTTCTTTACATTTAGACAGACATTATGTAACATCCAAACAATTTAGATCAAATACAAAGTAGTGAATTTGGTTCTCATTTTTATCCCTGATGTTTTGTAAACTAAAGATTTTGCTGGCGGCCAAATTTGTAAGAACCTTCATCCATTATGCAAATTGTACTGTATTATACTGTATCACGTTCAAATCATGTACAGTTTTTATGTACAAATATTATTCCGTATTATACTGTATATATATATATTCATGTACAAATTAGATCCAGCTGTGCTCTTCATAGACCTAGGTCTGCTGTGGCATAATGCTTGCTCCAGCAGATCTGAGTCTATTCAGTTTGGTAGTATTCATTAGAGCAAACCAACCCAGATCTGCAGGCAGATTAATATTTTGCAACAGCAGATAACAGTCTATGCTGTTTGCAGCTGGACCCAACTTACAAATGAGGATATGTGGCATCTATATGTTAGCCCAAATGTTCTCATTGTAAGGCACTGACTCCATTTCAGTATTTACACAAGCTATACAAAAAGGATGCCCAGTCAATGCAGCCCTATGCAGGAAAGCAGATCAAATTGTATGCAGAATTTGACCGCAAGGAACTTTTACCCTTCCTTCGCAGCAACACAAGCTATAAGCTGGATATGGCTCTCAAAGAGTGTGAAACAAGAGAGTTTTATGAGGAGCAAGTCTTTCTTTTAGGTGAGAATTATCAACATAAATTCCTCGCCTCCAAAAAGAGGTGTAGTGGTTTAAATAATGCATACAAATATTTTTCATGTTCACATTATTTAATTTGGGAGGATTTTCATGTGAAATACGTTTTATTCCCTGACATATCTTCAGGTTTTCTGAAAGCCAGGTAAAAAGAATGGGTAAAAAAAAATTAAAAACTGTCATGGAATTTAGATTTAGAAGTTGGGAATTTTCCATTTTTGTTTTTAACGTTTAGGCTGGATGTAGTATATACAGGTAATATTTTTAATAAAAGGCACTTTCAAGAATCCACAGCGGATATCATTCTTTAATTTTTTTGTGCAGTTGTTAATGTAAATATCTGAACCCTCTACTTTTCCAGACATATTTTTCAGAATTTGTAAAAAACTTAATAGTAGATAAAACTTCAAGATACCAGGTATATTTTTATTTAGGCTGTTGGATCATAAACTAAGGAATGTTTTACCCATTCTCAAAAACAGGTGGTTGATTACAAATCATCACACCATCAAACTTTTGATTACACTATTCCTGTATACCTTATTCTAAACAGCACAAGTTCCTGGAAACCTTATTCTAAACAACACAAGTTCCAGTAAACCTTATTCTAAATAAAGCACAAGTTTATTTGACCCTTACAGCTCTTTTTTTCTTCTACTGTTATAGAATGTGTTTGATTAGGATTTTTAATGTAGCTTTAACACATTAATCCCTTGAGTTTTTTGCTGTTTTCGCATGAATTGCGAGTAGGTATCATATTTTGGGAACTTTTTCTGAATACATTCTAATACATCAATTTTCCATTAGCCTATAATGCCTAGTTGTGTTAAAAACATTTGTTTTCCATTGGTTATTTTACTTGTGCATGAGCAGACGGGGAAAAGTTCCACTCTTTCTTTTCCAAATTCACATGTTATCCTACTTTTTGCACAGGTTCACCTGTCTGTATGATGTTCTGATCAGTCTGCCTAAGATCTTAGCTCAAAAAATTTAAAATCTGGACACAAAATCGTATTCGAACCATAGGTGGTTCTTTACGTGGGTTTTTTTTACGTGGGGAAAAAAACAGGTCCAAATAATTAGGTTTTGCCCTGTGTATTTTGTAATGCAACTAGATTATTTGGTATCATTGTATAGCTCAATCTGTCTACCTTTCTATTATACCACCCACTTTAGTGTATCATACATGACCTTGACGCTACAGAGCATGGCAGTAGGCTATTACCTCCTGACCCGTAAACGTAGTGCCAGGGTTTAATATGTTAACAATTTTTCAGTAATATGCTATGATGTCTGCAGTGTGGCAGTGATGTCTAGCAATTAGTCATCATGCCACAGATGTGTAGCATGATGTCCCACCCAATCACATTATCCTGACACCAGGCCGACTAGTCTTAACACTAACCTCTTATTGCTGAGCGCCTAGTGAGGCAGCTGTTAGTACCATTTTTGTAAGTCTTTTGTATGAGTCGGCCGAGGTATTGAACCCACAACCTCCTGCTTCTGAGGCAGATGCTCTAACCACTTGGTCACCGAAGCGGTCTCTACTGTTATGTTGTTGTTGTTGTAGGATTTAACGCCATTTTTCAGCACATGATAAGCTGTACATGGCGGCCAGTATTAATGGTGTAGGAAGAACCCAGCAAAACCCACAGAAAGAACCACCAACCACAAGAAGCTACCTTCAAGCTTTCTCTCATACCCACATTGACCAAATCTGAGACTCGAACCCATGCAGACAAAGGTGAGATGGCACTTATCCGTAATGGAGACAACAACAAATGACTATTATCTTAAAGTACAATCTAAAATCATGACAAAGTCTGGTTTACAAAACTCCATCTGCATCCCTCAATCACAGACAAAAGTCAAGCTCTAAGTATAAATTAAATATACATAATAATAGTCCACAAATGGAAATCACCATACAAACACCTGATTGTCAGGTTGGAGGGGTACTTATTAGCTATTAGATTTTGTGATGTTCATTGGCAAGTAGATGCTGCAAGAAAAGGAATTTTTCATCAGTCTCCTGTAAAGGAAGTCCATTTTTCATCACTTTTGGGTTATGTGCATACATAGGATGGCAATTCTAACTACCTCTTCAGCAAATCACTTGACTTTTGATATTATGTTAGAAGAATATCTTTGTTGGTGTACCTAATATATAAACATACAAGTCCAACAATCCCAGGCTGGCTTATTGCTCCTGTTGACTCGTTATCAAAGAGGCCATCTGCTTGATACAGAGTTGTCTCTTCTTCTGTCCATCTTCCATAGACTTTCTGCCCTATTGGGCCAACCATTCTAGACCCATTTATGATGAGGTGGAACATCAAAACTGCCCACTTTTGTCTCTCTATTTCTGGACTGAAAGGCATGGGACATCAGTGCCCTTTCTGGGAGGGAATATGGGCATATGCCTTTCCTATAATGATTTTAATACATAAACTAACGCAGAAAACAAGAGGCAGAATAGTTCTGATTGCTTCTTTGCTGGCTCATTAATCTGCTAGAGCTGGTTATGGACATGCCCAGAAAAAGTGTAGTGATCCCCATGTTGCTTACACATCAGAGGTTGCCATTATTCCATCTATTTCTGGAGAAATTACTCTTGTCTTGGAAGCCATGCACAAAGAGTTTTGTACTTTGATTGTGGAGAGGATCAATATTTGCTTCCTGATCAAACTTGCTTCAGCTTGCAGGGTGAATGAGTCACATGCATGGAACTGAACTACATGCAGCTCTGTTACATGCCCAGAAAAAAGTGTAGTGATCCCTATGTTACTTACACATCAGAGGTTGCCATTATTCCATCTATTTCTGGAGAAATTACTCCTGTCTGGGAAGCCATGCACAAAGAGTTTTGTACTTTGATTGTGGAGAGGATCAATATTTGCTTCCTGATCAAACTTGCTTCAGCTTGCAGGGTGAATGAGTCACATGCATGGAACTGAACTACATGCAGCTCTGTTACATGCCCAGAAAAAGTGTAGTGATCCCCATGTTACTTACACATCAGAGGTTGCCATTATTCCATCGAATTCTGGAGAAATTACTCTTGTCTGGGAAGCCATGCACAAAGAGTTTTGTATTTTGATTGTGGAGAGGATCAATAGTTGCTTTCTGATCAAACTTGCTTCAGCTTGCAGGGTGAATGAGTTGCATGCATGGAACGGAACTACATGCAGCTCTGTTTCGACAGTTATTTGGTCCTAATAACACAACCTGTTTTTGCTCTTCTAAATTTCGAAAAGCAGGTTACCGTTAGTTTGCAACCCTCAAGTAATTATCAGCTCTTTATCTCCTATACTGACCCACTGAGAGAGGTGAGGCTGCAGGGACCAGAATGTGCTTTCAGATGCAAACTAAGATGAACAGAGAATATCCATATTGGTTGTGAAAGGTTGTTCTTACTTGATTAAGCAGTAAACAATAAAATGCAACAAACACTTGTCACATGGAAAAGAGTGTTATTAGATCAGATATTGTGAAGTCTTACAGGACCATGTACAACTCCTGAAGATTTTGGCTCACAAAATATGGCAATTTATGCAAGTTTGGCCTTCCAAAGTATTGTCTCAGTTCAATGCACAGTGGCATCTGTTGGCTGGCATACTCGGCCTTTTTTTCTCTAGCATTTTTTTTTCATGGGATCACCTAGCAAAGGAGGGAAATAAATCTTGTTGGGCCACTTTTAGCTGTCTGGACAATCACCATGCCCTGTTTTTATGACAGCACCTTAGACCTTGCAACTTTTACTGGTTTTGCCTTGAAAACTGTTACACCTAAGGCTATAGCTATGTGCAGGATCCTACAGGGATTGTCCATGTACAAATGCAAAATCTTCAGTTGTGTTGCCTTCACATTTGGATATTATTCTTTCAGTAGAGCAGTCATCATTGGGTGACATTGGTATAGTTTGTATGCATTCCATTCTCATTGTACCTCTTCTCTAATATGATTGGTAATGTATTTAATTTAGAGAGAAAATCTTTTGTAAATTATGATTGTGTTCAGAAAATGCTCACCTGGTCACATTACTATCAATCCCTAACACTTCCCTCCAAATGCCAGATACTTATTACAAGTTTTGCTCAATCATAAACTGTTACATTCAAGATATGGGTTGATACATATTATTATTATTACTAGCAAGTACCCAGCATGCGTTGCAATGCCACTCAAAGAAAGAAAATGTTTGTGTTTTAATCCTGGCATGCGTTGCAATGCCACTGAATGAAAGAAAGTGTTTGTGAAAGTGATCGGGCTTGAGGAGTGCGAACTCGAACGGTTTCCAATCTTGCTTTCCATTGCTCGTCTGTTTCTGAAGCTTGTGATGTCTTTATCTTTCGTGCTTGAGGTGTACATCGACCAATAGCTTTTCATTTAGGTGGCATAATTGATTTGACAGCGAAAGTAATGCTTTGTAACGACTATTACAAATTCACACCGCGATTGTTTGACGTAACCAAGTTGCGAACGAAACGTAACTAAGTAAACATGACGTATCTAAGGCGCCTACAGTTCACACCGAACACATGCAAAATTAGGTATCGCTACCGATTATGAATTTCATACAACTGTTGATTTACGTCATCATAGTTTCAGCAATCCAGACCGTGTTCGATCACATGACATATTTAAGGCGCCTACTGTTTGATCACATGAAGTACAAATTCACACCACGATTGTTTGACGTAACCAAGGTGCGAACCAAACGTAACTAAGTAAACATGACGTATCTAAGGCGCCTACAGTTCACACAGAAGACACACGAAATTAGGTATCGCTACAGATCGTGTTCGATCACATGACGTATTTAAGGCGCCTGCTGTTCGATCACGTGATGTATCTAAGGCGCCTACAGTTCACAGCAAACACACAGTAAATGTCGCAAAACTAAATGAAATACACATATTTGTTAATTGTATAATTGAAATAGTTGTACTAATTCAGAAACCTTCGCGGGCTTGCGCAGAACAACTCACCAAAAATTTTATCGCAACCGGATGAACAGTATAGGAACGCATATGACACAAACAAACAAACATTCATTTTTATATATATAAGATGATAGAGAGGGTCCTATGTCAAAATGGGTCAATCATGGGGGTAATTTAAGGTATTTTTATCACTCAGAATGATTTTTTTCCTTTAGATTATTGTTTTTTATTTTTATTTCACATCAAGGTCGCGTCGAGCACCTGTGTGATATACTGATGTTTGTCAATCTATATATTTTGTTATATATGTCTATATCTCGACTGTATTTGTCTCTTCCTAGAGTAGTGCATATTCAGGTCAGTCTTGTTACATTGTTACCAATCTCCCATACCCTGATGTCGCTTCACCTGTTCCATATTATCCATTTGGTTTGAATTATTGTGAAAATTCATGTTTATTTTTCTGGTGATGGCGTATGTGTTTAATTGACTATTTTCTTCTTCTGTACAGGTCGAATGGGAAACTTGTTGCAGGCTTTAGGTCTAATCACATCTAAACTAAGGAAAGTAGAGCATGCAATTGACTTTTGTAAGGAACACAACGATGAGGAATTGTGGGATAACCTCATCTCCTATTCCATTGATAAGCCAAGTAAGTAGAAAACTTTTAACATCACATACAGGGTTGGAAATTTCAACATGATTGCTATTGCTCTGACTGCTTTTTCTTTTTCTTTTTGTGTCAGGAAGCAAAATATTTATTTTGCATAAACTTTTTAACAAATTTCAGGAGAATTCTTGCTGACTTTGACATGAGCAGGTCTTTTATGTTGAGGAAATCTAAGAACCTGCAAGAAATGACAGACCTTGTAGAAATACCAAACAGTTTGGATAATGTGAAATTATTATGAATGCTGAAAAATGTCAATTTGCCAGACACAGTTTTGAACAGTAATTTTCTATGTGCATACAGGAAGGGACAAAAGTTCTTCAGCACCAGTATGATAGATTGTTGTTTCCTACTGCTAAAGATAGTATGTGTAAATTATAAGAAACCAGTTGATGAGACTGTAATTAGGTGAAAAATGGTGGTAGAGATAAAGAGATAAAGAAATGTTATACAGATTTAATGTTCATGGTTCTGGCCTAAGTATTTAATGAATTCATGGTTCTGGAATCAGAAGAATGCATTCACCATTAATTATTATTAGACCATTATTTTCTCCGACTTTATTCAGGTATGTATAGAATTGTAGTAAGATGCAGAGAAGTTTGTTACTTTGAATTAACGTGTTATCTTTTTTGGATGAGATGCCTGTATTCCCCACCATTGATGCTAGGTATCTCTGACCCTGGATTGGTGAACACCAAGTCTTGCATATACTTTTGCTGAGATTGAACTCACAAAGTTATTAGAAATACCTATACATTTTTTTTTTTACTGCTGATCATTAGACTTGTCCTAGATCTCACAAAACTTTAATTTCTAAGTTTAAGATTGTTTCTATTATCAACTCATCATGTAACAGTCACCTTTAAAAAAAATTAAATTTCTTTTTTAATTTCTTGACAAAAGTCTGAATTTAATGTGAAAATATGTATCATTTTTCCCATTCAGATGATGACTGTGCAAATCATATAGTTTAACCACTGTATGATAAAGGCTAGAGATATCACCTGCAACAGAATGTACTCTAATAATAAACCCATAAAATTGCACTATTATCCCATTTTTCACATTCTGACATTTCAACACTAATCATCTCTAAAAGTGCAAAAAAAGACAGAATTTGTAAAAGGCAAATGAAAAATGTTTTGGAAAAGTTCATGACACTTAAGAAAATTAACCAAAATGTATGATCAGCTTTATTTTGTCTCTACATACAGTACAGACTGGCTACATATTTTCTTAAACTACCATACATACTCAATTATAAGTAAGTCCAACTGCAGTTGACACAGATCCAGATTTGCTGTCACATAATGGACTGGCATATCTGAATGAATGCAGTTTGTGAGGTGTAATGAGTAAAACAAACAATATAGAACTAAGGCACTATGGGATAGCAGTCAAGAATATAGTTTGCACTCAGTTGAACTAGACTTATAAGAGAGAATATTTAAGCATGGTTGTAGCTCAAAATTTCAAAACGTTTTACAGCCCATAACTTTGATGGCCTGTAACTTGGACAGTCTGTAACTTGGACAGTCTGTAACTTGGACAGTCTGTAACTTGGACAGTCTGTAACTTGGACAGTCTGTAACTTGAACAGCCCATAACTTCGATGAATGAAGTTAGAAACATAGAACTCTCAGGATATACTTAATTTTAATTTCTCTAGTAGTATGTAGGTGTACACCACTCTTCGGGGGCCCCGAGTGGCTGAGTGGTCTAAAGTGCTCTCCGTTATGGATCACTGCCATCTCACCTCTATCTGCGTGGGTTCGAGTCTCAGATTCTGCGAATGCAGGTATGTGAGAAAGCTTGATAGTAGCTTCTCATGGGTCAGTGGTTCTTTCTGGGGGGTTTCCCAGGTTCTTCCTCTACCATTAATAGTGGCCGCTATGTATAGCCTATCGTGTGCTGAAAAGTGGCGTTAAACCCTACAACAACACCACCACTCTTCAAATATACCAAATTTCAAGTGCTTGGGCATACACAAAACATTTAAATCAGAGTTGGGGGGTTTCTTGTTCAGAAAGTTTAATAATACCATGCCTGCTTTATTATCACACATAATTCAGAACTGCTTTAGGACTACAGACCAGTGCTATATGAAGAAAAGATTATTGGCTGTATGTACAGTCTTTTTCTGTACACACATTGTAAACATTATTTGACTTTTCAGGCTTTATAACAGGCCTTCTGAACAGTATAGGGACTCATGTAGACCCCATCCGTCTGATTAAAAGGATTCAGACAGGTATGGAAATTCCAGGACTGAGAGACTCCCTTGTTAGAATCATAAAGGATTACAACCTTCAGGTGGGTCTTTAACTTATCATGTACTCTTGCTTGGTATAACTGTAATTAATTTATTGATTACAAAAATCTTAGACATTGTATGTTTGCATTAAAGACTGTACAAAATGGTTATCATAAGATACTGACTTGATTTATGTGTCAGAACTGCATGGCTAAGAAATTGACAATTGTATAAACAAATTTGTTTAAGAATATTGAAATTAGTTGTCTAAACCAAAATGTGGTTGCCATAACAATAAATGCATAAATTTCAACTTCATTAATGGTAATTACATTTATTACAGAATTTGGTTACAAGAAGAATAAACGAGTTAATTTCAGTTACATGTATTACAGTTTTTGATTACAAGAAGAATAAATGAGTTAATTTCAGTTACATGTATTACAGTTTTTGATTACAAGAAGAATAAATGAGTTAATTTCAGTTACATGTATTACAGAATTTGGTTACAAGAAGAATAAATGAGTTTATTTCAATTACATGTATTACAGTTTTTGGTTACAAGAAGAATAAATGAGTTTATTTCAATTACATGTATTACAGAATTTGATTACAAGAAGAATAAATGAGTTAATTTCAGTTACATGTATTACAGAATTTGGTTACAAGAAGAATAAATGAGTTAATTTCAGTTACATGTATTACAGTTTTTGATTACAAGAAGAATAAATGAGTTAATTACAGTTACATGTATTACAGAATTTGGTTACAAAGAAGAATAAATGAGTTTATTTCAATTACATGTATTACAGTTTTTGATTACAAGAAGAATAAATGAGTTTATTTCAATTACATGTATTACAGAATTTAGTTACAAAGAAGAATAAATGAGTTAATTTCAGTGACAATTATTACAGAATTTGGTTACAAGAAGAATAAATGAGTTTATTTCAATTACATGTATTACAGTTTTTGGTTACAAGAAGAATAAATGAGTTTATTTCAATTACATGGATTACAGAATTTAGTTACAAAGAAGAATAAATGAGTTTATTTCAATTACATGTATTACAGTTTTTGGTTACGAGAAGAATAAATGAGTTTATTTCAATTACATGTATTACAGAATTTGGTTACAAGAAGAATAAATGAGTTTATTTCAATTACATGTATTACAGAATTTGGTTACAAGAAGAATAAATGAGTTTATTTCAATTACATGTATTACAGAATTTGGTTACAAGAAGAATAAATGAGTTTATTTCAATTACATGTATTACAGTTTTTGGTTACAAGAAGAATAAATGAGTTTATTTCAATTACATGGATTACAGAATTTGGTTACAAGAAGAATAAATGAGTTTATTTCAATTACATGTATTACAGAATTTGGTTACAAAGAAGAATAAATGAGTTAATTTCAATGACATTTATTACAGAATTTGGTTACAAGAAGAATAAATGAGTTAATTTCAATGACATTTATTACAGAATCTAGTTACAAGAAGAATAAATGCATACATTTCAACTACCTGTATTATGCTTATTTACACTTTTTAAAGATTGTAAAAATAATTGTTGATCATGGTGGATTGACTTGATTAATGTTTGAAAACTGTATGTCTAAGAAATTATAAAAAACATAAAAAAACAAATCACTACAAATGGTGAAATATGGTTAAAGCAATGACAATTTTATTAATTTCAGTTGCATTTGTTAAATGAGATATTTTTTCAATATATGCTGGTAAAAGTTCAAGATCCTTCATCTTTGCAGATTTGTTTGCGGGATGGCTGCCGAAGGATCCTTGTGGCTGACAGTTTTAACTTGATGGCCAGGCTTGTTAAGACTCAGAAGAAAGCCATATCAGTAGACAGTAAGATTCAAACTTTAAATTATACTTTTTTCTCACATGTGAATACACTGCCACATGTAAATACTGTATATGTACATGTGAATAACATGTCACATGTGAATACTATTTGTCACATGTGAATACCATATATGTCAGTGAATAATATACATGTCACATGTGAATGCTGTATATGTCATGTATGAATAATATGTCATGTAAATACAATACATGTCTAATGTGAATACTCTCTGTCACATGTAATTACTGTATGTGCAGAATTTTCATGTTCATACATTTTCACTAAGTTACTCTTTAGAAAATTCCACCGTTTAATTTTTGCTATATGGACAGGCCACGAGTTTTGGGTTTTGCTACACCTACTTTTCTTGAATATGGTTAAAGAAATACAGCTAAAGTGTACATTTGATAATCCTAAGCTAAAGTGTACATTTGATAATTCTAAGCTAAAGTGTACATTTGATAATCCTAAGCTAAAGTATACATTTGATAATCCTAAACTTAAGTGTACATTTGATAATCCTAAGCTGAAATGGACATTTGATAATCTTAAGCTGAAGAGGACATTTGATAATCCTCAGAGGATGAAAGTTAAATAGTAAAGTCTAATTGTTGTATTATGAATCTCAACTCTGCCTTCAACTGGAAATTGTTTTATTGTTTTTAGGGATTTATCATTTGCAAGTCAATGGCAATCAGCCTCTTAGTTTCAGGCTCTAATTGTCAACATTTTTTAACAATTTGGCCTTTAAATAAATAAGTTCATCTATTTCAAGAGGCATAACTCGAACTTGAATCCTAAGAGGAGAGGTTATATTCATGGTGGTTACCTCCTTTGACACATTTTGGCAGTTTCAATACAGAATCATTTCATTTTATAATACTTAAAAAATGGATTAGCTTAAATAGTTTTTATCAAAATATTTTTTATTAATTTTTAATCGTTTCTGTTTTAAAGAGATAAAGAAACGAAAACATTAAAACATTTAAAATTTAGATTTAATTTTTTAATGAAGCTCTACATTTTTCAAGCACAGATCAACCAATCATGAAGATGTATTGAATGACCACCTGCCTTGAGCAGCTACTTTTTGTTGGCAGAAGGGGTAATCTCTTGAAACTTGTTTCACTGTATGCCCCATCATTATTTTTGTTTTACCTGAAATATGGTCCTAGAATTTTATTTGGTCACAGATGTGTTTAACAAGATCGAAACTGTCCCATCATTGCAAAACATCAGAAAACTCGGAATTTGATATATTCCAAAAAATTGGGAACAATTTGGGTAGAGATTTTTTTTTTGTGACCAAGAAAGTTGTGAGTCAGCTGTCCCAAAAAATTGATTGCATCTGAGAGTACATTGCATTAACCTGTTTATTATGTATTCTAATCAGAGTTTAGCTGGACATTTTGAAAGATTTCATTAACACATGAATTTTTTGTTTGTAATATATATTCATATAAGAGTATATTGACCCCTCCATAGGTCTCCTCAGTTGGTAGTAGCAGATCATAAATGATGTGCTTTGTTTTTCTGCCCATTTTATTTTTCTTCAGAAAAATGTATTTACAATATAACAGTCACCCACCATAATGTTGCCACATTTGCAATATGGTAAATTTACTCACTTATGACACTCAGTTTGGTGAAAAGTCTGTTTGTTTTGTTAATACATATGTTGTTTTCAATTTCCTTTCTCTTTCCTGATTGCTGGTATAGGTTCACATTCTTTTATATCAACACTAGAAATGTTTATTCTCATAAGTTCATCAAGATTGATGACACTCATCCTGCACTGCTTTTATAAATTCAGGTGTTAAAAGTCTCTTTGCAAACTCCATGCTTAACAGTGGTATTGTCCTGTCCTTTCACTGAAACTTGGTTTGTCAATAATTTTGCTGCTAACAGTCTTCTACAGTTGTTATACACAATCTACTCAAGATTCCCCATATTATTACCATGTTGGCACTCTTGTATGTTTGCATGAATGATCTATAATTTCACTGTACCGTTTTAGCTGGGAAGTCATTTTGATATGATGAACACTTTAGTTCTGTCCCTTTAAAGTGACTGCTGTTGAATGGGGCTCTAAAAAGCCCAGAATGCTGTGTAACACTGAAATGCACAGCGTCCAGTTATGTAAAAAATCCATCAACATGTTGCTTCATGGTAATGTATGTCCAATCTCACCCACAAACACTGTCTAAGTGTTAAATTTTTCATCTTATTACACTTTGATAGTGGAAAAGTGCTTTCTCAAACAGTAACACTTATACTTAATGTTGTCACATCTAGGCATTTATAAGCATAACAATTCAGAAAAAAGTTTAGAATAACAAATATGCATCTTTACTGATAAAAGTTGATGTTTGAAATTTACTACACACGTCATTCACAACAAGATTAAGTGCCCTTCTGTACCCACATTTAAGCAGCTAATTGTAAGCAGTATATTCTGACATGTGAGCAGTATAGCCTTACAATTTAGCTGTAGCATGCTTAGTCAAGGACAACTCTATTGATTGCCATAGAAAGAAACAATATGTAAAATAGATCTGGTTACAATTGAATTATGTTTTGTTGACAACATCTTTACTGATTGTCCCACAGAGAAACAACCTGTAAACTAGACACAATGATGTATGAATCTTATTTCATTAAGAATTTATTTTACAGTTTAATGGATTAAGAAATCAAAGGCAATTTGATATAATGATATTTGGGGTCCTGTCCTGTGACTGATGTCTGGTTGCTTTAAGTATGTGTGGATTAAAATCTTTGAACTGGTGGTAATGTTTTACAAATATAGATTTAAGTAAACCTGATTCTGGTTATAATTTGTGACAATAACCATTACTATAAGTACATGTTTGTAAACATTTAAACTGTAATGCTCTTTTCCTCTTCACTCAACTTTATTCATAATTTCATTAATGACATATATATATCTGAGGTGTTGAATGCTGTCATTATGTATAAAAATGAATGCCATCATAATGTCACAATCAGTGTCATTACTAATAACATTTACTTCTTCACAACAATGTAAGATATGTCTCAATTCAAGTCATTACTAATGACATTTACTTCTTGACAACAGTGTAAGATATGTCTCAATTCATGTCATTACAAATGACATTCACTTCTTGACAATAGTGTACAATATGTCTCAATTCACGTCATTACTAATGACATTCACTTCTTGACAACAGTGTACAATATGTCTCAATTCACATCATTACTAATGACATTCACTTCTTGACAATGATAATTGATGTAATATCTGCACAGTGTACTTGAGAATTATTATTTGGATTCATTTGGTTTCAGTTAATCACAATGAGTGCACACCCACGATATAATGAACATTGTTCCTATCACTTGTAAATACATACTCGAGTTGTTAGCTCCCTTCATCTGTGTTCTCCACTTTGGAGTTGCATTGTCTTTCTACCAGTATGGTTATACAGCAAGTATAGCATATGTAAATTAATTTTTCAGACTGGTTTCCAAGAAAAGTATGTTTTTTATGCAGATTTTGGCATTCATTTGGCTCTCATATGGTATGCCAGGATATAGAAATGTGTGCTAAGTTAAGGAGCTTTTTCACAAGTTTTAAAAGAGGGGAGTGTGCATATTATGTTAAATATGATAAATGGAAAATCTTTAGGTTTTACTTATGTTGATACTTTTAACAAAATTAGCATATAACATACCTAGTTGCATTTATCATACTGCCAATCTGAATTTGAGAAATAAATGTGAACAATTTACTGTTTCATCTCCATATTATCCCTATATGATACAGTTAAGGCTAGATTTGTATTGAATTTCTACCATTAACTCTATATGATTGTGGTTGTTTATAGTAATTCAAATATCAATTTAATTTATTTTTAAATTCAGTATATATACATTGTGTATAGCATAAACTCTTTACATTATTTCTGTTTTACAGTAAATCACATCTGTCAGACATGCCAACGGAAGATTCTTGTCAATGGTAAGTGTTAAAAATGCACCCATAGTTAACACAATCAGGCTTTTGTCAAGTCTTTTATGGTTTCACAAATTACATGTTCTTTTTCCCATTACATCCTTGTGCAGAATATACTGAAAAAGCATTAGTTTGTCAATACTATGATATCTATCCATGGGTCAAGGTTGTTGACAGTAAAAAGTTCAATGTCAGCAGATCAAGAACAGCTCAGCCAGCTTCGCACATTTGACCTTGCGATATTGGATAAGAACAACTGGACATATGATATAAATGTTGTGAGACATAGATGTCATGTTTCCAGTTGCTACAGCATCAGTTTTTTAGTTGTGAGACATAGGTGTCATGTTTCCAGCTACTACAACACCATTGTAAGTGTTGTGAGACATAGGTGTCATGTTTAACAATTTTAAAGTTTTGTGTTGAAGTTTTTGAAAGTCAGAAACTGTGGTTATACTAATGACAACAGAGACACAGTTGAGACACTAGATTCTGTAGAATGCTTAATATATTTATTTATTACCATATATATTCTGCCATCCCACAATGCAGTTTTGTATTGTTTCTAGCTGGGATTGGACTTATTGGACTTGCACCTTAGTATACAGTATACATATCCTTTCAGATCTTCAATATGCGAGTGATATAACAGTCTACTTTTGTCATCATGTGTTCCATGATGACTGTCTGCCTAGATTATCAGTAAGTATATCTTTATATATGGTATGCATTTATTACGGTAAAGTCAGCAGAACACTACAATAATTATAACTGTTTGTCATCTATCAGTCACATATTTCACCAATCAAGCTGTCTGTATAACACCATGAATGAGCTTGACAAGCTGTCTGTATAACACCATGAATGAGCTTGACAAGCTGTCTGTATAACACCATGAATGAGCTTGACAAGCTGTCTGTATAACACCATGAATGAGCTTGACAAGCTGTCTGTATAACACCATGAATGAGCTTGACAAGCTGTCTGTATAACACCATGAATGAGCTTGACTTTCACACAACATCATGTACAGGACTTGTTTACCCTGATTGCCTATCTGCCAGACTTTGGTTTCTGCATCATAACTTTACCAGGTTTGTTTCATTTTAACCAAAATTGGCATGCAGCTTTATATGGAGGGGACCTTAAACAAATTTGATTTCAATGTTCCAGGACATCATTTACATACGTTCAACCCTCTCAATATTATCAGTCCTCCTGACATTGATATCCATAGCTTTGCCAAAGATTTCAATTGGATTTGGCATGCTGCTTTGTATTAACAAGACTTTTGATTAAACTTCTAGCCTTCAAAAACGGATTTAATGGAGTTGATTGTCCCAGATTGGCTCCTCCATTTAGTTTAATTTTACTAAGGAAATTTGGATTTCAATCAAAATTATCATTCACCTTTTATATTGTTGCGACCTTAAGTAAGTTCAGATTTTCAGCATTCATGTTAATATTTTGAGAAGTTTTGACCCCTGAAAGCTCATTCTCCTAATTATTTTAGTTAACAAGATAAATCCCAACAGTTAACATAGTAGGACTGGGACAGCCATTTTATAATTAATCTTCTATCAATATCAGGGTCAATTCTTGCAATCATTTGTCCAATGTTGAGGTTACTTTATAAATGTAAATTTAAACTCCCAATGAACAATGATGATCCTGCTTTGCAAAATAGTAGGACTTTTTCACCAGTCCATGAATTAAAGTCCTGACTAGAAGTCATTTTTTCATAGAACTAAACAAAAGTAAATACCCATTAAAAAATAATAATTAAATAATTCACAAACTTGTCCTTTTTTTACAATATTGGAATCAGTTCTTACAATTCCTGAATAAATGATTGAAATATTTATATTTGTCTTACATTTCCTAAATGATTGAAATATTTATATTTGTCTTACATTTCCTAAATAAATGATTGAAATATTTAGATTTGTCTTACATTTCCTAACTAAATGATTGAAATATTTATATTTGTCTTACAATTCCTAAATAAATGATTGAAATATTTATATTTGTCTTACATTTCCTAAATAAATGATTGAAATATTTATATTTGTCTTACAATTCCTAAATAAATGATTGAAATATTTATATTTGTCTTACAATTCCTAAATAAATGATTGAAATATTTATATTTGTCTTACATTTCCTAAATGATTGAAATATTTATATTTGTCTTACAATTCCTAAATAAATGATTGAAATATTTATATTTGTCTTACATTTCCTAAATGATTGAAATATTTATATTTGTCTTACATTTCCTAACTAAATGATTGAAATATTTATATTTGTCTTACAATTCCTAAATAAATGATTGAAATATTTATATTTGTCTTACATTTCCTAAATAAATGATTGAAATATTTAGTGTGATGTATGATCGCAAAGTTTTGCAAATCTTTCTACTCTTTTTACAGTCCACTTGTCCTATTTGCACCACACAGAGGAGGGCACCTGGAAGTAAAATAGATTTGACAATTGAAAGAATTTAAACAGACTGCTGCTTGATGTTATTTTGCCAGACCAGAAAGCTATGGATAGTACTTTGTAACATTCAGCCTTTTTTGTTACAAAAAGTGAATAAATGGACTACTCGGCAGAGAAAATGCTTAGATTACCAGTGTTTTGGAACACTTAAGTTATCAGAGTGACCATTTGCAAGAATATATGTTCAACCAAGGCACAGTTAAGGTTGAAAATGATTTTTGAGGGGTGGTCATATGCACTTTCATTCTCTCATCCCTGTAATACTGTAAACTCTCAATTATCACATATTAACAATTTATGTGGATTTTGTGGTACTGATATACCATGAAATTAAAGACGCACTAAAAAGTGTTCTATACATGGAAAATTTAGTTCCCTTTCTAATACATGGAAACTTTAGATTCATTTCCCATATGTGGAAACCATAGATCCCTGTTCTCATACATGGGAACTAAAGATTCCCTGTGCCATACATGGAAAGAATAGATCCTCCTTCCAATACATGGAATATATGGATCCCTTTTCCCATACATAGAAACACAAAATCTTTTTCCCATACATGGAAACTATAGATTCACTTTCCCACACATAGAAACCTTAGATTCCCTTTTCCATGCATAGAAACTATAGATCCCCTTTCCCAGTCTATGAATTTAAGTACCAATAATAGATCCAAGTCTTTCATGCCTGAATGTTTGGTGTCAAATTATGTTATACCTTTTACAGAGAAAGTATCTGAAATGTTTTTCAAGTATTGATAACTGCAGCAGTATTTTGTGGGAATTTGTATCATTGTACAAAATTGAAAGTCGATCACATGTTGAAATAATTTAAAGTTTTTTGTTTTTAGTAATTGTGGCCTTATATGATGGGAGACATTTCTTTAACAAACATGAATTTTCATTTGGGCCAGGATCTTCCTGTCAAATTTAAATTAACTATGTTTAGCAGCATTTGAGAATAGCAATTAAATATTTTTTTCAGTTTTTAGTAAAGGCAACCATATTTGATAGCGGCTTTGCATCATTTGTACAAATTTCAAAGCCCTTCATGTCAGGAAAATTGTCAAATTATGCAAAGTAGATTTTTAATTGAAAATCAGCATCATTATTTAAATTTTAAAGCCTTTAATGTAAGGTTGTAGTCTGTTAAATTCAGTACAAGTCTGTTAATTTATGTTTTGATAGCTAGACATTTAAAAGTTTTCGTTTTTTAGTAAATGGGGCCATATTTTATGACAAATTGGCTTAATTTGTATAAATTTAAAAGCTGTTCAGGCCAGCATGATTTCAAAAAATTTGGTCAGATTATTTTTGGTATTTGTTAGAATTGGTTCAAAAGAATTTGAGAGGAAGTTGAAAATAGAAAATGGTGATTGATGATACACGAACAATATATGATGGAGAGACATACGCAGCCCACCTGATGCATGACCATATTATACCTTGACCTTATAGTTTGGTTAGCTAGCAAATGTAATTTGTTTGAAAAGATAATTTTATGTTGCTATAATTCATTTATCTTACTGATGAGTTTTTTTATTGTTTGAGCAGGTGCTCATGGAAATAATAACCAGTGCATGTGTCCATAATTAAACAACTACATAAATAGATGACATTTGGTGTATGTAATACTTTTTAAATGTATCCCATTGCTATAGATACAGACACTAGTGTTACTGTTGTTAGTGTATTTAAAGAGGATATCAGTAAACCTTGTTCTGATGTTGAATATAAAATATAAAATAACTTTTAGAATACTAACAAGGTCACCATTGGGATAGGCTATCACAGAAAGATTTTTTTTACCAAGAGTTTTACATCATTGCTTGTGTCAACCACAGAATACACAGTATTTGTGGGTTTGTTTACAGTGGGGGCTTGAACTCATGATTTGTTAACATTATTATTATTTGTTGTTTATTATTTAAAAAAAAATGTATTGCAATTTCTACAAGTCTATTGTCATTTTAATATATGCAGACTGTATTATGTTATGATGTAAATCCATCCATATGTTACTTAATTTGTTTTTGAACATTAACTTAAGTTTTCTACCATTCACAGTTACCAAACTTTGCCTTGCACTTTGGTGATGAAGAAAGCCATAATGTTTGGAGTTAAAAACATGGTCACAGAAAGATGAAAAAACTTATGTACAATAACATAAAATTGTATTCCACATCACAGACCTGGAACAAACTTTATGTATGGTTTGTACTTTGGATAGGAAAGTCTACTTATTTTGGAATCCAAAGGTTCATGTCCACTTTCATTGATCCATCCAGACCCATGGATTCTGTATGTGCAAAGTTTCATGGCAATCCTGCAAATAAGTTTTAGGGACCATTCTGGTGGCCTAGTGATTTGAATGATGGCCTCATATGCGAGGTCATGTGCTTGAACTGCAGCAGAATCATACAAAGACATAAAAATGGTACTAGCAACTGCCTTGCTTGGTGCTCAGCATTGAGGTTAGTTCTGGGACTAGTTGGCCTGATGTCAGGATAATGTGACTGGGTTAGTGTTAGGACTGGTGTCATGATAATGTGACTGGGTGGCACATAATGCTACATGTCTGCGGCATGATGCCCCAGTACTAGTCATCACTATAAACGTCATATGACCGATGTCGTAGTAATATGGCTGAAAAATTATAAATCCAAATCTCTTTCCCTCTCCCTGTAGTTTAGGAAAAGAAGTGACAATTGTTATTTCATATGTACATGCACCAGATCAATGGATGGCAGGTCACTGCATATGACAATGGATGACCGGTCACTACATATGACAATGGATGACAGGTCACTGCATAAGCTCTTATGCTAAAAGAAAAAACAACAAACAGCAAAAGAAATAGTTTTCTACTAACAATTTTAATGAACTGTAAAAACCAAAAGCAAAAAGTAATGTTTTCATTCAACAAATACAAAACAGAGTAGTTGAATAATAAATATAATAATTCTGTAACATGTAAAATATTACATTTGAATAATTTAGAAGTAATGCCATGAATCATTCAAGTAAAACGGTACTAGTAACCTGAGTGATCAGAGTGTAGTAAGGCAAGTTACTATGGGGAAGGAATGTAATCCTGGAAATTTTAAACAGGGTCTCTTTTTTTTTTTCCACATTGCTTGGATGTGCCTGCGATTATGCCTAGCTACACAATAGTGATTCTTTTATGATTCTCTAGAAGAAGTATACAGCACATTTCTTTGCTAGCTCAGTTGATAGTCAAACCCGTATAACCTGGCCATAAAGAAAACCAGCAATTTGGGCCAAATTATTTAGTGAGCCAAAATCGTTGGTCGATTGAAAGTCAAGACAGTCCGAATTTCAGGCCATGATAAGCATGTTCTAGGATGACCAGTGAGGCCATCAAGAAAATTTGGATCATTCTGTTCATTATATATAATTTATTTTATCTGCAAGAATGCAGAATGTCGTATTTTCTGCAGCTATTAGTCTAGTTAGATACAAAACAAAACAAAAAATATATTTGTTCATTAGGTACATAACATTGTCCACTTGCATGTAGCTTGGTTATTCCATAAGTTTACATTAGTTCAAACTGAATGATAGAAAAAAATATAGAATTGGATTTCACCAAGAACACTGAAGTCGAAGTCTACACTGAAAATCTAAAGTCAAGCAGCCTGAAGGATGAAAATTAAGATAGACTTGAATCTGAACAATAAATGAATCAATTTCAGACATAAACGTTCATCTCACCCACCCCACACTTCACCAATATTCAATTAAGTATTAAGCAGCCTGATTGTCTCAACTTAATGACAGAAGGTATAGTTAATTGTGGCGTTTTTTTTGTCTATGTGGAGAGGAGGATGTTTTGCATGGCAATAGTAATAAAAAAAAAATGGGTATCACAAGACTAATATTTTTCTATAATAATGTCCCAGTTGCATAAATAATTGATGAAAACGGAAATTTTAAAGCACTTTAAGGTTAAAAAAAATACACAATTACTCACATACATAACTTATAATTGAGTGAAGTTTATCAGTTCCATCAATAAAAGACACTATTCACACTTAAGTAGTAAAGATGACTAGTCTGATAATACACTGGATGGGGGCAAACAACTTGTACTACTACTATTCAGGTGGCTGAAGTCAAACAACATGGAGAAAATTTGCACCCATTTCATTCTGCCAGCTTTAGAGATTGAACACACTGTGGACATGCAATGTCTGCTATTATTTCACTATCCAAGTCCCCTAATTTTGCTCAAAGATACATTGAAGAAATCGGTCAAGGCCATTGAGTAATATTTGTCAAAGGCAAGATGATTACTTAAATAATGTACATGTTTGTGTAGCCAACTGTATAATAATAAAAACCCTGATCTGATCTGCTATCACATAATGGAATGACTCCTAATAAAGACCCATATCTGCAGGCACATTATGCAGTGGTATCTTGCTCTATACTGTTTGCAACTGAATTTGATGTATGTGCCAGGAAGTAGATAGATAGATAGATAGATAGATAGATAGATAGATAGATAGATAGATAGATAGATAAAAAACAAAACAAAAAATATATTTGTTCATCAGGTACATAACATAGTCCACTTGCATGTATATTGGTTATTCCATATATATATATATATATGATGACATACATAAAACTTTATCACACAGCATTAACATTTAATTTTCTTAATATCCATCATACTATAGCACCACATTCAGTGGCATCACACAATATTATAAAGTATTAGAAATTCTTGCATTTATAAGAAACATGAAACTCACTGAATATGAATCTTACTGGTATGCCTCTTACAGTTATTGCAAACAGACATTGATGTACACAGCAAAATCAGACACATCTACACACCACTTCTCGGGACTTTTCAATCATAAAAGCAGTGGAGTCCCAACCCCCCGGTCCTGACCCAAATCAGGACTGAAAGCAAGTTCTGGATGGCAGCAGTGGGTGGCAAAACTTGTCAAAATGTGGAAGCAGTGTTGCACCATGTTCACTTAGGATCAGTAAATAAAAATATTTTTGGGGATCACGGTTACAAAGGTTAGGAGCCACTGCAATAGAGTATCCTGGACATACAATTTATTCTGCATAAATTTACTGAAAAGGACAATTAATTTTTATCCAGACAAAACATTTTCACTCTAATATATTTCAGACTTCTTTATAAATTTCATATGAAATGAGCACTGAAATAAGAGCTTCCATATATCAAACAAATAATCAACCATACTAGTTCAATCTAACTCTGAGATACCTCAAACAATGAACTTGGGTGCATACTTATGTAACTTAAACTATAATTTATTTAAAGTACATATTTGTCAAAGTTTCAGAACAAAATAAACTTTAAACAAAATCTCGGATGCAACAAGCAAATTTGGTGAATGATTGGCTCCTACCTACTCGAGCAAGGCCATCAAAAGTATACAATGACGAAATTTGTCATCTTTGTGACACAGATGTTTAATCAAGTTAAATGTGGATCAAGTTACATGGCTCTGCTTTAAAGGGTATGTGGGTAAAAGTGAAGGAAAGTGGAAACAAGTTTATTAGTAACCATGTCTTTCATACATGGCATGGTATTAAAAATGAGAAGCAGAAGTGCAGTGATTCGTTTGCAAGCCACAAACAAATGGCTTTTAAAAAGTAAAGCAGAAACAAAGAAAACCATTTGAAATAGTGATCTTTGTCATGACAATGAAGATGGGACCCCAGATGTGGAATGCAAAGCTCTTCTATTGTCTTCTACCAACTTTCATTCATTATCTTAAAAATACCCTCTTCAGCTAAAGAGCAGATGGGAAAACCAGACAGAAACTTAAAATAGTAACCTGTGATAATAAGATGGTACCACTAGTGTGATAGGTGACACTCATTCCAGTACATGTATACGGACACCCATGTTCCATCCCTTAATTTTTGAAAGGCTCCAAAGCTGAAGAGTAGAAAGGAAACAGAGATGGAAAATTTTAAAATATTAAACCAGACTTTGGTCTTGAAGAGAGGACACCTCGTATACAACTTATGCTGCATATCACATTTCATCCCTGAAAATCAATAATAATAAGATTTCCAAGATGGCTATCATGGTAGCCATATTTGATATCATGTTTGTGCCATTTTCATTTTAGACCAGCTGGATATAGTTAGTCTTCTAATGAAAACTTTCCAATTAGAAGGAGTAGCTATTATAAGATTTTCAATATGGCTGCTATGGTGGCCATATTGTATTCAGTTAAGCACCCTGTTCACTTAGGAGCAGTAAGGCATCTTAATAGGTCAATGAAAACCTCAGGTTGATTTGATGATCGATTCAGGAATAGAGATATCTCTAAATGGAAACATTTTAATTTAGGCCCAACTAGATTTCACAAAAAGGTCTTTACTTTTTTTGTTGTAGTTACATCATTATAGAGTTGTAAAGTGCTTAGAGCTTCTAAAGATTAGGCACTACACAAAATCCTCATTATTATTATAGGCTGAGAACTCCATGTCAATATGACTAAATAAAGAAGGTACAAGTATACCATGACTTTCAAGAAAGCTTTCATGATGGCCATGTTTAATGTTAGATCAGCACAATTTGGACTAACTAGACATTATATTGTCTTCTAGTCAAAATATGTTGTATAACCATTAATTCATGATAAGTACCAATACCTAGATTTTCAATATAGATGTCTTGAGAAGTACCCTTTTTATACAGGAAAAAAGTAAACATCATAAGTCTTCTGGTAAAAACCCAATGTAACTTTCAGTTAAGAAGGTATTGCAATAACTAAATTTTCAAGATGGCTTCCATGGTGGCCATATTGGAAGTCACATTGGCATTTTTTTTATTTAGGACCAATAAGATGCAAGTCCCTGAGTGAAATCCATGTTGATGTGACCATCCAATCAGGAGGCATAGCAATAACAAGATTTGCTATGCCTCCAATAAGATGGCTTCCATGGTGGTTATAAAGATGTCTATGTAGCATCATTTTCAGTTAGAAACAAACCACCTCAGGATAAATGTGTGTGTCAAGTTTCAAGGCATTCCTCTAGGTAGTTCAAAAGCAGCATTAGAAAACTTGGGCTTATGGACAGACAATTGGCCATCCCGTAAACTCTTCTAGTCTATGAACATTTAAACTACAAATTGCATGCTTACAAACATCTTTTGATTTACAGTCAATAAATGTACAGGAAAAGAATTCAACAAAATATTTGTCACAAACCTTGTAAAACAGAAAGCTGAAAAACAATTTCTTAGTGATTGTATGTAACATTTTTATACCTTTATTTTCTCTGTTACATGGACACTTGCATTTACAAATAGTACTGGGGTTTCTTTCATGTCAGAAACATTATAATTGACATGAAATTTTGTTCAAAGTGCATATTTGTAAGACTTTCACAAAGTTTCAATTAAATCCAAAGATTTACTCAAACTCATGTTAGTACATATTTTATCTGCCCATCCCTATCCCTAAGAATGACTGCGAGTATATTTATTTTAAAGAAAAATATCAAGTACTGGGTATACAGTAATATATAATAAACGGAACACAATACTGATTTAATATCATCACAATATCATAAACACGTATCATGAATATCATTCATTGGAATATATGGCAAAGAATGTAATTTTAATTAAATGTCAAGCTAAAAGTAACTGTACAAAGTACATGTACATATTTTTAATTTATGGTTGCAATATTGGTGGTTTGAGAAAATGCAATAACAGGCACAAAGAAAGATGACACATGTAAATTCGAAAAACCTACTTAATTTATGAATTATAATTCAGTCATTAAATTTACCAGTGGCAGTTTGGAGGGAAATGTAGAAGCTTAAGCAAGTTGATCTTGTTCACAGAACAGTCAGAATAAAGTAATTCTTTGGAAACTAATGCACAGTTATGGCTGTTAGTGATTGGTGCCTTCAGAAGAGACCCACTCACTACAAGTTGCTGGAAAATCCATGTTTGCAGTATATTTGCATTCTGGAGCCATAATTCCTCTACATGATGTCATGGAATGCTGGAAATCCTATTTGTTCATGGTTTCATCAACATAATAATTCATGATAATTTTGAAGTAAATCTTGAATGCCTAATGCTGATGTTATTGCCAAAAATCCCTGTATGCTGATGTTATTGCCAAAAATCCCTGTATGCTGATGTTATTGTAAAAAATCCCTGTATGCTGATGTTATTGCCAAAAATCCCTGTATGCTGTTATTGCCAAAAATCCCTGTATGCTGTTATTGCTAAAAATCCCTGTATGCTGTTATTGCTAAAAAATCCATGTATGCTGTTATTGCCAAAAATCCCTGTATGCTGATGTTATTGTCAAAAATCCCTGTATGCTGATGTTATTGTCAAAAATCCCTGTATGCTGATGTTATTGCCAAAAATCCCTGTATGCTGATGTTATTGTCAAAAATCCCTGTATGCTGTTATTGCCAAAAATCCCTGTATGCTGTTATTGCCAAAAATCCCTGTATGCTGTTATTGCTAAAAAATCCCTGTATGCTGATGTTATTGCCAAAATCCCTGTATGCTGATGTTATTGTCAAAAATCCCTGTATGCTGATGTTATTGCCAAAAATCCCTGTATGCTGATGTTATTGTCAAAAATCCCTGTATGCTGATGTTATTGCCAAAAATCCCTGTATGCTGTTATTGCTAAAAAATCCCTGTATGCTGTTATTGCCAAAAAATCCCTGTATGCTGTTATTGCTAAAAAATCCCTGTATGCTGTTATTGCTAAAAAATCTCTGTGTGCTGTTATTGCTAAAAAATCCCTGTATGCTGTTATTGCCAAAAATCTCTGTATGCTGATCCTGTGAATGCAACCCCTTCTACAGTCCGTGCCAAAAAAGCCTTTCTCACATTTGTTAAAGAAAACCTAGATTGACATCAGATGGACTTCAACATTTGTACACCTGCATAGAAGCCATGATGGTATGTACCCAATAACTGACTGCTGTAACAACAAGCACACATGCCCTGCCTACACCAATATAAAAAAGTAATTTAGTACTGCACCTATGTGTCAGTTTTCCACTTTGGTGAATCATGTTTGCTTTCTCATATGATTTTAGAGTACATTTACATTAAAATGGCTTAAATACCTTTCAAAATTAATATACTCTGCACCTTGATGCTGAAAATGAATTTATACCTGTATTGACACACTCAAAAGAAAGAATGTTCAAGAGGCATAACCTGGTATTTAAAAAAAAATACATGTTAAACAATTTTAGAATATATCTTATTTCATTGGGTGTAAAGACGGTAACCAAGAAGCATGGTTTCCATGAACATTTGGCAACAATCAGCAATTGAATTGGTACTTCTGAATTAAAATGGCATAATTTTAAAAACTGTATGATGCATGATACTGCAATATGAGAAATTAAATTTATGCAATATTCATTTGTAATCATACTAAAAACTGCTGTGAAATAAAGATTTTAAAGATTCTCAGTTTTAGATACATGTCAAACAAAAAAGCATTATAAAATACAATATATCACAGGTGGGATAAAAGCCATTGTAAGACTTAAGCAAAATTGAGCACAAAATGTATTTAAAAAATTGCTTAAAAGTAAAACATTTGTGAAAACCTGAAAATAAAATTAGTATAATAAATGGGTGAGGATTGGCATTTCATAATTAATTATGATGAAACATGGTTGTTTTGGACACGAAAGTGGCTTAGAAGTTTGCACCTTTCATGTTGCATTTAAATCAGCAAACATGTCCAATTATACTACAAAGTGGTTTCTATTATGTTGAGGTAAAGACAAGTTGGTTTTTGGTTCTTATTTTTGTTTGCTTATTGTCATTTCTCAGCATATTAGAGGCTATACATAGTGGCCAGTATATATGGCGCAGAAAGATTCAGGGGAGGACCACCAAACCAAGGGAAGCTACTGTTTACCCACATAGGCAATAGTTCTTACTGCTATAGTGGGTTGGATATATGTTGTTGTGCATGTTGCAATCAGCTGTTGATAATTTTCTATGGCATGTAATACATGATATCTGGTTCAAGAGCTTCTTTTTTATAGCATGTAATACATTATATCTGGTTCAAGAGCTTCTTTTCTATGGCATGTAATACATGATATCTGGTTCAAGAGCTTCATTTCTATAGCATGTAATACAGGATATCTGGTTCAAGAGCTTCTTTTCTATAGCATGTAATACAGGATATCTGGTTCATGAGCTTCTTTTTATAGCATGTAATACATGATATCTGGTTCAAGAGCTTCTTTTCAAAGGCATGTAATACAGGATATCTGGTTCAAGAGCTTCTTTTCTATGGCATGTAATACATGATATCTGGTTCAAGAGCTTCTTTTCTATAGCATGTAATACAGGATATCTGGTTCAAGAGCTTCTTTTTTATAGCATGTAATACATGATATCTGGTTCAAGAGCTTCTTTTCTATAGCATATAATACATGATATCTGGTTCAAGAGCTTCTTTTTTATAGCATGTAATACATGATATCTGGTTCAAGAGCTTCTTTTCTATGGCATGTAATACATGATATCTGGTTCAAAAGCTTCTTTTCTATAGCATGTAATACAGGATATCTGGTTCATGAGCTTTTTTTCTATGACGTAATACAGGATATCTGGACCATGATCTTCTGATCTTACAATTGAGTCTTAAATTGTATATGATGCCATATATACTCATTTATAAGTAAAGTCCAGCTGCCAAAAAAAACCTGATAATGATCTATGTTGTTTATTCCACTGATTACTCCTAACAAACAGCATTGCCACACAACTGCTGGCACATTATGCACCAGCAGATCTGTGTCTTTGAGGTTGTTTCCAACTTATCACATGTGAGTATATATAGTACATACTCCAGCTGTCAATGATCAATGCTACAAGTGATATAGCTACATAAATTAAAATGATTCTGAAGTACTGTAGATCCAGATAGGTAATGGTTTACTCTGTAAGTTGTTCCCTTGGTTATCCTTTCCACCAATTATCAACATGTAAGGTGGATCATGTACTGATCTCTGAAAGTATAAAATGAATTCAATGAAGATGTGTGATAATTGTTTTTTTATGTGCACAAGTATTATATCTTTCTCCACTACTGATGGCCTGCCTTCCTAGCTACTATCTAATACTAAGATACCAAGGAGTATATGATGTCTATTTAAAACATGTCCATGTGTCATATCTTTCCTCACTAATGATGAGTCCTGCTTTGAATTCCTAGTTAGTTACTGTCCAACACTAATGGATTTTACAACAAGGATTTGTACTGTGATGTCTATTTCAACCATGTACATGTGTCATTTCTTTTCCTGCCAATGATAAACCCAGGCATTGTAGTTACAATGTTAAAGATTTATGTCTCATCTTTGAATTAAACAATATAATTTTACATAAATCAATTAGACTATGACAGTTATATTTAAAATTCTTTAATTTAATGGCCAGTACAATAGTAAAGTACATGTATATACTTCATCTTAAGAGTTTCTTTCATAACAAGGATAACTGCTAAGGTGAAATGAACAACTAATTAGGTCAAGAACGTCATGCACATATGAATGAGGGTTACTAAGCAAAGCATGTGATTCAAAGAGTGCAATTGCCTTGATGAGCGTAATCACATGAACTCAGGCATTTGATTGGTTGAATTGTCTTGATGAGAGTTATCATATGCACTCTTCTAGCATTTGATTGGTTGAATTGTCTTGATGAGAGTTATCACATGCACTCTAGCATTTGATTGGTTGAATTGCCTTAATGAGAATTATCACATGTACTCTAACATTTGATTGGTTCAGTCAGATTTGAAGGTCAGAACAAGACTGTATTTATGATGACCAAGGTATTGCAAAATGGAATAATACAATTCAGATTATTCTAGAAATTAATGTGAATCAGAGATTATTTATTTCAAACGTAAACGGACACTATATCATGACCTATGCACCACATATTTTATTCTTGTTCAGTTATATTAGTGTTTGTAAGAGTTATGAGGAAAACTCTGTGTGTGTGTGTGTGTGTGTGTGTGTGTGTGTGTGTGTGTGTGTGTGCATTGCAAGGTATTGCAAAATGGAATAATACAATTCAGATTATTCTAGAAATTAATGTGAATCAGAGATTATTTATTTCAAACGTAAACGGACACTATATCATGACCTATGCACCACATATTTTATTCTTGTTCAGTTATATTAGTGTTTGTAAGAGTTATGAGGAAAACTGTGTGTGTGTGTGTGTGTGCGTGTGTGTGTGTGTGTGTGTGTGTGTGTGTGATTTGGATTTGTAATGATGCTTTAACAATTTTTCAGTCATATAGCTACAATGTCTGCATTGTAAAAGTTTATAGTGATGTCTAGCACTAGGGCATCATGCCACAGACATGTAACATCATGTCCCATCCAGTCACATTATCCTGACTATAAGCAGACCAGTCCTAACACTAACCTTTAAATGCTGAATGCCAAGCAGCTGCTAGTACTATTTTTATAAGTTTCTGGTATGACACAGCCAGGATTTGAATCCATGACCTCCTGAATTCAAGGCAGATACTCTTACCACTAGACCACTTGAGTGGACACAAGGAAAATAGTGATTTACAATTATATGTTCAGTGGATGTTGCAGAGTGGCTAAATCTTTCATTTAAACAGTCAGTTCTCTGGGATTATGCCACTAAACTAAAGGACTTGAATATTTAATTAATTTAATCAGATTATGTGAAACTTTCAAGGACTTCAATGATATTTTTCATTAATGAGATTACATTGAAGGTAAACATTTGGATTAATAATTCAGTGGAGTTGTCATGGTAACACATAAGCACTATAGAACCTTCATTCAGAATATTTTGGAATAGTTTCTGAATTAGTGAGAAACTGATAATACAATGTGTATTAGGATTACATTCTAGGAATTCATAGACTGTATACACATTTAATTCTTTCACCTGACTTGATTTTATATCTTGTTTTAAATAAGTTTATATTCTTGATATCTGAATGCTTGTTTGAGTTGTGTCTAATTTTATTACTTAAGTTCAAGCCCCTGGAAGAAACAACTAACACTAACCAATTCACAGCAATGATTTGTACTGATATCTATTTAAACCATGTACATGTGTCATATCTTTTTATATTAACCATGTGCTTGCGTCATCTTACAAATGACAAGCCTGCCTTCCTTGTGACTATGATTTCACAGCAAGGATTTGTACTGTAATATCTATTTAAACCTTATACATTTTATATGTGTTATGTCTTTCCCATGAAATGACTAGCCCTGCCTTCCTGGTAAGATACACTAAATCAAAAAATTTTGAGAGTTTAGAAAGCTAGCCAATTTTAAACAAAACTGCATACAATTCTGTGATTTAAGTACTTATGACATGAATGTCAACATCTACCCAGATGTCCATTTCTAAATATTTGTACTTGGTGTTCCCTACCACTACCTAGCCATTGTTTCATCAATGCCATGTTACACTAAAAATTTCATACCATTAAGTGTAGAGATGGACTTGTAGTGGTGTTTTTTATATTCACCTCAAGATAAACTGCATATGCTTAATATGAAAAACAAAACTGCACAAAGATAAATATTAAATGTGTTAACGTTGCACTAAATACTTTCACTGAAACCATTTAGTCCAAAGTTTCCAGTATTTGTTTTTGTTGTAAGTATGATCCATTACATTTTAATTGCATGTTCTATTATAATAAATAGTAACTATGCTATAGGGACAAGTTTGCATGTTGGAAATGATCACAGCACAGTACTTGATCACTTTGAGAATACTCACTCAAACAGAGCCATATAATCAACTGCACCATCAATTAGTCTTGATCACTAAGCTGTTTGACGAATTCTAAATGGCATGATAAATGTCTTGATGATGCAGACCAAGTCGAGCAGTATATTTCTGAGTTTCACAATTACAGAATAACTCAAATTCTGTATGTAAAAAAAATGAAATCAAAGAAAAACAAGCCCCCCCCCCCCGTTATTTTTACATTTTTTATAATAATATTATTGAGGACACTGTATAGCATTTAATCTTTAAAAGCTTTAATCAGGTTGTTTTTTATATAAAAAAATCTTAAATCATTACATGATACTTTAATGTAACATTGTATCTTGTATTTGACCTTGTCCAAATATGAGTTAATTTCTGCTTGACCTTAATTGACTCTATTCTGTAAACAACCAATATATTGCTAAATTATTTCTATTTATATATTGGTTTAAAATCAGAATTATTAATAATAGAAGTATACTTATTTGGGTCTAGGTCTGGGTTTTGGAATTTCCAAGTGCTGGGTTTTATTTTGTAAACATCATGATCATTCCAGAAGATTATTTTCCATTAGGTAATAGTTTTGTTTTTAGAAAATGATAATTGTGACCTAAGGTCAAGTAGAGTTGATGTTTGTTGCTATAGGGTTTAATGCCATCCTTCAGCACAAGATAGGCTATACATGGTGGCCAGTATAAACAGTGGAGGAAGAACCTGGAAAAACCCCGGAAAAAATGACTGAGACCTATGAGAAGCTACTGGCAAGCTTTCTGAACATGAGACTCGAACCCACCCAGAAAGAGAAGAGATGGCAATGATTCGTAATGGTAAGCACTTTAAACCACTTGGCTACTCGGAGCCCCATCAAATAAAGAACTATAAAATCTTGTAACTTGGAGATTTTTCAGTCATGCTTTAAGGTCTAGCACTTTTAAAGTCTCTTATATGTTGTATCCAGTATTTAATTTTTGGGCTGAATTTTATTTCTTCCAATTATTTAATTCAAGTGATTATTTTCTCTGACAATACAAAAGTGCTCTGATCAAATTCATGGTTAGAGATATTCACTGGAATTTATTATGAATTCAACTTGGAATGATATTACTATGATTCAACAAAAGGCTGTTGACACATCAACACTTGGAAGCTAACACAGACACATCATCACCTGCTGTTTTTGGATTTATTCTGGGGTTCTACTGAATTTTTTTCTTTCCTTTAAATTATCAGGACATGTGTCTGTAATTCTTGGAATATGGATTATTTTGGGAATTAATTCACAACACCATAAGTTCTTTTTCTCATTTTTCACTTTGTGTTGAAGGGAAATAAATTATTTATTGAATTTTACAAACCTTGCTGCCTTTCACACTTTTTTTGTTACTTATTTTAAGAGCACAGACTCGTAGCAGTTAACATCTGCAATATTTCATACAATTCCATTATGACATCACAGTATGTAAGCCTGTAACTTAATCAGCATTTCAAGTATCAAAATGTTACTCCAGACTTGCATATATTTGAAATGTAGTCTTTAATTAGTCCAAATATTTCCAAGTAAGATTGGAGCAAAGTTTTATGATGGATAAGTCGGACTGAATCTCTGTAAAAACACTGTACATGAAAAAAATGTGTGCATTTCATCACATGATCGAATTGTGTTAACTTCTAAAGAAAATTATGATAAGAGATGAATGGTTTCTAGGCTTTTCCACAACAACTTCTAAAAAGTTAAATATCATTCAAGTCATTTCATAAGTTTCATTTAAAATGAGCATTCATCTAAAATCCTGTTTAAAGAAGAGTGCACATTCACTAAAATTGAGAGCTATGGTAGCCAAATTTAACAACAATATTTTGAAGGAAAATGTAAGTGATCAAAACCTACCTGCAATGTCCTGCCCTTCACAGACTTGGTTTGAATGCATGAAGTTAACCCTTTGCCATTTCTGCTATCTGAATTGGTAGGTATATTATAAAACTGAGTCTCTTGCTCCATAGTACCACGCACAGTGAATCTTTTGGTTTCCACATCTTTCTGAGATTCTGGTGATAATGCTTCCCAGTTATGTGGTCTCTTTTCTTCCTTATGGGGACTCTCAAGCCAAATCCCCTTCACAGTTACTTCCCTTGACTCTGCCTCATGCAAGTCACTGTCTCCATTTTTTAAATCATTTAATTCAGTGACATGAATTTCATCCTCAATATCATCCTCATTATGCACTGTGTTAGAATTTCCAAGAAAATTTGGAAAAGTTGAACATCTTGATCCAGGAAATGGCAATTCAATTTTTTGAGGAAAACAGTCATAAAGTTCAAGGTCTTCAAGTACAAGATCATGGTCAAGTTTGGATCTTTTGCCATGCTGTGGATGACAGTCTGAGTTCAAGGCTGAATAACTGTTATTAAAGACTAAATGTGAAAAAGCAGGAGTGGTTTCCCTTGATATGCCATTTGTGACTTCCTGTAATGAAGAGTGCCTCTGTGAAAGATATCTGTCAGCTTGAAACTCCTTGGCATGCCTTCTTCTCCTCTGAGGTCGAATTGTATCCAGGTGGTCATCTAAGTCTGTAGAAACTGACCTTGGTCGACAGGAAATGTAAATCAGTTCTTCCATGCTGCTAGAAATTCCTGCATTATCAATACCATCTCCAGAGCTTGAACTGTACTGTCTGTTTGGAGTGTGTTTGAAATGTCCTTTACCAGTATCAAGAAGTGGCGATTTATCTTTCACCTCTTTAGAATTAGCTGTTAAAACTCTAGAATTTTCCCTTTCAATTTTCTCAAGACTTAGTACCTGAGGTGTTGACAATGTTCTTGTGTGGGTTGCCACCTCTATGGCTCCTTTCACCTGGTTCAAACTGTCATGGTGACAGTCAACAGTATGAAAATGATCTTGATGGAATGACAACCGAGTACCAGTCTCTTTTACCTTTCCTGAGTCTGGACTGGTTTTAGGTCTCTCGATTTTCAACTGCTTCATTTTCTTCTGTAAATAAGGCAGAGAACCAACCTTTAAATATCTGTCTGAATCTGAGGAGGCCATGACACCCACACTACAGTGGAAATTCCTTGGTAAAGGTAGATTTTCATTACAGTGGATCTGTCTCCATACTAAGGTTTCTGAAAATTAATAACTTGCATGAATTTTTAATACCAGAGCTGTTTTTAACCTGACACCTAAACACATGTTAAAATTTCTACTTCATTTGCTTTATTCACTCTTAAGACTGTTGATTGAACATGATATTTACTTATATCTCCTGAGATATGATAGCTCAATCATGATATTTACTTATATCTCCTGAGATATGATAGCTCAATCATGATATTTACTTATATCTCCTGAGATATGATAGCTCAATCATGATATTTACTTATATCTCCTGAGATATGATAGCTCAATCAAATAAAAAATAACTATCAATATTAAATCACATTATCATGTGTAAAAATTTTTAAAAAATATTCTCCAGTCAAACTAATCAATGCAATTCAATATTCCAAGTCTCTAAGTGAATGTTATAACAAAAATCTACTACTGTATAAATCAAATTTTTTTATACATAAGAAATTATATGCATTAATAACTTTTTATTAATTTATATTTTCAGAAATTGGGTTTTACTTTTAAATTTTGCATTTGGTTAGCACCAATTGTTTACTGTATTTTCACAATATTTTTTGGGTGACAAGATTTTTTGTTTTGTCCAAAAATGTAACAAATACTTCATTTAGTGTCCAAAAAACAAACTGGAAAAAACGTACCCCCATCCTCATCCCTACCCCAAAAAAAATGAGCTACCCTTGAAGAAATAAGAGATATTTTATATCATCATTGGTGAGGCAATGAATGAAAAACAGGAATTACTAGCATCCATAAAACACATATCTTAAACTTACATTCTTACAGAATTACCATTTCAATATACCTGTCTCTGCTACACATATATTAATTAATTAATTAAGTAATTAATTAATTAATTAATTAATTAATTAATTAATTAATTAATTAATTATATCAATTAGAAAAATCTATGCTAGAAATGCACTCAAACTTTTCTACTGTGTGCATATTAAAAAAAAAGATATATACTCATGTATAAATAAAGTCAAACTGCAAACAAACTGCTCTATTATATTGCACTTGAAGATCTGGGTATGCATTGTTTGTTATACTGATTATTACTCTGAAAAAACTACACATTTCCACATCTTCTGTCACATCATGTGATAGCAGATCTGGGTCTGTGTTGTTTGTTATACTGATTACTCTAAACAAACTATACACTCCCAGGTCTTCTGTCACATCATGTGATAGCAGATCTGGGTCTGTGTTGTTTGTTATACTGATTACTCTAAACAAACTACACATTCCCAGATCTTCTGTCACATCATGTGATAGCAGATCTGGGTCTGTGTTGTTTGTTATACTGATTACTCTAAACAAACTACACATTCCCAGGTCTTCTGTCACATCATGTGATAGCAGATCCAGGTATGTGCAGTTTGCAGCTGGACTGAAGTATTAAGCAAGAATATTCTGTAAGAAATAAAATAAGATATCCAAATAAATTGTGATTTTGAAAGATAGGAAAATGCGTGTATTTTTGGTATCAAGAGCATAAACACAAATAAGATAGAAAGTCAATTTAGCAACAATAACATGCTTAGGGTAATGTTTTGTATGTAAACTAGGGAAGGTTAAATACCACAAGCAGCTGGCAGTACATGATGCAGTGTCTGATTAATATGTTATGATTCTGAAATAAACTCATAGATGTTACTCTTCAGTTTTTTTTGTTTTTCATTTTGTTTGTTAACATGACACATGACAAAATCTACCCATAATCCACTAGATAAAACACTGCAGGCAAGGACATTTATTTTTGTTCCAAGATGTCTTACCATCCTATATAAACTCTTAAATGTATTGTCTAATGAGATAAAATTTGGGGTTGTGAGTTCTAATTAGAACAGAGATACTTGTAATGAATTCCCTTTAATCAAAACCATGATTGTCACACCCAATTTTGTTTTACAAATTACGAAAAAATATGGTACATGTACATCTAAATTTCTTTCTTGCAACTACTAACTACAATTAATTGTGGGGGAAAAAAAGATGCAGAAATTTACCC
The DNA here is from genome assembly GCA_029339505.1 of Unio delphinus. Lineage (NCBI taxonomy): Eukaryota > Metazoa > Mollusca > Bivalvia > Unionida > Unionidae > Unio > Unio delphinus. The sequence continues at coordinate 17,719,344 of JAQISU010000035.1, read as the reverse complement.
ATTTATTGTATATTTCTCATGGGATTCATCACTGCAAAGAATAGCATGGAGTCTTAAGTGTGCATTTAAAAACTGTAATTAATGATTAAAGGAGGTTTTCAATATTAGGCATTAGGGCATAACCGATTAGCATTTTTCTACTGATTTCCAATTCCGGATTTTGGGCATGAAATTTTTCCGATTCCGGTTATGATTCGATTAATCAGAAATGCTAAATCAGTATTTTTTTTTCTAAAAAATGTCATCTTCCGTTTCCGGATTTCTGGTATCTGGTTTTGCCGTGTCTAGCATGTTACTTAGTACTTTACCATATCCGGCTTCATTTCCGGTTTTCAACCGCCGGTTCAAATAGATTGTCTCACAGCATGGTTGTGTTGACCATATTGGACTTTTCTGACTTCTTATTTAACTTTATTAATGCACTATCGAATGACACGCAGTGTTAGACACGGTGCTGTAGAAATTCAACTTTATTATTTTTATTATCCGAATCGGTCATTCCTGCCTTGTCCGACTCCAATTAATCGGAAGTTCATACTATCCGGTGGAATCCGATTTCCGGATCAAAAGTCGGTTATGCCCTATTAGGCATATGTATAAATAAAATTAATTGTAAATTTATCTACTTGCATCTGCAAATAAATTCAAGACATCTTTTGCAAATAGAACTTCATGCAAAATAAAAGAAATTATCTGCAATAAAATTTAACTACTTACTAAGACACAATGTCCACAATGTGTTAACCATCTCTCTGTTACTCTCTCCTCCAAAGATTAACATCTGATCACCAAGCTGAAAAAAAAAGAATAAACTTGAACCTGTAAAATAAATAGACAATAATACTGTGCATGAGACATCATCAGTTTTAGCTTTTGCCATGTACTTATGCTATGTTATATTTGATCTACAACTATTATAGCAAATTTCAGTGCAAAATAAATGTCTTTACATGGGTCAGCACAGTGCAAAGTTAACATTTAATGTAAGAAACATGCTATACTTGTGGCTAATTCCACACAGTAATAGTCCTGCAGTATCAAGTTCCTGTGGTAGCTTATAAGGGTTTTCCAAAAGAATGCCGAGTCAAGAGACCATAACACTGTTTTAAATTGTCAGGATTCTTTTATATAAAAGTTACCAAGTGATCATAAATATAAGAAGAGGTACTCATAGTGCCCTTTCTGAGCAGGTGTGCATTATTTGAAGGTGCCAGTAAGGCAGGTTCCATTGTATTTAGTATAAAATAAATAAGCTTTGAAATTATATTTTTATAAAAAAAATTGGCTAGCTTTTGATAAATAACTGTTTAAATTTGACACCAAATTTTCATGGGTATCAATGAAAATACATGTAATTAGATTTAAATTTTACTATACTGAACTCTAGAAAAAATGTTTGTGGGAAAAGGCAACTACTATGTGGTGCTTTCAGCCTAGCAAATAAGGCTATACTGTCAACATACCATATATATCCAGTCATAATCCCATGCTTGATAATATATATGTGCTACCATGACTACTACAAAATTCTAGCAAACATCAAAGTTGTCCTTGATCACAAGCCCACTCAAGTAGTTTTAGACAAATTTATTACACTGGTCACCAGGCTTTATCAAGAGAAAGTTTAAATTTAATGACCCATGTAACTTCATAGAAACTTTTCAATTTCAACAAAGGCTCCAAAAAGGAGTATGTTAGCAAGGTTTGAGAAAAAAAGACACCAGTTAGATCCTTTTCTTTGAAGAAGTGGACCAATTATGTGATCATAAGGGGGCCAAACTCAAAATAAAATAAGATATCACAGAGACTATTTTACATGATATCTGCATGAAAAACCAAATAAATTCACTTTAAGATTCTCCTCCTTGATGCCACTGGCCATACTCTAACAGTGCAAAAGAAATTGAAGTCTACAATCTGATGCCTTACTAACATTATAGTCATGTCTTTGTAATGCTTTAGTTTTCAAGCAATTTCTGGGGCCCTGAGTAGCAGAGTGATCTAAAGCGCTCTCCATTATGGATCACTGCCATCTCACCTCTGTCTGCATGAATTCGAGTCTCAGATTTAGCCAATGTGGGTATGTGAGAAGGATTGCCAATAGCTTCTCGTGGGTTGGTGGTTCATTATGGGGATTTTCCCAGGCTCTTCCTCCACCATTAATATTGGCTGCCATGTATAGCTTATCGTGTGCTGAAAAATGGCGTTAAATCCTACAACAACAACAAGCACTTTCTTAAAGATGTCATAATGTTTTTCTTCAATGGTACACCATTTCAAAAACCATTTCTTCATTAGAAGTACTGTTTCAGTTTTTGTTTTACTATGACTCGGTATTTGTGAGTTTTAACAGTATGCTAATTGGATTCATCATATATGCAGTCATTTTGATTGCTTTCATTATGTAAGCATAATACTGGATTCAAGAAATCAGTGACCTATTCTTCTATAGATACCTCTTATCAAAACCTTTTAAAACTTAATACAGTAAAACCTGTCTTGAAAGACCACCCCTTCTGCCAAAATAAAATTGGTTTCTCAAGACAGGTTGTCTCTCATAACAGGTCATAACTTTATATAATCAATAAATCTGTGCATGGGGATCTTGGTCTCTAAAAACAGGTGGTCTCTCATAGCGGTAGTCTCTCAAGACAGGTTTTACTGTAATGATGCTACTGGAAGATCACATCATGTGACTGGAAGATCATATCATGTGACTAAAACATCATATCATGTGACTGGAAGTACGAGCTTACAAAAATTGTGCATATTAAACAGTTTTCTTTCCGTCAAAATTTAAACAGAACAGGAATGGAACTTACCACAGTTTATTAATTTAATTTATATTTTTATCAAGACAATTAGCAGCAGAGAGGGTGAGCCGGACAACATTTTTAGACAAGTATTCACTGAAATCACGCTTAAAATCAATGAAACCAATGACATCAGACCCCAAAGTCAATGACATCAGGTCCCAAATATGTGTGTGTTTCATGGATTAGGTCCAAAAAAAAATTATGAAAAAATCAATGAAATTAATGAAATCAAAAACTTTTCAACTATTACATTTTTTGGGAAAAAGGGACTACAACGTCGTTGTCACTACCCTCTCTGCTGCTATGGGTTAACCGAATATTTGATCCAGTCCGATACGATATCGTGTTCGAGGGTCATGTAAATTTATTGTTACAAATCCGTGGGGGGGCAGACTGAGCATGACTAAAGAAATTTCTAAATTGATTGAAGTCCATATCAGAACACCATGTCTGCCAAATATTTCGTAGCGTATGTGTATCAACGCCGTTGAATACAGCAAGCATATTACAGTTATCTCTAATCACTTTTGGAATCTGAGTGTATCGTTGAGTGACATAGATCACGTCCGTGTTTTTATGCCTGCCTCGGGAAAATATTCTAGCAGGATTTTTTTGTTTATCTAACATGACATCATCGTATACAACTAAATTGTTGATACTTCCATCGAGGTCTTCTACTGATGGCGCCTCGTCAATATCGGTTATAAATTCAATAACATCCTCGCCGGAAATCTCTGAAGCGTTTTCATTAAAATCTTTTAGCACTTCATAGCATCGTTGGTCGTCTACGCTAGGGGCAATTAAATACAACTTATCCCACTTCATCCATCTCATTATTAAATTGAGCAACAATTGCGTTTTACCGGATCCAGATGGTCCGATTATAATTGCGCGGATAGAGTTTGGTAGCGCTGCATGATGCTTCACTGGTTCTCTTGTTTTAGTCGCTGAAAAATCAATTATATTCATATCTCTATACATAAATTATGGATCTATATTGCGTGAAGTGTAAGGCGCGTACTGGCACAGATGACTTGACGACGATTACAACTAAAAATAACCGATCAGCGCTTTCTGGTAAATGCGTACAGTGTAGTACAAAGAAATTTAGATTTGTTTCTAAACCCAAGGAACCCAAGGAACCTTTAAAAAAAAACGAGGAGGTGATATCGCTGCCAAATTAGCAAAACTCCCTGGAACCCCATGGGGGAAATACCCCGGAGAAAAACACCTTCCAGGGTATAGTTATTGTGGACCGGGAACAAGACTTGATATCAGACTCAATGATCAAAATCAGCCCCGACCCGGTGAGGAACCAATAAACGCTATTGATAAGGCCTGTCACCTTCATGATGTTGCTTATAAAAGCAGCAATTTGCAACACAGGCATCTAGCAGATGTGAAATTAATTCATGCGTTGAATTCTATCACTGATAAATCCTTCAAAGAAAAATTGGCTTCATTTTTGATAAAATCGGCTATGAAAAGTAAATTGATGTTAGGTGCTGGTAATTAATAACAACATGGAATCTATTTATTATTCTCCAAAAGGATACTGGAGGGGTAAATCAGCAATCCATAAACTCGCTAGCGCTGCAAAAGTGAAAAAAACCACTGCGGCTCATTGGTTATCCAAACAGGCACTATGGCAAATTTATCTACCACCGCCTAAACAAATTCAATTCTCGCATTTTGATGTAACCGGACCCAATGAAGTTCATCAGGCTGATCTATTATTTCTGCCACATGATCGTGGTTACAAATATGCGTTAACTGTAGTTGATATTGCAAGTCGATACAAAGAAGCAGAAGCGTTAAAAACAAAATCGGCCACTGAAGTCGCTTCTGCATTTGAAAGGATTTATCGAAGGAGTCCTCTGCACTGGCCAAATCTGTTACAAGTTGATCCGGGCAAGGAATTTCAGGGTGCAGTGTTATCTACAATGAAATATCACAATGTCGCTATCAGACGAGGACATACTGCACTGCATCGTGATCAGGCCATTGTAGAACGATTTAATAAAACCCTTGCTGAGCGGTTATTTGGATATCAATATGCAAAAGAATTCATCCAAGAAAAAAGATCCCGTGAATGGGTTAAAAGGTTACCAGCTGTGATTACTGCACTGAATAACGAGATTACTAGAACCATCAACATGAAACCTATCAACGCGATTAAAAAGAAGTCGATACCTGAAAAACCACAAAAGGATTTTAGCGTTTCCCAACCAATTCTTGGTAGTAATGTCATTGTGAGGTACTTATACGAACCAGGAGAGCTTGAAGGGGATAGAAAAAGGGCTACTGATCCTATTTGGAGCGTCACTACGCATAAGATATCTAGTATAACACGATCTACGGGTAGACCTCCAATCTATAAACTGGATTCAACTGCCCCTCAACGGGGTTTTACTAGACAACAATTACAAGTGATACCCGAGGATACTCAATTGCCACCCCATGGGCTTAACTAGCACCCTTGCGTCTATTGCACTCAAGACAAGTCAACATCACATTATTTCTGACATGACCGAGATTGTTATTTTTTCTGTCTACGGTGAATTGGCGAGGATCCTTATCCGAATACTGCCAACGCATTATACAATTGCAACTCGCGCAGTGATTATTCTGTTGTTTCTTCAAAGTGATTATTAATTCAGCATCAATATCAAATTCTCGTTGTTTTTTTTTGTCCTGCTGTTTGTAACCGGAGAGTTTTTTATCAATAATATCATTATCGTCACCAATGATTTCATCATCGCCAATGATTTCATCATCGCCTGACTCTGTCAGGACAATTCTTCGAAGTTGATTTATTTTTCGTACTCTAGACACTGCGAGATAGACTAAATTCGACCATTCTATGCGATTATCTACCATCCAAAGAGTTGTATCCGATATAGTCAATCCCTGTGAAGAATGTATCGTCGCTGCATAACCTAGCGTCCACGGGGATTTATTAGCACGCAATGCATCTTCAACAACATTGATATCAACCAGCACAATATCATTTAATACTAAATTCTGCTTTTCACTTTGTCCTGGAATATCAACTTCGATGTTCTGTTTTCGCGTATCCGATGGCCTATAACAAAGAGGCACTGGAAGTGTTGCAAATTTTTGTTTATGCAATTCAAATAACTTCATCTGAAGTGTGTCTCTGACTATTTTTCTACTTGCAATGATTAAATCATTTGGTCTCCACGCTTCCCAAAACTCATTCATGGGAGTTTCCGAAATTATTTCACGGGCTATTTCACACTGGATTCTATCCGGTTGTAATCTAATTAGTTTCTTAAACTCTTTTAATTCATTATCAAGTGATCTATGATCAGTATCAATTTCTTCATAATAGTCTACAAAACCCTTTAGCCATTCATGGGGAGATGCACCGACAAATGGTGGTGGTTGGCCGTGATCACCGCACATGACGACTTTTGTATTCTTCAATAACAACCACTCAAGAAATATTTTTAAGATATCTTCTGACACTGTGTCTATTTCATCCCAAATGATAATTTCAGGAATAAATTTCTCTCCCATGCGCTCAGGAGTCCATTTATCTCCCTTCCATCGGAAAAAGCTGTGATAAGTGCAAGCATTTACCCCTCTCTGTATCATTTCTCTTGCAAGTCTATGAGTCGGTGTTAGCACAATCATGTTAGAAACGCTAGCGTCTCCACGACGAAATAACTCAATTGCCCGGGTTGTTTTTCCTGACCCGCCACAACCGTTTAAATAAACTGTTTTATACAGGCATATTGGATCAGAAATCGGTGGTGCACTAGAAAATTCTGAACACTGATTGCTTTCTAAGTAATTATTTTCAATGGTAACATCTGCTGATGGAATATAATCATGAATCATTTCTTTCTTAATTCTCCATGTCCCCCATTTCTCGTTGCCAGTAGCCTTAAAATCAGCCATTTTGCTATTTATGTAAAATGAGTCAGTGGCAACTCTAACTGCGGTGGTAGGAAATCTATTGATCATTGAAAACAGATTAATAGAAGCATAACCGAGCATAGAAGCTCTCAAATGTGTGTACTGCGGATGGTATCCATCAGTGTAAGTAACAATTGTACCCAATTTGGTTCCATCGGACATAAATGCGTCCTTACGATTGACATATAGGCCCTTATTCGTTAAATCCGCCATTACAAAATCGTATTCAGCGTTGTCTATAATCAATCGTGAAGAATATTTCGTATTATCATCTTTGCCACCTTGGGTAAATTTACCGATTATTCTTCGTCCAAGATTTTTTGCTTCATTGTTTCTGATTTCAAATAACTGTCTGGACCAATCCATGATTTGTTGTTCATTAAAATCAGGAAACAGTTTTCGCTCTTCGCTAATTATTTTTTCTAGATCAAGTTGTGGTAACCAGACTGATTTCTGTGCCCGATAGGATATAATTGCTTCACTGACAATTAATGATTTTAACATTTTACAATCAAGCATATATCTCAATAACACTATTGGCATCCAGTGTTTTTCAGACATGTGTTTACCAATCCAAAGATAACTACACGGATGAAGCCTTTCAGCCATTTCAAATGATACCACACAAGCGAATCCGGTTAAATCAAAATCAGGAAGTGGTCCATTAATAGCAACACGGGTCATTTCGTGTGTAGGGTGTCCAAATCGTTTGAAATATTTCTCGCATTCTCCATACCCAAGAAAACTTCCTGGATAACACGCAATCATATCAACTGAAATAACGGAATCAGAGGTTTATTTTGTGTTCCATAATCCGCCGTGGCTGTATTCAAGACAGGACAATTTGACATCTGATAAAAACTCACTTCGTGTTGGTTTCCACGCGTTTTTCTTTCTAGCAAAATGTGCTGCAATGGATGGTACTGTAAAACAGTTTGCTAATAATTGATCGTCTTCTTCTCCGTCCTCAGAAAACTCACTAGCTAGTTGTTTCATTTGATTCTGCAGTTCTTCAGTACGGTATAATTCTCCGTTGGGCCTTACAAACTGATCAAATCTGCATTCCTCGTCTGAATTACTATGAAATAGCCACGCTGACACAGGATCGTTTTTACTCAAATGGTAAATAGCATCAAATAATTTCTGCTCGGTAAAACATTCTTCAGGTCCCAACCCTGCTGGGGATAGATATTTTACGGTTCTATCCCGTGGGAATATTGTTACTGCAGATGACCACGCGTGTTCGTTATGATCAATAATTTCAATGGGTTTTCCTTTTTTTGATTGATATTTCGGTTCCTTTAATACTTCACCGGTGATTGTTCTTACCGATATTGGAAATCTTAATGATGTTTCTAATTTAGTTATATCCTGAATTGTTGCTCCACGCTCTTTTACCGTGAACTCCCACTCGGTTATTTTTTTTCGTCTTAGATCAGTGAGTTTATTTCCCCGGGACGCATTTGTGAAGTGTTCTATTATTCGTTCTGCTACACAATTGAGCCCTGTCGAATATTTCATGGGTGCTAGTTTTGAAATATCAGGTTTTTCATTGAGCGGATAGATCCCGTAAACAACTGCTGTGACAGGATAAGATCTTTCGTAGTAGGGTTTATCAATTCCAGTCAAAATTCCCGGTTTGGAATCCTGATTCACGGTGACAGTTTTTTTACCCTTGAGAATGGGTTCAAATTTATCCTTAATAATCCATTTGCCATTCTCACGGATAATGAATTTGATTCGGAAAAAATGACTTTTTTCCCCAACACGTGAAATGATCACTGCTGCTTTTTCATCATTCATGGTAGCGTCAACAACACCATCAATTCGAAATGTTGACCAGCAATAAGATGCTCCATCACGCTTGAATTCATTAAAACAGTCTCTGATGGGTTTATCAAGAATTTTATTCTTGGGTGTATTAGAAACTATATCAAGATTGAATTGAGCATCCTTCCATGATGATCTCATGTTTCCGTCTCTTGGACGTTTGTTACGTTTTTTGGGTCTATCGCGATTAAATCTAGGATTGATTTTTAATAATCTCTTCAACTCTTTCATGTTTCCGTCTATTGTGCGTTTGTTACGCTTTTTGGGTCTATCGATATTAAATTTAGGATTGATTTTCAATAATCTCTTAAACTCTTTCATGTTTCCGTCTCTTGGACGTTTGTTACGTTTGTTTCCGTCTATTGGACGTTTTTTTGGTCGATCGAGATTAAATCTAGGATTGATTTTCAATAATCTCTTGAATTCTTTCATGTTTCCGTCTCTTGGACGTTTTTGACGTTTTTTTGGTCTATCGAGATTAAATCTAGGATTGATTTTCAATAATCTCTTGAACTCTCTATCAGCATTGAATTTAGCATTTGTCGAAGTCAATCTCTTGAACTCCTTCATGCTATATATAAAACAAGCATTTAAATGAAAGATTTATGTATAATGAATCACTGCAAATGGCTCATGATGGGAAATGTAACCCCGTGTAACAAATCATGCAGAAAAAATGAATACTGTAGGTATCATATGCAAAGTTTTCGACGTGGAAGTCTTGGTCCGTTACCCTGTATTCGATGTGGGGTTGGGGTCAAGGGAAGATCACAATTGTGTATTGATTGTGGTGGTAAGCGATATAGGGAATTGAAGCGTTATTATGATAAAAGAATAAAAAATGGACAATCCATCAGAAATTATGACCCTGAAAAAGTCTTTGACCCTGATAACATCAAGGATAAAATCATAAGAACCCCGCAAGACTACATCGAAAGATTCTCCAGTGATGTAATTATTGAACCAAACATTGAATTAGACAAACAATAGAATAGTATATATGAACCAAGAATTCAGACCACATCCAGTGATTACAAATTATGAAGCATCCAGTGATGGTACTGTCAGAAACCGTAGACTGAAAAAATCAGTTGGTTTTGTGACTAATCATGGGTATTTGATGTTTACTGTTGGCGGAGGAAAAGAAAAGAAAACTTATCACAATCATCGTTTCATATTTGAATGTTTCAATGGATTGATTGAGAATGGTCTTGTTATTGATCATATCGATTCTAATCGAAAGAATAATTCTTTAGATAATTTACGAGCTGTTACACAGAGTGAGAATAATTCATCTGGAAGGACTGGAAAGTGCTCAAAAAAAGCGAGACCAGTAAAATCTTTGAACGAAGAAAAAATATTTCAATCAATGAATGAAGCCGGTAGGCACTTCGATATTTGTAGAGCCTCAGTACGAAAAGTTGCAGAGGGGGTAACCAAAACGGCTATTTCAAAAAAGACGGGGCAAAAAGTTCAATTTAGTTATATCTGATGCGTCATAATTTCCAATTAGAGATATGTCATACTTATAGAATAATGAATTCTGAAAACATGAATAGCATCATAGTTGAAATAGCAAAATTGAAAAATCAGGATATCAAACTATCAGATGGATTAAATCCTGACCAAATTGTGTCTGATTTTCAGGATATAGAATACGGGGTTAACAACAATAAATATATGCTACCCAAGAAATATGCACTCATCAAAAAAATTCAGAATTCTATTAAAGACTCTCTTTCATTTTCCAGTGACATCAGTGTGTTCGTCCCGTTGTATACTATCGTAGAGGGAATACGAAAAGAATTGGGGTACGAATACGAATTGAAAAAAGAAGTCAACTCTAAAATTAGAAACCTACGAGCATTAATTCAAGAAAATGAACAATTTTGATTGCCCGACCATTGATTGCCCGACCATTATCATTTTTTGATTGCCCGACCATTATCATTCCGACCCTCATTTTTTTTAGCCGACCCTCAAAGGAGATGTCAAAAATCGATGGACGATGTGTCAGATTGATCAATGAAAAAGTGGGGAAACTGTCAGTATTATTTATTTTATATACAATTATGACACTTTCCCCATCATTGATAGAAGGTGTCTCACGATGAAATAACACTTCCATGACCATATCAAAAATCATCCGACATGTAACAAAAGTGGGGAAACTCACAGTATTATTTATTTTATATACAATTATGTGACTTTCCCCATCATTGATAGAAGCTGTTATAGGATGAAATAACTCTTCCATGACTGTGTTAAAAATCATCCGACATGTCAAAAAGTGGGAAAGTGTTTTACAATTGAAAAATGGTTTCTGATTTCAAATAATGGTCAATGAAGCATTAACAACCCGACTGGCTCGTGAGCGACTAGATGCAATCAGGAGATTTGTACCAATTCGTGACTCTGTACGGAATAAACTGCAACAACGACAGAGTTTACAAACTGATTTTGCTCTGGGGTCTGAAGAATTGTTTAAACCAGTAACCACAGCAACGTACGGGGTAGAGCGTGCTATACTGGGAGATGATCCTGACGGTAAAAGAAAGGAAGAGGGTCTTATTTCTGTACTCGAAAAAATAGCAGCGAAAACTGAACAAACTGAACAAACTGATCCGAAAAAAACGACTGTTTCTCTGTTGAATAAATTTACTGATCATGCTAAAATAGTAATAAAAAAACCTAGTTTATTGAAATCAAAGGATTATCAAGCCTTTGGTAATTTTGCTGCTCAAAGCTATAATTCAAAAAAAGATTTTTTAAAGGACGAGTATAAAAATGATAGAATATCAAGTAATGATTGGTTCGATAATTTGTATAAACTAAATAAAGGGATTGGTCGTTTGAATAAGGATGAGATAGGATACAAGGAATTTCAAAGGGGGATTAGTAATTATAAAAGAGAACAAATAGAAGAGCGACAACGAGAAATAGAAGAACGGCAAGAACTAAAACGTCAAACACCAACACGGAGACAAACAAGAAGACAAAAAAAACAACAACTACCACCTGATGATGATGATGATGATGATTATTTACAAACTACGGATTTAGAAAAACTAGATGAAGCAGCTGGTTATAGCGGAAGTGGATTAGGAAATCCAAGGATTGGAAACATTTGTCCTGATAGTGTTATCAATGATATATCACGATTAGATGTTCTCATCGGAGGAAAACGAGCTGGAAATAACTCTCCAGAAATAATTAATGAAGCAGCTGATATCTGTAGACGGTTATTTGCCGGCGGTATCATGGATATCAAAACCTATCGAGATTTCATTGACGAGTTAGCAAATGGGTATCATAGCGATTAAATAACAATTGAAAACACTATTGTTTTTATAATAATGATCATCCATTACAATCATGATAAACCAACCCCAGTCTATGTAGTTAATTCACGGTTTCCAGTTTATAGAGCATACTACGGAGATGGCCTCGGCAATACCATTTTAGGATTCTTTTCAAGAATGGCTCCAAAAGTGATGCCGTTAGCTAAACAGTTATCAATGAAAGCCATTGATGTTATTCGTGATAAGGGTATTAGTACTGTTGGAAATCTTGCCGGGAAAGCATTTTCAACTGCGAAGGATAAAATAACATCATTAGTGAGTCGAAAAAAGAAACCGTTACCGTCTACAGAAGAAATGCCTGCAAGTGTTAGTAAAATAATAAATAACGCAGTAGATGAAAAACTAGCGTCGATGGTAAATCAAGGGGACCAAAGTAATATTGCAAACATGATAGCGGGAAGTGGCCTTAGAAAACCACGACGAAAACGCTAGCGTTTTTCACGATGAAATGGAAAATCCGATTTAGACTCTGATAAATAGAATAAAATGTTCAAAAAATCATCTGATCCAGCGTTTGATATAGACGCCCCAGTTGGCAAGGATGATTCTGTACGCGATTATCAATATTACGCCTATCATGCCATAGACTCAAATAGTCGAGCAAGAATTGATCTTCAAGTCCATGATACCAGTAAATACTTTTTGCCCTGTGAAGCATTTATTGAAGTAGAAGGAGAAATTGTAACAGCTGCTGATACTACTGCTGTACCAGCACCGTATCCAGTTGGTACTCAAGTCGGTTTTGTCAATAATGGTATTATGGCGCTATTTGAGAGTGTTAGATATCTCATTGATGGAAAAGAAATTGAGTCCATAGATCGTGATGTCGATGTGGCTACAACAATCATAGGGTTAGCGAGATATTCTGATGATTATACAAGATCAGCAGGACCCTCTATGATGTTTGCAAAAGATGGTAAGAATACCGCTGGTGGAAATCCATTTATTATAAGACGACCAAATGATCGTGCTGCTCCTCCTGCTCCTGCTGGTATCGAGGATATGATTATAAACAACGATCCTAATTTCAATCTAGGAGCCGCAACACGAAACGCAATGTTGGGAGTAGGGCGTAAACCATTTTCATGTGCGATTCCACTGCATCATATTTTTGGATTCTGTAGAAACGTCAGAAAAGTTATCTACGGGGCGAAGCATACAGTATCGCTTGTACGAAAGAGTGATGATAACGACGCAATTTGGAGGATTCCAGCAAACCCAGCTGCAGCACATGTAAATGATGATGCCGGTAAAGTCAATTTAACAAAAATATCATTGTGGATGCCAGTGTTGACTCCAGCAATCACCGCAGAACAACGACTACTATCATTTATGGACCAAGGAGGAAAGTCGTTGTTGAGTTGGCTAACCGTGAGTACAGATGTGAAGCAATCAAATATCAACGGGTTATTCACTTGGAACCTAGCATCAAAACAAGGCGTTTCTGCGCCACGTCATATATTCGTAGCGTTACAGGATAACGCACGAGTTGGCAATCAACTCTCCAGTCATATGATATTTGATCAATTAGGTGTGAAAGACGTCTCACTGAGAATAAACGGCCAGCAGGAACCATCTGAGGATATACAACTTAATTACACAGAAAATCATATTGCACGAGTTTATCATCGTCTGTTGTCATTTATGGCACGCGATCAAAATGTCGATACTGGTTTGCAAATATCACAATTTGATTTTAAAAATCTGTATCCGATCTATTACTTCTCACTGGAACATCTCGATTTGACAAGACAGTCAGTTGTTGATATACACTTTAGAGCTAATGTGACCCGTCCTGTTGGTGTTGGTGCTATTGCTGATTATAGAGCGGTTGCTGTCATTCTCAGTGATAAATCAATGCTACTCGAAGGTGTTGGTGGAAGAATGAGAGTGGTAGATGCCCCAGTAGAAAATCTTTGAACGATTTTTCATTGAATTAGAATCAATCTATTATGTATAATGTCATATAGTGTTATTAGTGTTGCGTTAACTCCTGGTCAAATCAAAAAATTGCAATCAGAATCGGCTAAAAAATGTGGAACCACAATCACGTTGAAACCTAATCAAATGACGGGTGGTGAAAATAAATTATCGCTGACAACTCGTCAGGTGAAACATTTCAATGATGCTTTCAAGGATAAAAAGGGAGTTCAGATTACTCTCTCTGCGGCTGCTATTAAAAATATGATGAAAACAGGCGGTATATTTCCATTGTTAGCTGCGTTACCAGCATTGATTGCAGCAGCAGCCCCAGCGGTGGCTAAAGCAGCGGCGTTAGGAGCCGTTGGTACTGCAGCAGGAATGGCGTTGAAAAAGGCAACTGGACAAGGATATAAAAAAAAGAGACGATCCGTTCAAGGATTGGGTCTAAGACTACCAGGAACCCCGTATTCATGGTACAGCGGGAGATCCGTTCACGGATCAGGCCTGAGACTACCAGGAACGGTTTATTAATTCAGAAATCTATGGTTCCAATGTCCAATTTTGATTTAATGGATGCTGCTAAAAAACTAGTGATTAAACATTTCAGAGGTGTTTTTATGAAAGATCAATTACCACATCAACCAAACAAAACTGAAACAGGTATTATTAATCTCGATAACAGCACCGGACCTGGAACTCACTGGGTTGCATACGCTATTGATCCACGTGGGATTGTCTATTTTGATTCATATGGATTAGCCCCACCAAAAGAGTTTATGCGGTATATAAAAACCCTTCCAATGAAGACTTGGTATTCTACGCTACCAACACAACAAATCAATGACCCACCAATATGCGGCAGTGAAGTATTAAATGTCCTTGACGCTATTTCTAACTCCTTGGGTAACCCAAGGGGAAAACCACCACATATTGTCGTAAATGACTACACTAGTAATCGCTTTTTAGAGAGAGATATATAAAATATCATGATTGATATTTGGGGAAGACCTCTGAAACCCAAACCCGATGACACTGCAACCTCTGATTCTATCAAGGATATACAAAAAAAAATTAAAGATGAAATCGCTGAGACGTTGAACTTAACAAGTGTTGACCCGAATGAAATAGTTGTATTTCAAGACAAACAGGGTAAATTGAAATCCAGTAATATTTCTCTGGATGATATTTTGGTTAAACAACAAAACGCAATCGGGAACACCGTTGCGCTATTTTCCGATCAGGGTAAATTGAAATCCAGTAATATTTCTCTGGATGATATTTTGGTTAAACAACAAAACGCAATCGGGAACACCGTTGCGCTATTTTCCGATCAGGGTAAATTGAAAACCAGTAATATTTCTCTGGATGATATTTTGGTTAAACAACAAAACGCAATCGAGAACACCGTTGCGCTATTTTCCGATCAGGGTAAATTGAAAACCAGTAATATTTCTCTGGATGATATTTTGGTTAAACAACAAAACGCAATCGAGAACACCGTTGCGCTATTTTCCGATCAGGGTAAACTCAAACCGGGTGTACTTTTTTCGACGATTACAGATCGATTTACAAACCACGATAAAGAATTTGAAGATCATTTAAGAAACTACAATAGTTTCCGTAGAAATGTCGTTCATAAGTTCTTTGGTTCCCCAATTGTAGTTACACCATCTATCGCTGAAATTAAAACGTTTGTTGATGATCAAAAGGTTATCAACGAAGCAACAAAAACAACAACCGACGCCATTGATACATTTATTGGAACCCCGTTAGATAAAATTGAACTAAAACTCCCTGATATTAAAAAATCCATTGATGAGACGAAAACTTCCATCGAAGGCATCAAAGGTGATCTTTCGAGGGTGATAACAGCCATTGGAAAAACAAAAATTCCTCATGAGAAAACCAACAACTTAGTATACACAATCCAACACGGATCATTTGAGTGGACACCTACAAACAACACATTAGATATCACTGCAACCGTCAAGGGTATTTATCGATTAACACTAGTAACACCATCGTCTCAATTTAAGATTTCATCGTCCAGTTCATCCGGGTTCAATAATACGATTTCAACGATCATCGACAAGAATACAACTGAAAAGTTCACAATCGCATCTACTGATACTCATTTGGTTAGGGTCTCAACAACGTGGTATGTGGAATTCGTAGCGAATTTAAGTAAATCGTAATTGAAAACGCTAGCATATTTAAAATAAAAATGATTTCATCATCTCAATATCGCTATGATCAGGTCAGAGAGTATCAAACTAGACTCAAAACCTTGTCTGAGGAGTATGAATTGAAAATTAAAAAATATCGCAGGAGAATTACCGCAATTGATTTTACTGTGTACGCTGTGAGTGGTGTAATCACCGGAGCTGGTATTATACTCTCTTCAGTGACAATGATGGCTCCGATAGCTGTTCCAATTTGCATTTCTGCGGCAACAACAATCGCTGGAATAATTTCAATAATCACAAAAAAAATATCCTCATGCAGCCAACGGAAACTACAAGACTACATAATTCAATTTCATGTTGTGTCCACTGCATACTCGCAATTATCCTCATTGATATCGTCATCGCTCGATGATACAATTATATCAGAGAGTGAGTTTTCAGCGATGGTAGATATATATGATTCTGCGATGTCAAAATTAGAAATACAACATGAGTATAATAACAATGACAACACAGATGGAATTACTTCAACAAATAGTGGAGAACACAAAACCAGTACAAACAAGCATGATCTCAATAACCTCAACGAATCCAGAATTCAGTGTGAATTTCCCCTCTCCGGTCCCAGTGAAGGAAATCGCGCTAGCAAAATTACGAGTATACCACAGTTGGCCAAATATTAGGTCAAAACCATTTGGTGGTCAACAACCGAATAATTCACTGGTATTTGCAAATAAGAATAAACCCGACGGTACCCCAGACTGGAACGTTGTTTCCATACCAACCGGATCATATCAAATTGAACAAATCAATGATGAATTCGCGCGTAGAATAAAATCGATTACTGGAAAAGAATCAAAAATAGCTATAACAGTTCATGTGCCGACACTATCATCTGCCATTGAAATAAGCACAGAAGGATACGTCGTAGATATCTATCAGAGTTCTATTAGAACCGTACTAGGATGGCCTGAATTACCACCCGGTGGAAAAACCGTTAAATTACCAGAACCACAAAAAACTGATTATATCACCGACAGGACAAAATCTGATAATCCAGTAAGGAGTTATAAAGATTATGATAAGTCATATTTTTTCATTAGAGTAGAATATGATGAAAGAGTACGACTTATTCATCATCTTGCTAACCGGGATAAAATCACTGAAAATTTCACAGCTTTCAATAACGATATTTCGTTGTTGTTTATATCTCTTAGATCCGGCACTCTCACCCAAGATGAATTTATCAGTGTCGTAGAAACATGTAACAAAATCATCAATGACATGGAAACATTTCATTCACAAATTATTCAAGAAGTATTAGGTGACAGTAGTCCTAAAACAAGAGATTTATTTGCAATAGAATATAGGATCCGCATAGGAGATATTCCAACATTCAAACTTCCAGGATATAATATCTCAGAACTACAAAAATCTCTCGATGATGCCATCGATGAAGGCTTCAAAAAAATCCATGATACGTGGAAAAAAACACCATCACAACCACAAACAACTATCCTCAAACATAATAATGACCCAGATGGTGGTGGCAGGCATATTGCTCCGTTCAATGTGAATATTTCAACGGTGATTGCGCTCAATTTAGTATGTGATGTGATCGAAGGAAGCTATCAAATAAATTTAGAACGATCAAATCAAGCTCAGCAAGGATATATTTTGTATTCATTTGCACCAACAGCCCCTCCAGGGTTTTTAATAATTGAGTCCCCGGTGAATCCAGTCTATATGCGATGTCATAATAATTCATTAACCAGAATTAATTTCAAACTCACTGACCAGTCTAATAATCTGATTGATTTACAAGAGGAGGTTTTACAAATTAGTCTATTTGTGAAATCGTAGTGATTTTCGTCCCCCCCAGACAATGTCTGGAACACGATATCGTATCGGACTGGATCAAATATTCGGTTAACCCCAACTGAAAGTTCTAGCAGCAGAGAGGGTGAGTGACAACGACATTGTAGTCCCTTTTCCCAAAAAATCGATGGAGGATTTCATTAATTTCATTGATTTTTTCATATTTTTTTTTTGGACCTAATCCATGAAACACACACATATTTGAGACCTGATGTCATTGACTTTTGGGTCTGATGTCATTGGTTTCATTGATTTTAAGCGTGATTTCAGTGAATACTTGTCTAAAAATGTTGTCCGGCTCACCCTCTCTGCTGCTCAATTACAATCTGACAGCATGCCATGTTTATTCTTTAGCTCTTAACCAATAATTATTATGAAGTCATTAAGTACATGGGAATTTCTGGATGACCCAGAGTTCACCATGTACCATTTCACCAGGAAAATTGGGGAAAACAAAATGGCTGTGCATAGTAAGTAACCTTGCACAATCAAAAAAGGTCACTTGATGAATTTTGTTCATTTTCAAAAGAACAACCATAGATGCATTTAGACAGTCCATGATTGGTTAGAACAACTGTATCAGACAAAAGGTAATAGAATATCCAATTATATTATTTCATCCACAATTTGGTGCAATAAATCTCTTCTTTTGTGAGAATTAATGACCATTTTGTGCAAATATAGTAGAAGGGGCATCCTGGATGAAACACTGAAAGAGCTCTTGAGGAAAAGATATTCTACTCTACTGCAGTGTCCCTTTAGAAAATGTAGGAATTAGTATGCTACATTAAGCATTAATTTGTTTACAAGCACAAATCTCTTTTTAAAATGTTTTTAGTATCCATATTTATTTTGTGAAAACCACTTGACATTCCCATACTTTTATTCTTATTTCAGTTAGTTTTCTAGGTCATTTAAAAAAAGTATAACACAGAAAAAGACAAACAGACAGGCAAAAAGAGGGAGTACTTACCACAGTTGCTGAGTGGCCAGTGAGGACTGGTGGTCCATACTTCAGCTTCATCTTCTCCCAACATTTGGAGGCTAGAGTCAGTTTTAAAAGAATCAATTATAGTTTAAGATTCGGTTTTATCATTCATACGACAAATAAAGCTATTTAAGTAATTTAAATCACCTTGAACTTATATACAGTACTTATCAGGGCCTTAAAAGCAATTACAACATTGATTGTAAATGCAAAATCATTACAAAAATGCTGATCCAGCATACAGACTTAGGACAGGTAAGTATATATTACACTAAAATGGAAGAGGAAACTAACTGAAAGGTAGTTACTATGTTATAATAGACAGATTAACTTGACAAATAATATTATAAAGTGCACTGTTAACAGATCAAATTAAGTTAATCAAAAGTAGCTTCCATCCCATCTACCTCATCAGGTGAGCGGAGTGCTGTGTGCCTCGGTAGCTCAGTTGGTAGTGAATCAGATTTACAATTCATGGGTTGTGGGTATGATACTCAACCAGTACAACCAGGAAAGACACTTGGGTTCGATGTCCTTGACATAATCTGGTATTGACCTAATTAATTTCTTGATCAGATTGAGTTTACCAAATGTTTACATTGCAATTATTTCTGCAGGATGAACAACTTATCAGGAAAAGTGGATGAATTAATTTATCCAAACCTGAACATGTCAAATCTTTTTACTACAGTATATGCTTATTGCTGAATGAACTGCTGAGTAATTTCCACTAAGGTCTGAAAATATACAATAAATCAAATGCTTACCAAAAGTAAACCTCCAAAGGTCAGATTTTATATTAAGATCACTCATTCCTCCATAGATCCACATTTGTTCCTGGTATGTAACTGCTGAATGGCCATGAAGACCACCTGGTGACCCATCATGACCACTATGTCTTACTGAGATTTGCTCCCATTCTTCTGCATCTGTGAAGGGGATATAATCAAGCATGGATTATTAGTATGCCAAGTAAACAGTATGTTCAGCGTTGTATGTGTTTGTATTTTGGGAATTTTAACATAGCTTTAACAATTTTTCAGCCATATCGCTACGATGTCTACAGTGGGACAGTTTATAGTGCACTGACTTCACACAAACTATGTAAATTAAGCAGATGCATTCATGAATCTTTATAGAAAAATATCCAAGCAACACATGTCTTGCCTTGGGAGTGGGGTGGCCTTAGCTTACCACTTTCTGTTGGTTAAGTGGTGCTCTATAGTTTCGAACTTTGCATAGTGTTAGAATTTCAAAGAAAAAGAATTTTCCAGGATTTCTTCACTGGTTATACTGGCAATATAATAAAAACTTTGTATAACTTAGGTGTTGTTAGAAGAACTTCAATTCTCTTTATTTTGATGTATGATTGATGGGTGTAATTTAGGTTCTAGAGTATTTTTTTATTTTATTTTTTTAAATATGGTTTAACGCCATTTTTCAGCACAATATAGGCTATACATGGCGGCCAGAATTAATGGTGGAGGAAGAAACCGGACAAAGCCTGGAAAGAACCACCGACCCACGAGAAGCTACTGGCAAGCTTTTTCACATAACTACATTTGCCGAATCTTAGACTCGAACACACACACACAGAGGTGAGATGGTAGTGGTCCGTAACGGACAGCGCTTTAGACCACTCGGCCACTCGGGGCCCCTAGGTTCTAGAGTATAAAGCTTGGGCTAACTTAAGATGTGCTCGTATAAAAAAAAAAACTGCTAGTTCTGCTCAGAGGTAAACTGTAGAAAAATGATCCAATAACTTGTTTTACTTTTCAGCTATTTTGTAATTTGTTCATTGCTCTTTCAGAAGCTGCTATTGCCTACTTCAGCAAAATTCGTTTTCCCTAGTTTAATAACTGCTAATTTACTATCCCCCATGAATATTGATGATACTACAGTATTTGATTAGCATGTAATTTACACAGATTTTGGTTTCTATAACAATGAATATCACAATTAAAACAAGAATAAATTGTTTATTTAGATTAGATTACACACAATCTTACACACTGACACAATGATCTCTCTCTCTCTCTCTCTCTCTCTCTCTCTCTCTCTCTCTCTCTCTCTCTCAAACACACACACACACACAGAGATTCATTCACTAAAAGCAACAGGTCTTTTTGAGTTGTCTCTTTTTAAAATAATTTGATGAGTTTGCTGTTGTTATGAAAATACAAGTTAAGCTTAACTTTCTGACAACAGGGTCTCATATTGGTGCCTACAATTTACTAAGAAATAATATGTATACAGACCATCTTAATCATCTTGCCACAATATTACACCACAACAGTTACAAAGAAGTATATTCTGAATACACATGAGCTTGAACACTGAGATAACCGTATCATTTCAGCCAAAATTTGTACGCTATTTTAGTACATCAGTACCATTAGTTCGTTAAGTATCAAGTGTCACACAGACCTTGTTCAGATTTGATCTCTTTATTTTTGTACATGGACAGTACTACAAAATAATTATTTATTTTACATACAATATTTCATACTCTGAAATAAATATTTTTCTTTGTACTCATTTTAACCTTACTATTAGTAGTAAAATTTTTACAAACTACATATTAAATACATGATCATATGCAACTTGGATGAGCATATAGAATGTCATGGCCCATGACTGACCCCCCCCCCCCCTTCTTTCTCTGGGTGCTGATTATCTACATTTGTAATTGATTGAACTATCAGTTTTATATTCTCAAAGTCTTATAAAGTATAATATTTTTGTTGTAGCTCATGTTTTTCTCTATGCAGCACATTGTATATTAAATACTATAAACATGCTATGATGACACTGCCCTAGTTCTTGATGAAAACCAACATTGTCAAGCTGACACTGAATGCAAATACTTTACACACATTAAACATCTATGCAAATACCTCCAAAAGTAGTGCCAGTAAATACAAATGAAAGAACAAGTAGTACCAGTAAATACAAATGACAGAACAAGTAGTGCCAGTAAATACAAATGACAGAACAAGTAGTACCAGTAAATACAAATGACAGAACAAGTAGTACCAGTAAATACAAATGACAGAACAAATAGTATCAGTAAATACAAATGACAGAACAAGTAGTACCAGTAAATACAAATGACAGAACAAATAGTATCAGTAAATACAAATGACAGAACAAATAGTATGAGTAAATACAAATGACAGAACAAGTAGTACCAGTAAATACAAATGAAAGAACAAGTAGTACCAGTAAATACAAATGACAGAACAAGTAGTACCAGTAAATACAAATGACAGAACAAGTAGTACCAGTAAATACAAATGACAGAACAAATAGTATCAGTAAATACAAATGACAGAACAAATAGTATGAGTAAATACAAATGACAGAACAAGTAGTACCAGTAAATACAAATGACAGAACAAGTAGTACCAGTAAATACAAATGACAGAACAAGTAGTACCAGTAAATACAAATGACAGAACAAATAGTATCAGTAAATACAAATGACAGAACAAGTAGTACCAGTAAATACAAATGACAGAACAAATAGTATCAGTAAATACAAATGACAGAACAAATAGTATGAGTAAATACAAATGACAGAACAAGTAGTACCAGTAAATACAAATGAAAGAACAAGTAGTACCAGTAAATACAAATGACAGAACAAGTAGTACCAGTAAATACAAATGACAGAACAAGTAGTACCAGTAAATACAAATGACAGAACAAATAGTATCAGTAAATACAAATGACAGAACAAATAGTATGAGTAAATACAAATGACAGAACAAGTAGTACCAGTAAATACAAATGAAAGAACAAGTAGTACCAGTAAATACAAATGACAGAACAAGTAGTACCAGTAAATACAAATGACAGAACAAATAGTATCAGTAAATACAAATGACAGAACAAGTAGTACCAGTAAATACAAATGACAGAACAAATAGTATCAGTAAATACAAATGACAGAACAAATAGTATGAGTAAATACAAATGACAGAACAAGTAGTACCAGTAAATACAAATGAAAGAACAAGTAGTACCAGTAAATACAAATGACAGAACAAGTAGTACCAGTAAATACAAATGACAGAACAAGTAGTACCAGTAAATATAAATGACAGAACCAATAGTACCAGTAAATACAAATGACAGAACAAATAGTACCAGTAAATACAAATGACAGAACAAATAGTACAAGCAACAAATAGTACAAGTAACAAATAGTATGAGTAACAAATAGTATGGGTAACAAATAGTATGAGTAACAAATAGTATGAGTAACAAATAGTATGAGTAACAAATAGTATGGGTAACAAATAGTATGAGTAACAAATAGTATGAGTAACAAATACTACCAATAAGCAAGGCTAAGATATTATAAATGTTTTCAGTTCATTCTCAGGTATTAGCTATAAGCTTCAAAAGGGTCATGCCAATATGATTGCTGGAAACAGTAATAAAGCAAGAAACTAAATTATTACACACTAATTAACTAAAACAAATTACTGACTTTCTACACATCACTATTATCGGTTAAATTGGCAGATGCCCAATTCCAAGCATTTATTGAAAAATATTGGGTAAAGGCATTCACAGGCACTTCAAGTTGTGTAATCTGAGCCAAGCAGTACAATAAGTAGTCTTTTACAAATATTCAAATCAACATGTTAATGCAAAGTCTAACTAAAGTTTGCTAAATGTCATAAATGAAAACATCAAGAGGTTGTTTGGTATAATAAAATCTGCTATTGCATAATCCTGGATACTGTGAACACCTAATATAACCTATAAGACCCTGTACTAAAAAGATGGAATACTATGTTATGTCACATTTGTCACTACAATTAAAATATATTGCATAATCCTGGATACTGTGAACACCTAATATAACCTATAAGACCCTGTACTAAAAAGATGGAATACTATGTTATGTCACATTTGTCACTACAATTAAAATATATTGCATAATCCTGGATACTGTGAACACCTAATATAACCTATAAGACCCTGTACTAAAAAGATGGAATACTATGTTATGTCACATTTGTCACTACAATTAAAATATATTGCATAATCCTGGATACTGTGAACACCTAATATAACCTATAAGACCCTGTACTAAAAAGATGGAATACTATGTTATGTCACATTTGTCACTACAATTAAAATCTTTTGCATAATCCTGGATACTGTGAACACCTAATATAACCTATAAGACCCTGTACTAAAAAGATGGAATACTATGTTATGTCACATTTGTCACTACATTTAAAATCTATTGCATAATCATGGATACTGTGAACACCTTATATAACCCATAAAAATCCATGTACAAAAAGATGGAATAATATGTTATGTCACTACAATTAAAATCTATTGCATAATCCTGGATACTGTGAACACCTAATATAACCCATAAATCCATGTACAAAAAGATGGAATGCTATGTTATGTCACATTTGTCACTACAATTAAAATTATGCAATTAAAGTCTTATGCAACAACAGTTTTTTTTTTTTTTTTAATGGTTTAACGCCATTTTTCAGCACAATATAGGCTATACATGGCGGCCAGTATTAATGGTGGAGGAAGAACCCGGACAAACCCCAGAAAGAACCACCAACCCACGAGAAGCTACTGGCAAGCTTTCTCACATAACTACATTTGCCGATTCTTAAACTCGAACACACGCAGACAGAGGCGAGATGGCAGTGGTCCGTAACGGACAGCACTTTAGACCACTCGGCCATTCAGGGCCCCATTTATGCAACAACAGATCTGGGTCCATGCAGACTCGACTTATAAGCAAGTAAGTACAGTACCAACAGAGCAAGGTTAAAATATAATCTTACACCCAGATAGGACAAATATAACCTCAAACAAAGATAAGACAAATATGTTTTGTCACTAGCATCATCCCCTTGTTGATGCAACATGAAATTATGCATTATTGATATCAGTCTAAATAGTGAGCGAGAAACCTGGAGAACTTCCTCTTGGAACAAAAATGCAAGATGTGCCAGTGCTACCTTGACATCAGAAAACAAGGCATCTGCTTTTTTCTTATTTTTTTCATCTATTTCAATGATAAAAACAATGACAACAATATCACCAATATCATTTTGTTACATACCCAAATGATAAGTCCATAGTTCCGAGCTGGATCCTCTAATATCAACAAATCCACCATACACATACATGCAACCATTATACATGACTGCACTATGGTATCTACGGACACATGGCCTCTCACATCCTGGATCAAGACAGACCTTTCTAATGTATTCCAGATCTGCAAAAGAAAGTACATGTAAATGCATTCTTTTTCATGAATATATTTCTGAAGTTCTGCCCACTTAACACAGATATAAATGCTCTTAATGACTATGCAGATAAATCAGGGAAAAATTTAGCCACATGATAAAAGAGACCACAAAAAATCCATCAATCTATTAATCAAAGAAAACATGTACCATTTTTATACATGCATGTACTTGCACCATATATTTGCAACTCCTGGGTGATATCAAAGTCCATAGTACCAAAGGAAGAAAGTATTAAAAATTTATTTTTCTAATTTACTCATGCAGTATTTCTTCAACTTACAAAGACCATTATGTAATTTACTTGTGCAATAGTCCCCTGTCTTATAAGACCATATTGTAATTTAATTATGCAGTAGTAACTTGTTTTATAAGACCATATTGCAATTTAATTATGCAGTAGTCCCCCATCTTATAAGACCATATTGTAATTTACTTATGCAGTTGTCCCCCATATTATAAGATCACATTGTAATTTACTTATACAGTAGTCTCCTGTCTTATAAGACCATATTGTAATTACTTATGCAGTAGTCCCTTGTCTTATAAGACCATATTGTAATTTACTTATGCAGTAGTCCCTTATTTTATAAGACCATATTGTAATTTACTTATGCAGTAGTCCCTTATTTTATATGACCATATTGTAATTTACTTATGCAGTAGTCCCCCATCTTACAAGACCATATTGTAATTATCATATGCAGTAGTCGCTTATCCTATAAGACCATACTGTAATTTACTTATGCAGTAGTCACCAACTTATAAAACCATATTGTAATTTACTTATGCATTAGTCCCTTATCTTATAAGACCATATTGTAATTTACTTATGCAGTAGTCTCCTGTCTTTTAAGACCAAATTGTAATTTACTTATGCAGTAGTCCCTTATCTTATAAGACCATATTGTACTTTACTTATGCAGTCGTCTCCCGTCTATTAAGACCATATTGAAATTTACTTATGCAGTAGTCTCCTGTCTTATAAGACCATATTGTAATTTACTTATGCAGTAGTCCTGTCTTATAAGACCATATTGTAATTTACTTATGCAGTAGTCCTCTGTCTTACAAGACCTTATTGTGATTTTCTTTATAAGTCAACCTCTTCTACGACCACCCATTCTGAAGCTGAAAGATTGCATTGTAAGAGGGATGAATTCTAGTGAGAGGGAACTAGATGACAAGAATAGAGTGGCATCTCACTAAGGGACTGCCTCCTTGTGAGGGACATTATAAGAGGAGAACTACATTCTCATTCATGTAATACATTCTCGTAAACAATTTAGTAGCTTCTGTGAAAAATCAATTACTGGCATCCAGACTTCAATGCTCTTAAAAGACTACTCTCAGACAAAATTCATCTACCTTGGGCCCATTGAAAAAACACTCAGAATGCAGCAACTGAATGTCCCTTTCAGAAATAAATTGTTGAAACTATAAAAATACTTTGCAGAACAATAAGCAAACCTAAATATTAAACAAAAAAACACCTGCCTGCATTTTCTCACCTGCCAAGAATTCTTACATTTATTACTCTACACACCAATGAGAAAGCTTAGGTATTTATTACTTCTTTTTATGGGATGACAACTGTACAATCATTCAAATCACATCCCAAATTTATTTGATGAAAATACAACTCTACCATCATTCCAATCATGTACCATATTTATTTGATGAAAATACAACTGTATCATTATTCAAATCATATACCATATTTACCGGATGAAAATACAACTGTATCATCATTCAAATCATATACCATATTTACCTGATGACAATACAGCTGTATCATCATTCAAATCACATACCATATTTACCAGATGAAAATACAACTGTCTCATCATTCAAATCACGTACCATATTTATCTGATTAAAAGACCATGCTTGATGGTAAGTACACACCCTTCAACAAATTGGCAACAAATTATTTATCACACACAACATTTTCTGGATATTAGCCCACCGATACTTGCCAAAAAATGTATTGTGCCATCTACCTGGTCTTACCGGTATATTGGACAAATACTGTACTTGTGCTTTTTCTTCTTCTCAGTATTAATTACAGCATTACTCAACTCCAACAGTTGACAATTTCTTTTTTGTATCGCTGTCCTTACCATAATTTACCAAATTATCAAATATTTCTTGAATTATTCTACTCAATACCCTACCTCTATTATAATTAACAAGGTAATTATGCAATTGACACTGGTGACCTTACCTGGGTTAATTATCCATAGGGATGACTCAGTAAGACCATCACCAAATTCCCCACCAAACAGCAACAACACATTCTGGAAGATAGAAAGCCAGCATGATTACATAGCTTATCCCTATTAAAACTTGCATTCATACTAATTATGTTTCTTATACATTTCCTTAATTTTTCTACTTTTTTCAAGAAAGCCAGTGTATTAGTTATAAGTTCTGATATACGAGTATCTTACTTCTGTCTATCACTAACTTGGACACCATATCACAAAATCAGCATAGGTAATACCATAAGTTCTGAAATAGTTGCATTTGAATGAAGTAGATGACAGTTTTATTGCAAATGACCTTTATAAACCAGTTCAACCACAACTGTTTGTTGTCATCCAACACAAAAACCAACAGGGGAAACAACTCAGCAAAGATCTTACTTTCTGTTTACACTTTAATGATGCATTATGTTGAATGCAAGTAAAAGTTTTCACTGTCATGCATATCATCAGGCAAATTCAGAAGAAGAAACAAATAATGACTTTGCTGGGAACTACAATGAGATGCAAAACAAGTATATTGGCTCGATTAGAATAGTCCCACTAATACCCTGAAGTTATGGCAAAAGCTGGACCTACTTAATTTATGTTTAATGTATCTATATTACACTGAAGCATAAATGCAAAGTTTGGATGCACTGTCTTCAGAGTAATGATCTTAAAAAAAAGATAAATTGAGTGTCAAATTATGATGCCATTTGTGACAAATGTAAAAGCTAAGCAAACGTATTCACTTATCTTACATATCAACTGATGTCCCTTGAAAAAACTGATGCATTATCCACATTTTTCCCCATGAATTTAAGAGAAGACCAATTGTTCTATTTAACTACCGAGTGCTGAAACCATCTATGATGTTCTTCAGTTATAAGTTTTTCACACCTACTACTGTAACAGCCACCTTAAAATGTGAGATTGGCACCATTTACATTTAATTAAAACTAGAAACCTTTAAAGACTTTATGTGAAAACATCATGTTGACATGACTGTCCATTTAAGAAAAAGATTTCAGATTTTCAATATGTTCATTACCTGTCATATCTGAAGTCGGATTGGCACCATTTTCATTAAGGACTATACTAGATATCAAAGTGAATCTTCTGGTGAAAGCCTAGTGTTTACATGACTTTCCATCTCAAAGGATTAGCTGTAACAAAATTATCCAGACAGCTGGCATGGTGGCATGGTGGCCATACTGAATGTCAGTATGATACCATTTTCACTTGCACCAACATGACTATTATAGGAAGTCTTCTGGTGAAAATCCAGTGTTGATATGATGACTTTCGATCTAGTGGGAGCAGCAATATGATTTTCAAGATGGCCACTTTGGCAGCCATATTGGATATCAGATTGGTACAACTTGTATTTAATACTAAATAGACATCATAAAAATTACATAACTATCAGTTCATGAGGAGTAGCAATAACAAGATTTTCAAGATGGCTGCTGTAGTGGCCATATTTAATGTCAAAATGAGATAATTTTTATTTCAGACCAATTTAACATCACAAGTCCTTCACTGAAAAACAAACATGTAGATAAGACCATACATTCAAGCAGAGCAGCAAGCACAAGATTTTCAAGATGGTCCATGAAGTGGTCATATTGAATGTCCAGGAAGCACCACTGGAACTGTTTTGGTTAAAATTCCATGTCAATATGACCTTCCATTAAGGAGGAGTAGCAAACAAAATTTTAAAGATGGCCAGAACTACAGCCATACTGGACATCAGATTGGTACCATTTTCATTCAGAGCCAACTAAAACATCAAAAAAGTCATTTAGTGAAAACCCCATGTTGACATGACCATCCATTCTTGACTAGTAGCACTAAAAAGATTTTCATTATGGCCATTACAGAGGGCATAAAGGATGTCTGGGCATAACCATTTTTATTTAGAATCAATTATACAATAAGAAGTAGTGTGTCATGGTCCAATCAAATACGTGTCCCATTTACAATACAGCAATATCTAAGGGTGAAGTTTAAAATAAATGTTATGCATCCATGTGACCATGCATGTGGTACAAATGTAAGAAATAAATCTTGTATATATATATTTTCCACCTTTGAAAATGAAAAGACTATTTTTCAGCATACACCATGTAATTGATTTATGTATGTATTTCATTTATTGGTATAAAAAATTAGCTAATAATGTATCCAGGATGTTTATTTTTTATGCTGATCAAGTTATTACTATATAAAGTTCCTTCAATTTTCTACATTTTCGTCACAATATTTACTCCAGAAACTTCAAAAAGTTCAAAACACAGATGCACAGATCATCTTTAGAGTACCTCAATCAGAGCACACCTCACCACTGCTCTGTACCCTACATTGGCTATCAATTCGATACAGAATCAAACACAAAATTTGTTCTCTGTGCTATGTTTCAATGACAGACTCCAGTCCAACATACCTATCCATTCTCACCCATGTGTATACACCAGCTAGATCCTTACGCTCTTCTTCTGATAATCCTATACTCATTATTCCCAAGGTGAAAACAAAGTCATATGGACAACGTTCATTTGCACACCAGGACCCGGCAACATGGAACGATTGCCTATTGAAATTAGACACAGAAACAGTGGTCCCTTTTAAGAGTGCTCTTAAGACTCACCTGTTTCGACTGCAGGGACAAATTTAGCGACCTAATCATGTTTTGTATCTTATATGTTTTCAGCATATTTTTATGTTTTCCAATTTCATTGTCTTTGTCATTTGTTGTTCTGTAGTGTAGTCATATCATTATTGATGGTGTAAAGCGCTTAGAGCTTTGAAAGATTAGGCGCTATACAAAGTCCTCATTATTATAATTATTATTATGATTATTATTATTATTATACTTTAAAACATGAAATCGAGTGCATCATCTACAAATTCAGATGCATCAAGATTATCTTGTGTTATCCACTTACTGGAACACAACACATAAATCAACATATGCTATGGTACTATATCTGGAAACAGCTGCACATGAATTTAAAAAAACTGAATTTTTATTTCAAGTGACTATTTCAGAATTGGCATATTACATCTCATGCTCTCTCATCCTATACAAAAGTCAACAGGATGGTCTCAATAAACATTTTATTTTTGTTTAGGCTTCCCATTATATTCCATAACTTTTTTTTGCATAATTGCGATTGAAAGACTTAATATTTTTCCCACACAATGATTTCAAACCTTCAATAACTGAACAGAAACACACTTGCAGATGTCAACACGCTTCCCCTCGCTGCTTCAATCTGATGGTTTTCATGTAGAAAGTAAAACTGGCATAGATAAGTCCAGTCCATAATCATGAAAATTCATAGAATTGACAAAAATACCAAAATCTTTTCATTTCTGATCAGATGGAAAAGTTGTTGCAAAGCCCATTCATTCACAATATGGCTCCAAATTTAAATTTAAGTTGCACAAAACTAATTTTCTTTTGACTTTTATGTCTATCACAAGACTAAGTTCAAATTTATCTGGGTGGAGTTGTGTAGGCATTAATAATGTTGTTGTAATACGACGAATCTGTGCTTGCATATTTAGTTTTGGAATACAACATACATTCAGCAACTTTGTTTCTTGTAAACTTGTATTTTTTATATATAATTAAGCCTTAGGAAGAATAAGAAAATGAGCATATAATAAAAAGGTTACAACATTTGTATAGAAAAATATGAACTTGTTTTTGGATATTGTTGGATATGGATTTTGTTGAATGGATATAATGCACTCCCAAGGTAGTGCAGTATTTCAATAAAAAAAACTCGTTCTTATTTTCCATACAAGTGCAATAACTTATAAATATAGGTAATGGAGAGCTTCTTTTCTTGTTAGCATGTGGTGCTAATACAAACACACATCAATTTTTGAATTATGGCATGAAAAGTGAACATCAAACACAAAATGTAACCCAAGTCAGCAAAACATAAAGTAATGGCTGTAATATCTAATGACAGTGTAGTGCTCATCAAGGTGTATTCAGTCACCAAGTTTCAGGTTTCTGGATAAAATAGTATGTTAACAGCATTCAGGAACCTACTACCATAGTATTCACACTCAAGCATTAGTTTGTACCTCCTTACTGATTTAAAAATGGAAAGGATCAAGGAAAAAAAAAAGGTACAAAATTTAGACATTTTATTCATCAATATATAATTTCTAATCTGATGATTGCCATGGGATTCTTTAAACCCTATAAACTTATTTCTGTTTCAAATGAAAGGAAAGCTCTCCATGTAAACAAGCAAACAGATTGCACACTGTCCTTTTCTGCTTTCTATAATAGTCCATTTCAGTAACAACAATGCCATCAGTAATATTTGCATTGTCTAATTTTAATATTTATAACAGAAACTGAACAAATATAAAATATAACCCTATACATGTGTTCAAATAGATGTAACTCCAAAAATTCATGGAATTTTTCATAATGCACTGGAACTAAAATAATGTGAAACAAATTGAGTAGCAAATAGAAATGTGAACCAACAGTAATGGAACTCACGACTATGCCAAAGTTATAAATGGGTTAGCAGTATAGTTAAAGACCTATTGGTAAGGACAACTGTATAATATGATCATAATATGATATATAAATGTTTAAAATAGTTTTATGAAAGTTAACCATAACACATCATAAAACAAAGTGAAAATTTTGTTCCCTGATGCATGGTTCTGTAAATTTGTCCCTTTTTCAAAGTTTTTAAAGCAATGCTGTCCAATAAAAAATAATATAACTTTATCCTCCTTTCAGAAAAATTGGTGAGTTCTTGTATGCACTTTAAGGCCCCGTTTTTCTCAATAAATTGGTCCAAAACGAAGAAGACAAATCTTTGCAATTATCCTTGTCGAATTGGTAGTGTGCTTTCTCCAACATTTTAATTCTTGCCTACTTCAAAATGAACAAAGTTGAAAAAAGTAGAATGGACCTCAATTTTAAGACAACCTTAGAAAGCAATCAACATGCTAACTAACAATAAAGCTTATCATTTACCTCCAACACCAGAAATGTAGTAGATACAACTATGGTGCTACTAATGATGATGGTGATGGTGTGCTGGTGAAAACATTGTGGTGATAACTGGCTGTGATGAACCCAGTTTTTGCAGATGTCAGATTTATGCTGATTATTACTAATGATCAGAGTGATGATGATTATGATGGTTATGATGATCATGATGTGAAGATTATGATGATTATGATTATGATGGTTATGATGATTATGATTATGATGTGATGATTATGATGATTATGATGTGAAGATTGTGATGATTATGATTATGATGGTTATGATGATTATAATGTGATGATTATGATGATTATGAATATAATGATTATGATGTGATGGTTATGATGGTAAGAATGAATATGATGATTATGATGTGATGATTATGATTATGATGACTATGATGGTTATGATGATAATGATGTGATGATTATCATTGTGATGACAATGATAGTTAGGATGATTATGATGTGATGATTATGATGGTTAGGATGAATATGATGTGATGATTAGGATGAAGATGACGTGATGATTAGGATGATTATGATGTGATGATTAGGATGATTATGATGTGATGATTAGGATGAATATGATGTGATGATTAGGATGAATATGACGTGATGATTAGGATGATTAGGATGTGATGATTAGGATGAATATGATGTGATGATTAGGATGATTATGATGTGATGATTAGGATGTGATGATTAGGATGATTAGGATGTGATGATCAGGATGAATATGATGTGATGATTAGGATGATTATGATGTGATGATTATGATGATTATGATGTGATGATTAGGATGTGATGATTATGATGATTATGATGTGATGATTAGGATGAATATGATGTGATGATTAGGATGATTATGATGTGATGATTAGGATGAATATGATGTGATGATTAGGATGATTATGATGTGATGATTAGGATGAATATGATGTGATGATTAGGATGATTATGATGTGATGATTAGGATGAATATGATGTGATGATTAGGATGATTATGATGTGATGATTAGGATGATTATGATGTGATGATTAGGATGAATATGATGTGATGATTAAGATGTGATGATTATGATGTGATGATTAGGATGATTAGGATGTGATGATCAGGATGAATATGATGTGATGATTAGGATGTGATGATTAGGATGATTAGGATGTGATGATCAGGATGAATATGATGTGATGATTAGGATGATTATGATGTGATGATTATGATGATTATGATGTGATGATTAGGATGTGATGATTAGGATGATTATGATGTGATGATTAGGATGAATATGATGTGATGATTAGGATGATTATGATGTGATGATTAGGATGAATATGATGTGATGATTAGGATGATTATGATGTGATGATTAGGATGAATATGATGTGATGATTAGGATGATTATGATGTGATGATTAGGATGAATATGATGTGATGATTAGGATGATTATGATGTGATGATTAGGATGATTATGATGTGATGATTAGGATGAATATGATGTGATGATTAGGATGTGATGATTATGATGTGATGATTAGGATGATTAGGATGTGATGATCAGGATGAATATGATGTGATGATTAGGATGTGATGATTAGGATGATTAGGATGTGATGATCAGGATGAATATGATGTGATGATTAGGATGATTATGATGTGATGATTATGATGATTATGATGTGATGATTAGGATGTGATGATTAGGATGATTATGATGTGATGATTAGGATGAATATGATGTGATGATTAGGATGATTATGATGTGATGATTAGGATGAATATGATGTGATGATTAGGATGATTATGATGTGATGATTAGGATGAATATGATGTGATGATTAGGATGATTATGATGTGATGATTAGGATGAATATGTGATGATTAGGATGATTATGATGTGATGATTAGGATGATTATGATGTGATGATTAGGATGAATATGATGTGATGATTAGGATGTGATGATTATGATGTGATGATTAGGATGATTAGGATGTGATGATTAGGATGAATATGATGTGATGATTAGGATGTGATGATTAGGATGATTATGATGTGATGATTATGATGTGATGATTAGGATGATTAGGATGTGATGATTAGGATGATTTGGATGTGATTATAATGTGATGATTATGATGTGATGATTAGGATGGTATGATTAGGATGGTTATGATTGTGTGCCAAACATGTGTTATTAACATGCCAGATAATTTATCAAAATTCAAAATGTCCTACAAAAAATGTGAACCTTTTTTCCATGTTATCCATATTGAAGCAAACCAATTTCCATATCCTATTGATTGTAACCATGTCTTACCTTTTTCATCCTGAAAGTCAAATGTTTAGATGTGTAAAAAAATTGTATTCGGCATAAATAAAATCAAAATAATGCAAAACAGATTTAAAAGAAAATAGGGCTATTATAGTACATGCAAATGTTTCAATGCTACCACATATATTTTTAATATACAAACTTTAGTATTAATGCTTGAAAACAATTATTCTAGTATTGTTTATGCTCTTGGCTCTGGAGCAAAATTATCAACTGTGGATATTATAATTGTAAGTATGCAACTGATGCCAAATGGATAAAATATCTGCTGCTGTCAGAAATCAACATGTAACAATGCTGTTGAAAGAATTATTCAGGCCTGATTCAATTTTGTTAATTTCAAGGGTAAGGAATATTAAAAAATTAAATCCATGATAAATGATAATAGTCTTGAAGAATAGCATAGCAAATAGTGTCAACCCACAAAACTGAACCCCTAGAAATCAGCCATTTGTAGCCAAGTCATAAAATTGTATCCCCAAATATTAATGACTTTCCAATATTTACTGCATTAGGTCTAACATGTTCTTTACATAATGCCTGCAAAACTATGCTTTATGAATTAGCTTTGATATGGCTCACAATATAGGATGTTATTATGAAGGTATTGGGATATCAGCACCAAAATAGACTGAATATAGCAAAACCTATTTAAAAGCATAAATTCAAACTTCTGATACACTAAAATCAGAATTCTAAAACAACTAAAACATCTATTTTGTACTTTGGAATTTTTGGGATCATGTTCAAGAACTAAGAACACTATCATACATGGGAAAGAGTAAAAATCAATAATAAACAAAGGACAATATAAAATGTTTCCATTTCATGAGTGAAATATTTCCTTATATCTACTTAAAATAGGAGGATATTCTTTTTCTTACAAATTGTGTAAGCGAAAATCTTCATATAGCATGGACTTGTTTCTCCATTCTGTGATAATGCAATTAATGGTGGCATTACAACATTGAAAAAGTATGAGTAGATTCTATATATATTGCTTTGAATTATGTATTTTGTCAAATTAATGAATATTTTTATGCAAAAATGAAGAGTTTTGTAATTTAGTTATTACATTTATTGTGCAGATTGATAGTCAATATTGCTGAGATGGGGGGGGGGGGTAATACTGGAACATGATAGAACCCTCCTACAGGCTTTAAAATGTAACATCATTAAATAACTAATTTTAATGACTGTGAATTTACTTGTAAGGATTTTGGCTGCTACTTGTGTGTATTCACAGTTAAAATCATTACTTAAAAATGTTATTATGATACGTAATCAACAGCCGTTGCTAAAAATGTGTACCATTTGTCATTACCATAATGTATGGGTCACACAACATATTGAATACTGACATGTAAGTTCAGTCACTGACAACTTGTGTAATTCATTCAGCAAAACTAATTATAAATAAATTAATACCTACAATACCTGGATTATGTTGTTTATAAATGTATATCAGAGAATCAACAGCTGGACGGATTTAAAGGTCTATTAATTGTGCTGGAAGAGGGAAAAGGGCTGGAAGCGAGGGAAGCAAAAGAAGAAAAAAATGAAATAGGTCAAAATATGGAAATACAGCTCTGAATAACATATACATTGGCATATATATAGTTTTCAAAGGATAATCACCACTGTAGTGACATCATTTATCTTCTACAGATATCTTTCAATATTGCACAATCAACTATATAAATAATTAAGTGTACTGATTTCAGCCTCTTATATGGCCCTCATCACCAATCTTCCCACCATATCCAGTTTTCTTGGCATAAATGAGTTTGTGATTAAACGTAACCTTGATTGTCTCCCACCCCTTTAATGAGTCATGTGGCCAGGATATTAATCCAAAAATGTCAAATTTACCCCTCACAAGAGGTCAAATTTGATTCAATACATGTCCAATATTTAATTCATACAGTAAGGTAAGTAATCTTATTATCTTTTTTGATTTTCTGTTTCTAGATGTCAGGTTTTCATTACTGATACATTAACAGGATCAAGAATATTATAACATGTAACACTAAGGTTAATATTATTATCTGTAATGCTGACATTTACAGGAAATGGGGTTCAAGTTTCTGGGTTGACCAACAAGGGTATGTAAGAAGGCTTGCCAGTAGCTTCCTGTGGGTTTGGTTTTTTGCTTTTTTTCTGGGGCTTTTCCCCGATTTTTCTTTCACAAGAGCAACTGGCCATATTTAACTATCATGTGCTGAAAATAACATTAAACCCACAATAACAACAGGAAATGGGTTCAATGATGTTGTGATAGGGTTTGGGGTTTCACACAGCTGTTGAGTTCTACTCTTTGTTAAATATTACCAGCTATAATTGTCAAGATTACAACTTGGTTAACATAGGTGAAATATAGCTTTTGTGGAATCACATACAAAGAGAAATTAACACTAAAAAAAATAGTTTTAGGCAAAGACTGACAAAAATCATGTGACATTACATGTACCACATGCTTTATAAGCAAGGCATTTCATCAACTCTATCAAAGTTTTGTCTGCATGATTAAATTGCAGTACATTTATCAATATAGAAAACAAATCATTACAGAAGCTTAACATCATCACATACATGAAAATTTATTATCAAAGAAGGAAAAGTAAAAGTCAGATGCAAAATGACAGTGGGGACAGTTTAATTAAGAGCTTTTGTAAAAAAAAATATGATGTTAGAAAGATAAAAAAAAAACACCATCATAACATACAAGGAGAATATTCTACAGCGGTGTATAAATGGAGTAGATGGAAAGAGAATGACAGGTGATGCTGCAACCAAGATCTAATAAGATTTTTAAATGGCCTTGCTGTGAAGAACATGACAAACAAAATTGTATAAATATTTCACACTTAAGAATTAAGAACTATTAATGAAAGAGCTGCTAGATGCATGTTTAAGTACAAACGTTATTACATATCACTGATCTGAATGAGAATATTTAAGCCATTTTTGGCAAGCTTGTGAATAGTGTTAATGTTTCTTTCAAGTTGGATTTTACTCCATATATAAATACAAAGCATGATTATTTCAGTTGTTGGAATAGTGTTGGAATAGTGTTGGAGTATGCTTCTTTTGAGCTGACTCAGGAAGCTATAAACTATCAGAACAGCAAGCAAAAATAAATTTCAGAACTGGTTGATGTAGCTTTACTTTGTAAAGTACAGAAGCATGGGAGTGCAGCATTCATTTCAATTCTTTGCACGCACTGCAAACAACGTACCAACATAAGTCATGCAGGAGTGTACAGCTTACATCAAAATAGGAGTACAACCTGTATGAAACATATTCAATGAACTTAACATTCAGATTGGTTCTCTTCATTTATCTCCATCATGGTAAAATAGGATGTTTTAGCAATGAAATAGATTGATTGAAAGACAATACTAAGTGTGTGCTTCCGTTTACACAGTTGACTGGTGTCAATAAAGTGTCACCATCCATACTGGACAGAGGTATTTATTACTGCTGTATTGTGTCAAGCAATCCCTCATTAAACTTAAAAGTATTATGTCACCCATTTACTCCAGTGTAATGGTCACTCGCAAATATGATGTATATTCATTTATATAGAGACAAATACATTTCATAATCAGACTGCATCAGATACAGTCCTGATAATTTTAATATAATGGTCGTCAAGAACAACTCAATTCTAATCAGGATTCACTCCTAGAATCCAGCAGTGAAGTTTGGAACACAGTACCATCCAGTCTCTAGCGAGAGCAAAGATGAACACCTATGATACTTACCTTCAAACCATCTACAGAACTATTGACAGTGGCTAAGACTGCATCTAATTAAGTATATTTTCTGCTATCCAATATATTTTCAAGACAGACATTTTATATACCTTGTTATTTAATGACAATGTTTTGGTGATTAAGTCTAACAACTATTTTTTCTTTGTAAGTGTATTAAATGCTTTGAAGAATACAAGCAAAGTATTTTCTTGTATTCAGATTTAAATTTCCAATCATTATACGTATATAGGCTTATTGTCAATAAGATCATGTTACTTTTTTCGGCTCATGCACACACTTTTGGATGATCATCACAAAATACATATCTGTTTTGAAACTACATTATTTACCTCAAAAATATTTTTCATCATTCTTTGAGAAACAAAATTTTATACAGAAGAAGAAGTATACTGACTAATATTAGTGTCTTATCCTGAATTCAACGTATATCCAATGAAATTTTGCTATTATTTTACCTGGTTATAAGATGGTAGCAGACAAATGAAAACATTTCCATGAAAATAATATTTCTTTCAATTTACAAAGCATAAACAGTAGCTGATTCCCTATTTATTTAATTTAGTTTTGCCAAAAAGGTATCAGGATATGAATATAAAAGGGATCCGATTGATGTTGTTTTGGGTATTGGAAAGTATAAATTATGTTGGGTATGCTAGTCATGGCCATTATCTAACCTGACTGGAATATGTGGTATGCATTCTGTCCAAGCAATGTTAATGATAGTCTTGAAGAACAAAAAGGATTTTATTTAGCTTTCAATGATACTTGGTTAATCCTTTGCTTGAGTTGTAGTGTTGATATTAGTTTGCTAGAAAACATGACAAGTAACAAGCACGGAGTTGAAAGGCAATGGTTTAAAGACAAGACTGTTAGTAACCCATAACTCAAGTTATTATTAATAATCTACATTTTTACTTTTTTCCGGGGAATTACCACAGGCAGATTAAACACAGACCTCCTTTTCTCAACGCCTTGACTTTCAAACATTTTAGTGATTCCTGTAAATTGAAACATTTTAAAAACCAAATTATTTGAAATGTGCAATTTATAAAAACTCAGAAATGAAGAAAATAAATTTATTTCATCAATTTGAATATGATGAGCATGATATGTCCAAAGTTTCAAAGAATTCCACCAAAAATGCAAGATTCACTATATTCATAAAAATCTGCAATACACTACAACCAGATGGAAGTCAAAAAGAGCAATAACTCCTACCAAAATTATGGGAGCACCAAGTGAGCCCCTCTCTGGAAAGTTAAGTTAAACAGGGTAAAAACTCGTACAAAAAACTATGGAAGCACAATGATTTGAAACACTGTGCATCTTGAGATGAACACAGCAGCCCAAGCAAACTACATTTGCATTCACAAGATTCTTTCTTATACTGCAGTCAGCTGCTTGACATAAAGGGAAATAACTATGAGAGGGAATTGATATGTTCATATGTACATCTTCCAATGATGACCAGACATGCAAAAAGTTTATGGCGATCCACTGAAAACTGTGAGACTTGTCAAGTTCACAAGATTCAGTCATACACTACACACAGCTTCAAATTTAAAAAAGGGTCAATAACTTTCAAAACAAGTGGCCTAAGTGGGTGTGATTGCTTACATAACATATGTGATATTAGCAAGACCAAAACCTGCACAAGCTATCTCCCAAATGTTTTTAATGTTGACTGTACCAATGTTACCATATCCTTATTAAAAATGTTCATTCTAAAAAAAACAATTTGTCAGTACAGACACATCTTCAGGTGATAAACATAATTACCAAGTTTCATGAAAATCCATGAAAAAAGGCCCTTTTAGACCTTATCACTCACCTTGGTAAACGACTTGTAAACATACAAAAAGAAAATCATACAAGTCATGCAGTTAAACTGTGGAAAGAAAGCTTTGGGACACTTTAGTTGCTACATTGTCTGTTTCCGGTTTCATGCTAAAATAAAAATTGGATTGGATGGTTGGAATAAGATTCAAGCTCATTTATCCTACAGAAAGTGAACCACTGCTGCATGATTCAAATTTATTCCTCTGAAAGCAGACTTTGTCAGCATTGCTCAACAATACAATGTTTAACAACAGTTGACTATACAATCTCCGTATAATTACTTAAATATGTGCCTCTGTGTGATAAAACTTGCTGTAAATTTCAGCTGATTCTGATTTGCACACAGCACACAATGATAGCCATTACTAAATTAGAATTGTAGTGTATGGACGTCCAGTAGGCAATAAAAACAATGGAAGAAATAGCAAATAGCAAAACAAGCATGATCTCAAATACAGTTACCAATGAATGAAAGGAAATATGGTCTGGAATTTGTTTGCTGTTGTTTTTTTCTTGTTTTTTAAATTGTTTTATGATCAGAAAATATGTTAAGCCTGAAAATAGGAGGATCTGTATATTTGGGTTAGTCGAATTAAATTGGGAAGTATTTCTGGAGAAAAGTATAATTTGCTATTGTTTCTTTGTTCACTTTAATAAAAGGACAAAACTAATTTAAAACTGTAATACCATTTTAAGTGTTAATGACTTTTAAGTTTTGTTGTGCAATTTGTTTATGGATATGGATATGTGAGGAACATCACCATTTTAGTTTGGTTGGGTTTAGCCTGCTTTAATGTGTGTTGCCAAGAGATTTGGAATGGTTTTGTAAGGGTATAAGAGTAAAGTCCCTTGCCTAAGGACAAAACATGGCAGCTAACCCATGGAATCAAACCTAGTACTCCTTCATAGAAACCCAATATGCTCAGCACTAAGATACTTTACATCCAACTGGTGTGCATGAGAAACACACAAAAAATATGAGTTTTATATCTCTATTATGATCAACACCCGAAGATTTACAAATCATTCTGCTCTTGCAATGTTTGTTAAAGTTATTGCCCTTTCTTGGAAATTTAATGCAGTATATGATACCATTGCTTGCTAGTACAACTATTTTTTCTTTGTTTACCTCACATCGCAAACTGTTATAAAACAGACATATAAAAATTAAAGATATAAAAAGTTCTAAAACACTTATATTTTTCACCATGGCAACTTCTATGCCAAACCATCAAAAACTTTAAAAATAATTAATTTCACTAATTTGATTGTCAGGCACTGCTAAAAGAGAAAAAGGACTGTTTTGTTTTTGTTTTTTTGATTTAACGCCATTTTTCAGCACAATATAGGCTATACATGGCGGCCAGTATTAATGGTGGAGGAAGAAACCGGACAAACCCCGGAAAGAACCACCGACCCACGAGAAGCTACTGGCAAGCTTTCTCACATAACTACATTTGCCGAATCTTGGACTCGAACACACGCAGACAGAGGTGAGATGGCAGTGGTCCGTAACGGACAGCGCTTTAGACCACTCGGCCAGAAAAAGGACTATAACTCTAACAAACATCATAAGAGTAAAGTAACGATCATATTATATTTCAAGTTTCATATCAATTCCTCAAAATCTGCATGACTAGCTACACCAGTAAGACTGTATTCCAAGACTTGAGGATTACTATGTACACTGCCTCCAGTGGTGGGGAATACCAATAGATAGGGTGGTAAGGGAGACAACTCTGTCAAACTTACCTGATAAGATACTAAAGTATGACCCTCCAGATGAGGGGGTTGATCACCTCGGTAATTAAGTTTTTCCCATCTCATGTTCACTGTTCAAATTAAAAAGAAATATAGTAATTATATGTTTTCATAAATATCTTTAAGCAATCTAACCACAAATCATGTTAATGTACTTCCAATATAGTTGTTGTTGTTATAGGGTTAAAAGCCATATCTCAGCACCATATAGGCTATACATAGATACCAATATAAAAAGTGCAGGAAGAACCAGGGGGGAAAAAACCAAAGGACCATTGATCCATGATAAGCTACTTGGCAAGTTTTCTGACATACCCACCTTTGCCAAACCCTTGACTTGAACCTTCACACAGGTGAGATGGCAGTGATCCATGAAGGAAAGCACTTTAGACCACTCAACCACTCATGGCCCCATTTCCAATACTGATGAAATGAATTTCAATTAAAGGTAATAAGAAGGCATAGATTTAAAGATGATACTGAGATACACTTAATATATATATATATATATATATATATATATATATATATATATATATATATATATATATATATATATATATATATATAAGCTGTCAATCAATAGAGAAATTAATATTTTCTGATGGTGTTCAATACAAAGATCAGTAATTTTTTTAAAGTGTCAGTCATGGTAACCTTGTGTGAAATATAACTTTGGGAGAGAACAACATATGTATGTTATGTATGGGAGAGAACAACATATGTATGTTTTGACTCATGTTGAATAATGAAACAATTTAAAAATCTTGGCAACTTAGCTGATAATTTTAGCTGCCATTTCAAACTTCAAGTTGTTAAGCTTTAACCTTTTGGTGACCTTGGATATTGCAAGCAGAAATCAACATTTTTACAGATCATTGCCATAAGCTTAAATTTAATTGCATAAGACATATAAAAGACTGGTTAAATAGTTTGTAAACTAGACTGGTCACATGTCAAGATGGTGATATAGTGTAGGAATCAGCAGTCTCACAATCAAACTGGTATTATTCCATGAATTAAACTGTATCTACCAAATGCTTTTAGCATAAAACAGGTTATATAATTGTAATGAGAAAGTGCTGATGTCATTTTTTAACTGCTGAATTATGAAGGAAACCAGATGACAATTTTAACTTGCAAATTCTGAGTTTTTAGTTGCAAATGTGTCCATTTTTGTCACAACCTAGAGCATTGTCCATTGCTGAAACTTTTCAACAGTGACTGATGTTGAAGTTAGCACCAAGAAATTGCCTGATTCATTTGGAATTGTTGCCAAATGTCTGAGCGACTTATGTCATAGTTATGAATGAATATGGGAATAATTGCATGCAAGTGATCAATGTCATAGTTATCAATGGATATGTTAGTAATTGCATGCAAGTGATTGATGTCATAGTTATGAATGAATATAGGAGTAATTGCATGCATGTGATTAATGTCATAGTTATGAATGAATATGGGAGTAATTGCATGCAAGTGATCGATGTCATAGTTATGAATGAATATGGGAATAATTGCATGCAAGTGATCGATGTCATAGTTATTAATGAATATGGGAATAATTGCATGCAAGTGATTGATGTCATAGTTATGAATGAATATGGGAATAATTCATGCAAGTGCTTGATACCATAGTTATGAATGAATATAGGAGTAATTGCATGCATGTGATTAATGTCATGTTTATCAATGGATATGTTAGTAATTGCATGCAAGTGATTGATTCATAGTTATGAATGAATATGGGAATCATTGCATGCAAGTGATTGATGTCATAGTTATGAATGAATATGGGAATAATTGCATGCAATTGATCAATGTCATAGTTATCAATGGATATGTTAGTAATTGCATGCAAGTGACTGATGTCATAGTTATGAATGAATATGGGAGTAATTGCATGCAAGTGAGCGATGTCATAGTTATCGATGGATATGTTAGTAATTGCATGCAAGTGATTGATTCATAGTTATAAATGAATATGGGAATAATTGCATGCATGTGATTGATGTCATAGTTATGAATGAATATGGGAATAATTGCATGCAAGTGATCGATGTCATAGTTATCAATGGATATGTTAGTAATTGCATGCAAGCGATTGATGTCATAGTTATGAATGAATATGGGAGTAATTGCATGCAAGTGATCGATGTCATAGTTATGAATGAATATGGGAATAATAATAATAATAATAATAATGACTTTATTTAAAGAGGGTAACACAATTAGCTAAGAACTAATCTACCTTGAGGCCCTCATACAAGGAATTTATTTAATTCAACAGCATCTCAGAAGCCACTGGATATATTGGGTTTGGAAGATGGAAATAGAGTGGGCATTTCTAATCTCAACTGGAATACTATTCCAGAGCAAAGTTCCAGAGTATTA
Organism: Unio delphinus; assembly: GCA_029339505.1. NCBI lineage: Eukaryota > Metazoa > Mollusca > Bivalvia > Unionida > Unionidae > Unio > Unio delphinus. The sequence goes on along the minus strand of JAQISU010000035.1, from coordinate 17,674,707 downwards.
GAAACTTTTCTTAAATAATTCCTTATTTGGTTTGGGAATTTTATACTGTTTTGTAGATATTGATCGCAGGTTGGGTGTATTACCAGGTAGCCTATACTGGAATAGGGATTGTAAATATTCAGGAGCACTATTATTGGATATCCTGTACATTAATTTGGCTTTTCTTAAACATATTCGGTATTTAATAGGTAATATTTTTAACTTACCAGCTAAATTTTCCTTGCTTTCTTTCTGGTTTGATATTAGCCTTAATGCTCTTTTCTGAATTTTTTCCAACTTTGATATGTTTTTATCATTTGAATTACCCCATACTGTATTACAGTAGTCAAAATACGGTTGTATGTAACTGTTATAAAATAATTTTCTGTGCCTTTCAGGGAGAAAATGTCTTATCCTACTGAGAAGCCATAAACTTGAATTGACCTTTTTACTGATATGTTTGATATGATCAGTCCATGATAGATTATTATCTACCAAAACACCAAGTAGTATGTCGTGACAGACCATTTGCAAATTTTTATCCTTCCATGTTAGACATAGTTCATTGCTATCAAGATTTTTCCTTTTTTTCCTTGTTGAGATAAGTAATATTTTAGTTTTACCAGTATTTACTACCATGCCATTGCATGTGCACCAGTTTTCCAGCTTGTTTAATGCATTCTGTAAAGAGATTTCGAGTTCATGCTTTGTGTTTTGGATGTCTGATAATGCTGTGTCATCTGCATAGAGATTTGTAGATGATATCGAGTCTCTTAGTAAAAGTGGTAGGTCGTTAATAAATAAAATAAATAGTAATGGACCTAGAATTGAGCCTTGTGGCACTCCATATCTGTTTCAGGTTCAGACAGAACGTTATTTATATAAACATGTTGTGTTCTCTCACTTAAGTATGAAGTAAACCATCTAACTGTTTTTTCATCGCATTGGTAGATTTTTAGTTTCTTCAAAAGGATTTCATGATCCACCATGTCAAACGCTTTCCTGAAATCAACAAATACAGATCCTATTATTTTACCTTGGTCAAGTGCTTGAAGCCATTTATCAGTTAGGGAGATCAAGGCAGTCTCACATGAATGTTTCTGTCTAAAGCCTGATTGATTAGGGTCTAACAGCAAGTGTTTGGTTAAATATGACATGAATGAGTCATGGACATGTTTTTCAATCAATTTTGACAAGGTTGGTAGTATTGAGATTGGTCGGTAGTTATCAGCATCATTCTTAGATCCAGATTTGTAAATAGGAGTTACTTTTGCAGTTTTCCATATTTTGGGGACAGATGAGGTTGGAATACTTAAATTGATTATGAATGTTATGCTATCTAAAATAGCAGAGGCAGAAGATTTAATGAGTCTTGGACCAATCTGATCAAGTCTTGTAGCTTTCTTGGTATCAAGTTCACTGAGACATTTTTTAACAAAGTTTTTTGATACTGGTGGTATAGAGAAACATACTTCCTTAGAGATTTTGCTGCTGCAGAACTTTTTCAGTTCACTAAAGTTGTTTCCTATCACTGGTTCTTTTAACTTTGTGGAGATACTGGTGAAAAAATCATTGAAAACATTTGCAATGTCAGTTTCATCAGTGACTATGGTGTCATTTACCAGAATAATTGCATGCAAGTGATCAATGTCATAGTTATCAATGGATACCGGTATGTTAGTAATTGCATGCAAGTGACTGATGTCATAGTTATGAATGAATATGGGAATAATTGCATGCAAGTGATCAATGTCATAGTTATCAATGGATATGTTAGTAATTGCATGCAAGTAATTGATGTCATAATTATGAATGAATATAGGAGTAATTGCATGCATGTGATTAATGTCATAGTTATGAATGAATATGGGAGTAATTGCATGCAAGTGATCGATGTCATAGTTATGAATGAATATGGGAATAATTGCATGCAAGTGATCGATGTCATAGTTATTAATGAATATGGGAATAATTGCATGCAAGTGATTGATGTCATAGTTATGAATGAATATGGGAATAATTGCATGCAAGTGATTGATACCATAGTTATGAATGAATATAGGAGTAATTGCATGCATGTGATTAATGTCATGTTTATCAATGGATATGTTAGTAATTGCATGCAAGTGATTGATTCATAGTTATGAATGAATATGGGAATCATTGCATGCAAGTGATTGATGTCATAGTTATGAATGAATATGGGAATAATTGCATGCAATTGATCGATGTCATAGTTATCAATGGATATGTTAGTAATTGCATGCAAGTGACTGATGTCATAGTTATGAATGAATATGGGAGTAATTGCATGCAAGTGAGCGATGTCATAGTTATCGATGGATATGTTAGTAATTGCATGCAAGTGATTGATTCATAGTTATAAATGAATATGGGAATAATTGCATGCATGTGATTGATGTCATAGTTATGAATGAATATGGGAATAATTGCATGCAAGTGATCGATGTCATAGTTATCAATGGATATGTTAGTAATTGCATGCAAGCGATTGATGTCATAGTTATGAATGAATATGGGAGTAACTGCATGCAAGTGATTGATGTCATAGTTATGAATGAATATGGGAATAATTGCATGCAAGTGATCAATGTCATAGTTATCAATGGATATGTTAGTAATTGCATGCAAGTGATTGATTCATAGTTATGAATGAATATGGGAGTAATTGCATGCAAGTGATCGATGTCATAGTTATGAATGAATATGGGAATAATAATAATAATAATAATAATGACTTTATTTAAAGAGGGTAACACAATTAGCTAAGAACTAATCTACCTTGAGGCCCTCATACAAGGAATTTATTTAATTCAACAGCATCTCAGAAGCCACTGGATATATTGGGTTTGGAAGATGGAAATAGAGTGGGCATTTCTAATCTCAACTGGAATACTATTCCAGAGCAAAGTTCCAGAGTATTAGAAACTTTTCTTAAATAATTCCTTATTTGGTTTGGGAATTTTATACTGTTTTGTAGATATTGATCGCAGGTTGGGTGTATTACCAGGTAGCCTATACTGGAATAGGGATTGTAAATATTCAGGAGCACTATTATTGGATATCCTGTACATTAATTTGGCTTTTCTTAAACATATTCGGTATTTAATAGGTAATATTTTTAACTTACCAGCTAAATTTTCCTTGCTTTCTTTCTGGTTTGATATTAGCCTTAATGCTCTTTTCTGAATTTTTTCCAACTTTGATATGTTTTTATCATTTGAATTACCCCATACTGTATTACAGTAGTCAAAATACGGTTGTATGTAACTGTTATAAAATAATTTTCTGTGCCTTTCAGGGAGAAAATGTCTTATCCTACTGAGAAGCCATAAACTTGAATTGACCTTTTTACTGATATGTTTGATATGATCAGTCCATGATAGATTATTATCTACCAAAACACCAAGTAGTATGTCGTGACAGACCATTTGCAAATTTTTATCCTTCCATGTTAGACATAGTTCATTGCTATCAAGATTTTTCCTTTTTTTCCTTGTTGAGATAAGTAATATTTTAGTTTTACCAGTATTTACTACCATGCCATTGCATGTGCACCAGTTTTCCAGCTTGTTTAATGCATTCTGTAAAGAGATTTCGAGTTCATGCTTTGTGTTTTGGATGTCTGATAATGCTGTGTCATCTGCATAGAGATTTGTAGATGATATCGAGTCTCTTAGTAAAAGTGGTAGGTCGTTAATAAATAAAATAAATAGTAATGGACCTAGAATTGAGCCTTGTGGCACTCCATATCTGTTTCAGGTTCAGACAGAACGTTATTTATATAAACATGTTGTGTTCTCTCACTTAAGTATGAAGTAAACCATCTAACTGTTTTTTCATCGCATTGGTAGATTTTTAGTTTCTTCAAAAGGATTTCATGATCCACCATGTCAAACGCTTTCCTGAAATCAACAAATACAGATCCTATTATTTTACCTTGGTCAAGTGCTTGAAGCCATTTATCAGTTAGGGAGATCAAGGCAGTCTCACATGAATGTTTCTGTCTAAAGCCTGATTGATTAGGGTCTAACAGCAAGTGTTTGGTTAAATATGACATGAATGAGTCATGGACATGTTTTTCAATCAATTTTGACAAGGTTGGTAGTATTGAGATTGGTCGGTAGTTATCAGCATCATTCTTAGATCCAGATTTGTAAATAGGAGTTACTTTTGCAGTTTTCCATATTTTGGGGACAGATGAGGTTGGAATACTTAAATTGATTATGAATGTTATGCTATCTAAAATAGCAGAGGCAGAAGATTTAATGAGTCTTGGACCAATCTGATCAAGTCTTGTAGCTTTCTTGGTATCAAGTTCACTGAGACATTTTTTAACAAAGTTTTTTGATACTGGTGGTATAGAGAAACATACTTCCTTAGAGATTTTGCTGCTGCAGAACTTTTTCAGTTCACTAAAGTTGTTTCCTATCACTGGTTCTTTTAACTTTGTGGAGATACTGGTGAAAAAATCATTGAAAACATTTGCAATGTCAGTTTCATCAGTGACTATGGTGTCATTTACCAGAATAATTGCATGCAAGTGATCAATGTCATAGTTATCAATGGATACCGGTATGTTAGTAATTGCATGCAAGTGACTGATGTCATAGTTATGAATGAATATGGGAGTAATTGCATGGAAGTGATCGATGTCATAGTTATCAATGGATATGTTAGTAATTACATACAAGTGATTGATGTCATAGTTATGAATGAATATGGGAGTAACTGCATGCAAGTGATTGATGTCATAGTTATGAATGAATATGGGAATAATTGCATGCAAGTGATCAATGTCATAGTTATCAATGGATATGTTAGTAATTACATGCAAGTGATCAATGTCATAGTTATAAATGAATACAGGAGTAATTTGCATGCATGTGATTAATGTCATAGTTATGAATGAATATGGAAGAAATTGCATGCATGTGATTAATGTCATAGTTATGAATGAATATGGGAGTAATTGCATGCAAGTGATCAATGTCATAGTTATGAATGAATATGGGAATAATTGCATGCAAGTGATCGATGTCATAGTTATCAATGGATATGTTAGTAATTGCATGCAAGTGATCGATGTCATAGTTATCAATGGATATGTTAGTAATTGCATGCAAGCGATTGATGTCATAGTTATGAATGAATATGGGAATAATTGCATGCAAGTGATCAATGTCATAGTTATGAATGAATATAGGAGTAATTGCATGCAAGTGATCAATGTCATAGTTATGAATGAATATAGGAGTAATTGCATGCAAGTGATCGATGTCATAGTTATGAACGAATATGGGAGTAATTGCATGCAAGTGATCAATGTCATAGTTATTAATGGATATGTTAGTAATTGCATGCAAGCGATTGATGTCATAGTTATGAATGAATATAGGAGTAATTGCATGCATGTTATTAATGTCATAGTTATGAATGAATATGGGAGTAATTGCATGCATGTGATTAATGTCCAAGACAGACACTCTAACCACTAGGCTACTGGAGTGGTCTGATTGAAGTTGGTATAATCACCGTGTATGTGACTGAATGATGTTAAAGTTATTTGTAAGTTTGATGTTGTAGTTTTCACCAAGTATGCAAGTGACTGATGTCCAAGTTTTCACCAAGTATGCAAGTGATTGATGTCAAGTTTTCACCAGGTATGCAAGTGATTGATGTCAAATTATCACTAAGTATGCAAATGATTGATGTCAAATTATCACTAAGTAATCAAGTGACTGATGTTCAAGTTATCACTAAGTATGCAAGTGATATATGTCCAAGTTATCACTAAGTATGCAAGTGATTGATGTAAAACTCACTAAGTATGCAAGTGATTGATGTCCAAGTTATCAATAAGTATGCAAGTGACTATCTTTGTTATTGTCAAGTGTACAAGTGACTGATGTTGGAGTTGAAGTCAATTGAGAGAGAAAATGAAGTTGTTTAAGTTTAACCATAATAAGGCAAGGTTCTGCCAAATGTATGCAAATGAACACACGCAAGTGATTATGTTTTTAATGCACTAAAGAGCTGCAAAGATCAGAAGTCAATTAGACAAAAAATCAAAAGTTATAAAGGAAATTAAGGGCTGATATATTAAATTTATTAAAAACTTACAGAATTCATTTATTTTATGTTTAAAATGAGACCAAATCTGTGCATATTTCCTTAAACTTCAGTTTCTAATAACATCAAACCAGCCTACATAAAAACTGATACTTTTCCCAAATTACAGCTGATCTTTATGAAAGGGACATAACTTCTGTCAATATCGGTGATGGTGCTGATAGGACAAGTATAGAAAAAAATATCATAAATGTGATATTAACTGTATTGGGGCCCTGAGTGGCTGAGTGGTCTAAAGTGCTCTCCGTTACGGATCACTGCCATCTCATCTCTGCGTGGGTTAGAGTCTAAGATCTGGCTAATGTTATGTGAGAAAGCTTGCAAGTAGCTTCTCGTGGGTCAGTGGTTCTGTCTGGGGGTTTTCCCGGGTTCTTCCTCCACTAATAATACTGGCCACCACGTATAGCCTGTTGTGTGCTGAAAAATGGCGTTAAACCCTATTACCACCACTAACTGTATCTAACCATGAAGACCATAGATCTCACATCAAAAGGCATATATCAAGATCTGCTTCTCAAAATACACCAACAGATCAAGGACCTAAAACATTCTTTGAAATTATAAATAGTAATTATAGACAGTAATATGTTGGCACTTAACTGAATGCAGATATGTGGTGTAACCCCATTGTAGTTGGATGTATATGATATACTAACAAATTAAGTAATGTAAGCATACACAAAATCACCATATTTGCTTGTACATGCAGAAAAAGATAAAAGATAATAAATTTTAATATGAAATTTCTATATAAATCTAGGATTACCAATAACCTAATTATGAAAAGATCAAACTGATAAAAGCTGTCACCTGCTGAGAGAGATTATATATAAATCAATTACTGGTGTGACCTAGATAAAGCATACCAGTAAGTGATCCCTCTGAAAAATGGAAAATGTTCAGTTTCTTTATTTCAGTAAGGACTCCTTTACAAACTGCTTTTTTTTAAAGAAAACAAAGACATCTAGTTATGGACACATGGCTTTTATGTACAAGGTGAAATTTCATGAAAACAGGAAGAAAATCCCAAGTTGAAAATATTTTAAAAATGCATGATGATCAACCCATGATAAGCTCATCCAGTACATATATATATATACTCATTAGTCAAGTAAAACTGTGTAAACCCAGCTCTGCCAATGAATATTTTTTCAGCAGATCTGGGTCTTACCATCTATGCAGTTTGTCAGGAGTATTCAGTAGAACATAAAAAATCAACCTAGTACTGTTGGTACATAATGTGATAGCAGATCAGGGTCTTTGTTTTTTTTTTAGTTAGGCTGGACTTAACATCATGTATACATTTACTTTTAACAACATTTTGGCCAGTTTCAATACAATAAAGCTTTTCCTAGTTAAATGTTCATTTTTCAAAAAAATTATGAATTGCAACTCCTCTCCCAACTTATCATACGAGAAATAGGTTATATTATATAGAAAAAACTAAATGCAGGTGATCCACTTCTTTGTGCCATAATTCCTCGCATGACTAGTTCAGAGATGATAGTATGTAATGACTCACATTTAGTTGGCAATTAGACTGACTGGCAGATATATGCAACTGCTTTAATACAAAAACTGAATTAAAAATGCCAACCTGACTAAGAGGGTCAAATTTGACCTTTCTAACACAAATATGGACTTGCTATATTGATCAAACTTATATCGGACTAACTCTTTAATCTTCATTACTGATAGTTACAATTCATTCCAGTTGGGAATCATAGATGATGCAGAATTATTGTGCAGAAGCCATTTGTCTTGTTTCAGTCCAAGTGTCCTTGACCTTTAACACTGAACCCAAAATCAGAAGAGTTCTTCCTTACCCAATGGTTAAAATATGTAAGTTTGGTACCTATAGACAGATACAAAATAGGTAAGAAATGGACAAATGGATTGTCAACATCACAGCATAACACATTCCACCTTATGGCAAGTACATTTTTGCAAAAATCAAATTTTCACAGGTTGAAGATCATAAATGATGGAAAGTAATTTTTTTCCTCAGAATGACACAAGAATTAACACAGCCAATTTACTGCAACTCAAAAATCACTTAAGATTTCCCATTGTCTCATAAACTACTTTTTACTGACTTGATTATTTCTGCACATACCTAAAAAACTGCACTTATTAAAATCATGTAAGCATTTTTCTTTTTCATTATTTAATAAGAGAAAAAATTTCAACCAAGTCATTTAATGTTCAAACCCTCTCAAAGTTCATTGCAACAACAGAGATAACTATCCACCACCATCTTTGAAGAAAGTATTATAATTTAGTACTTTTCATCCAATGGAATGCTGCTAACCAACCACATGCATCCAAACTAGCTCTTATGGTAATGATGTTACTGCTGTGTGAATTATTTTAATGATGAACCAACAAGGAGACAGCTTTTATATATGTCTCAGAAGACAGAGTCTGCCCTAAATACTAGTACTGTAACAACAGTAAATATTGATTTTACAAAAGCAAACAAACTTAATTTGTCAAAAATACCATCTTACCGGTATCTCATTTGTTATTGTGGCCCCAACTGCATGCTGTGCAAGCTCAGTCAACGCAAAATGTTCTATCAACTCAGGCCTAAAGACTGTAAAACTCAGCTTTCAGTCTGAGACCGTGTATTAACATTTTGCCAATCACAAATAAACTTCCAGATTGGTCAAAACAAATCTTGAACTAAACCTGAAGAGTTTAATGGCCAGGGTCAGCACTGTTTACCGCCATTCTACTGCTAATCTCATTGTTTACCGCCATTCTACTGCTAATCTCATTGTTTACCACCATTCTACTGCTAATCTCATTGTTTACCAACATTCTACTGCTAATCTCATTGTTTACCGCCATTCTACTGCTAATCTCATTGTTTACCGCCATTCTACTGCTAATCTCATTGTTTACCGCCATTCTACTGCTAATCTCATTGTTTACCGCCATTCTACTGCTAATCTCATTGTTTACCACCATTCTACTGCTAATCTCATGCAAACTTTATTGATAGTGATCTGCTGGGACATTATCTCCTGACAGATCTAACTCAATGCTGCTCACAATTAGGTGCCCAGTTTTGTTGATAGATTAATGGAGCATTTATTATGATTACCATAACGTTTTGTAACATAATGAACCTATCTTTTATAATGGTTTATGCAAAATGTTTAGCATAACGTTTGTTAATGATACACATGTAACATGATTACCCTAACTTTTTATAGTAATCTAAGCAACATAATTGCTTAACATCTGTAATGCATAACAATTTAACAATGGTTTATGAAATATGATTACCATAACTTATGTAATGGTTTTATGTGACATGATAATACTTTATAATACTCTAGCAACATGATTACCCTAACTTGATATTATGGTTTATGTAACATGATTACCTTAACTTGATAATATGGTTTATGTAACATGATTACCCTAACTTGATAATATGGTTTATATAACATGATTACCCTAACTTGATAATATGGTTTATGTAACATGATTACCCTAACTTGATATAATGGTTTATGTAACATGATTATGTAACATTTATGAAGCCTTATGTAACATGATAGTTCTTTTTAAAGGAATATGCAACATTATTACACTAACTTTAGAAATGGCTTATGTGACATAAAATTGTTCTTTTTAAAGGAATATGCAATCTGATTACCCTAACTTTTGTAATGGCTTATGTGACATAAAATTGTTCTTTTTAAAGGAATATGTAACCTGATTACCCTAATTTTTGTAATGGCCTATGTGACATGATTGTACTTTTTAAAGGAATATGTAACCTGATTACCCTAACTTTATGTAATGATTTATGTAATGCAATAATTCAAATTTTTTTGATGTTTTAAGCAACATAATTCAATTTTTTGCAACAGTGAATGCAGCAAGATTGCCTTAACTTTTATAATGGTTTTTGTAGCATGACAACTATAATATATGGAAATGGTGTATGTAACATAATTACTCCAGCTGTTATACAACATGACAATTCAAACTTGTCACAATGGTGTAAGCAATATGACTACCTTAACTTTTAATAATGGTTTATGTAACATGATTGCCATAACATTTTTAAATGGTGTATGTAATATGATTACTGTAACTTTTTTGTAATGGTTTATGAACATGATAACTGTAAATATCTAGAATGATTGATGTGATGTGCTTTGGATTTTTAACGAAGCTTTAACAATTTTTCAGTCATATTGTTACAATGTCTGCAGTGTGGCAGTTTATGGTGATATCTAGCACTGGGGCATCACGCTGCAGACATGTAGCATAATGTTCCACCCAGTCACATTACTCTGACACCAGGCCAACCAGTCCTAGCCATAAACCCTTAATGCTGAAACACCAAGCAAGGCAGCTGTTAGTATCATTTTTATAACTCTTTGGTATGACTCAGCTGGGGATCGAACTCCAAAACCTCCCACATCTGAGGCGGATGCTCTAACCATTAGACCACTGGAGACAGTCAATGATTTATGTAACATGACTACTGTTCTGTAATGGTGTATACAACAGAATTACCAAAATTATTTGTTATTTTGTAAGAACATAATTACCATGTTTTGTAATTGTGTATGCAAAATAATTAACATACCATTTTGTAATGGTTTATGACATATAATAACTGTAACAATCAGCAATGATTTATGTAACATGATAGTTTTTATGTTTTGTTTTTGTTTGTTTTTTATGGTTTAACGCCATTTTTCAGCACAATATAAGCTATACATGGCAGCCATTATTATTGGTGGAGGAAGAACCCAGAAAACATGATGCAACATGATTACCATTATTTTGTTTTGCATTGGTGTATCCAATCAAGTACTACTTGTAAAATATCAGTTCTATTAATTTCTTAAAAACTGTCTGGTAAATTCCATGTAACTTTAACAATATCCATTACATGAATATTCTTATACATGTATTAACTTTGGTAAAATTTAAATCAGGGTTGTGCTAGACCTATCTGTTGATGTTACACTCTACCTATATGTAACCTCCAGAAGTCCTTTAGTGAGATGTTTCCATCTCTACCTGCATACAAATACAAGTAATCACCATGGAGACAGATGGCATGTTTGGAGCGAGACAGTGGAAATGGCTGGCTTGTGTCGTACTTAAGGCATGACCAACCATACTGAGGGGGGAGGGGACAGAGTGATTCCCCTTGCATACTCAGTTACAGTCCTGGCATCTTACAGCTCTCTGTACCATCTGTAAGAGGAAAATAAAAGTATAAGTAAAACACAGTAATCCCTCATATAATGTAACCAAGAGAAGTTACAAAATTGTATAATACAGTGTTATCAGCAAGTGAGTATTATAACAGAATATATTTTAAGCAAGATTGTGTTATAATAAGGTATGCTGTGTACAGACATTGCATGTTGGTTTTTTTCATATCATAAAATGGATTTGAATGAATTTTGATCAAATACCTATTATCAATTCGATTAAATTAAATAGCATATCAACATTTTATTTGTCCAATACAATGGAATCCATCCTGTCAGTGATAAGAACAACAAGAGCTTATTGATTGACTGTTTTCAATCAGATGACGAATGCACTGTTTTTTTTATCTGAGACTAATCACACATTGATATACATTTTCAAATAATCTTTAGTCATTTTTTAAATAAAATGTTAAGTTAATATATAACAGAAATAAAAGACTTCTTCTATTTAGACAATTTTATCCCTTACTGAAAAGCTTTTAATCAAATCCATTGGATTTAATTTAATATTAACAAGATTGATAAATACCAATATGTGATTCAATAAATGACAGACTGTTCCAGTGGCATAGTGGTTATAACATCTGCCCCAGATGTGGGAAGTCTTGGCTTGGAAACCCGGCCATTTAGTCATACCAATGACTTATAAAAATTATACTAAAAACTGCCCCACTAGACAATCAGCATTAAGAGGTTAGTGTCAGGACTGACACACACACACACACACACACACACACACACACACACACACAAAATCAAATTACAATTTCTTTTCAACTTTTCATAAACTCTTATTGAATAATTTTTTCATTTTCTTGATTTTTTTTAGGGATGTATGTCTGGCAAAATTTTGTCAGGAAAACTAGTGACAGTTGCATTAAGGTGGAATATTTCAAGGTCATTAAGACTTCAAAAATCCACATTTTACTGTGCTTAACATTAAAGCTCTAAAGAAAAATGGTACTACCGGTAATAATAACCTATTTTAACTGGGTGTAGGACAAAAATCCCTCCACAAAAATAATCCTAAAAAAAATCGCACTGCCTCCTGCCAAGTTTTAGAAGTTTTTAAATTATCACAAATATACATTTATACTGGTAACTTGTTTTCAGTATGATATCATTATAGAATTGGGTTTAAAAAAACTTCTTGGACAGGCCTATTTTAAAATGGAATGGGGACAAAAATGAATAAATGTGACATATCATCAATATACCTCATATTTCATTTATTCATGGCTGAGTGGGACAATCACATGTAAATCACTGTGATCAAAGTTTGTAGTAACTGTGCAAAAGTTAATATTTAGATCAAAATGATCATTTGGCATCTTATCTCCTTGTCTTCCATTAGGGCCAAACCTGCACACTATACATCTGTTATCTATTCAAGGAAAGCTGACTGAAAGCTTCAAAGGGCCGAAGATGACACACAAAGATGTATATTTGTGACAGTTTAAAAAGTTTAAGAATGGCTAACCATTGGCTACAGGAGGTGATTATGTCCAATCTTTCATTTTGCTGGAGGGATTTTGTCAAGGTGAGGTATCTTGAGGAATTTTCTCCAGACAAGATTTGTCTGTTTGTTCCCCCGCAATATTTTCTCAATTACGTTTTCAGCCATTTTATTGATTCAACTTCAGCTCTATTACCAAATGTCTCAAGAAAAACAAAATCAACATAAAGGAAACAATAATAAGACAGGGATATCAAACTATTATCATTCTTGTTAAGTACTTATACATACACATATACATGTTGATCCTCTTCAACTCTACCCAGCATATATATATAGCTGATTTAAGTTTTCAAGGAACACCTTCATTTTCCGAAACATGTTTGTATTTTAGTGCAGTGTTTACCCTGTCTTCCCATGAGTGTTAAAGGTGGTGTTTGTTTTTGTTTCCTTTTATTGTAACATTTAGAAAATTTTGTGAAGGTTATTCTTTGTTTCGTTATTCAATATAGTAGTTATTTTAAACCCAAAGATAAATTGTTCTGATTGTACTCCCTACCCTAAGTCAGTGCTTACTTAGGGTATTGCACTCTCTGTCAGTGCTACTGAGAGTTCTGGTTTCCTTTACAGTTCAACTTTTTAACTAGGATTGTACTCTTCTCCCATAGAATTATAATAATCCTAAGGCTAATTTCCTTTCCTTTTGCTTTAGTTATTTATATATTATCCATAGTGACTTTGCCATAGACATTTTGAGTTCAACACTTGAACTCCAGATGACAAATGAAACACTATTAAATTTTGAAGATTGGCTTAACTAAGTTTATTAGTTAACTGTGTTTGATGAAGGTTTGCATGACTAGAGACCTGTCTACCACAAATACTTACTTATAAGTTAAGTCTAATTAAGTTAATTACCTATAAGTTAAGTCTAATTAAGTTAATTACCTATAAGTTAAGTCTAATTAAGTTAATTACCTATAAGTTAAGTCTAATTAAGTTAATTACCTATAAGTTAAGTCTAATTAAGTTAATTACCTATAAGTTAAGTCTAATTAAGTTAATTACCTATAAGTTAAGTCTAATTGCAAACAATACAGACCCTGATCTTGCATCATAAACTCTGCTAGCAGATCAGGGACTATAATCAATCCTAAGTGCACAGATTCAAATTTGCTTGCATACTGTATACTGGCCAATTTGAGTCTGTACAGACATCAGATGGATTCATATATACAAGTATCATTTATAACTAAGTACATGCAATCTCTATAAGACACAGATGACCCAACCAATAAGGTGGAAATGAAATTTTTAATGAATATACGATGACTACAACATAAGTACAAGATGGAATGAACAGACATTACTGTACTACTGATACTTTTCCAAAAATACTTGTCATTCATTATTTTGTACAGTATACAAATAAATATCTGCTGAAAAAACAAGTTTTCTCTACAAAACGTTAAAAAGCAACCTCTGTCAAACTTTCTGTACCCTCTAGCAACAACTGTAAACAATAACTATTATACAGACTAATAAATTTAGACAAAAGTGTCACTGCTATTGAAAGCTCTCTGAATATCTAGCCTTACTTCTTGACTTAGTGAACAAAACTAGGATGTAATCAATGTTTACACATTTCACCTCCATCAAACTTTAAGTTGTTATAGGGTTTAACGCCATTGCTCAGCACACAATAGGCTATATATGGCGGCCAGTATTAAAGGACCCATGAGAAGCTACTGGCAAGCTTTCTCACATGCCCATATTCTCAGATTATGAGACTTGAATCCACGCAGACAGGTGAGATGGCAGTGATCCATAATGGAGAGCGCCTTAGACCACTCTGCCACTCGGGGCCCCTCAACTTTAAGTAGTTTTCTGCATTGAATATCATGCAGACAATAAATTCAGCCTAAAGTTATTCTGGCATATGAAGTGTTTGCACTGTGATATGGAATACAAGACCCAAAAAATAATAATAAAGAACATTCTTCCTTTGATGTCAAAGATACTAGCTACAATGAGTTTAAAAAAATGTTACTGAGTTACAACTAGTATGACCTTTATTAGTAACATATATATATATATATATATGCATATGCATGCACACACACACATACACAAACAAACTGGAAATAGCTATGCAGTCAGGTGCTAAAAAGAAATACTCAGTAAATCTGTATTCTGGTTGTATTGGTTAACCACATTTAAAACATTTAAACCAAGTCAGTTAAGTGCAAAATAATGGTCAGAATGACCTACTTTTTGCAGTGGGAAATGGTGTTCATCAATATGCATTCCTCAGCAAGTTTCTAAATTCTAGATCAATTGTATGTGCACAGCATTCAGAAAGTTAATGTAATCGTCTCTGGACTAAACACTAACAAAATTTAAACAAAGGCAAATATTGTTAAATATAGGTCACTGTGACCTTCTTTTACTGTACAAGCATGGTACTAAAAGTGATTAATACAATCTTCTTTTACTGTACAAGCATGGTACTAAAAGTGATGAATACAACCTTCTATTACTGTACAAGCATGGTACTAAAGTGATGAATACAATCTTCTTTTACTGTACAAGCATGGTACTAAAAGTGATGAATACAACCTTCTATTATTGTACAAGCATGGTACTAATAGTGATGAATACAACCTTCTATTACTGTACAAGCATGGTACTACCATAATAGTGATGAATGCAACCTTCTTTTACTGTACAAGCATGGTACTAAAAGTGATGAATACAACCTTCTTTTACTGTACAAGCATAGTACTAAAAGTGATGAATACAACCTTCTATTACTGTACAAGCATAGTACTAAAAGTGATGAATACAATCTTCTATTACTGTACAAGCATAGTACTAAAAGTGATGAATACAATCTTCTATTTCAATGTTTCTATCAGGAACAGAGCATTACAAATAAACTGAAAACTCAAAAACATATGTAGAGACAGTAACTTAGTGTTTATATCATGCATATTAAAACCAGTCTGTTATTGCTGCATTGTTACAAATTGTAAAGTTTCTCAATTCCCATTAAAAAAATCTCGGTTAATCCAATCATGTAAATGCGAATTAAACTGCATATAGTATATCATAATAAATATAAATTTCAACTTAGTGATAAGATGAAATGTCCATGCTTGCACTGGCTGAATCTTTTCATCAAGAAAATGAATGTAATGACAATTGAATACAATTATGTCTGTTAAGTTGAAATCCATGATAACAAAAGAAATTAAACATGAAAAAATATATATCACTAAGTCTGCATTTTAAGTGCAATGTGGGCAGAGAAATCTTTATATCCAACTGAATATATTGTTAATATTATTATTAATACTGAAATATTATTATTGCTTTTCTATTTGTGTAGGATAAGTACAATCATAAGCAACATTTTGTCAATTTTGGCCAATACTGGCTACCATAGAATGGAATTCCAAGTGTAAACGTGTAAAGACAGGTGTGTCATAACCAGTATATGACTTTTATTCATCAAACATTAAAAGATACACTGAATATATTTCATAATCAAAGTCAATGCAGGTATAGCAAGTTCTACTGGAGTTTTGTTTGATCAACATAATTGCATGCCATTTACAAAAAAAAGGATGTTTATTCTTTTCATTGTAAACTTATAAAAAAAAGTGTTGACATTTAAGAAGACATTTGCGTCTTTACTAGGTAAAACTTTATATCTGTAAACAACTGACAGACAGTCTGGATCCAAAATTAATTGTAAAATTCTGTTTGACACGATCTTAAAGCCTGTGATAATACAGCGTTGGAGTATACAGTGAAATAATTATACAGTAGTTTTAACTTGTCTGGCATTGAGCCAGGAACAAAGTATAATCTTAACTGTATAATTTGTTATAAAGAGTTTAGAATGATGATCCCAATTTCAAAGAACAATCACTTATATCAATACAGCATTTTCAGGTTTAATACCTTCTTTTCAGAACTAAAGGATTGACCAAACATGATTTGTAAATTTAAGGCTGCCAATAACAGTTATGTTATTTGCATATTGTTTGATTTATTAATTCATCAAATTGTATATTTTCAACCAATATTTTCTTAAATACAGAACTGTTCCAAAAGAAATGGAAGAATATCAAAGAGGTGATGTTGAACAAGAAAATCAGTGAAGTGCTAAAACCATCATGAAACTAGTCTATAGATGGATGGATTTTCCAAATTAAATGGACAATTTGGCACTAAAGAAATCCTATGGACATTCTTGATATTTGGACCTTTTAAGTTTTGTCTGTGTTGAACAAATTAAAAATAAAACGTATTCTTATATTCTGCAATATTTGATTCAATATTATTTGGTCTGATGTTTTATGCCAGGTAAAAAATCCAAGGAATCTGAGGACGACATGTCCAAGGACACCTCATATAATATGTCCTAGAACACCTCGAATGGTATGTCCGAGTAAACCTTGGACACCTCGTAGTATTGGTTACAAAAAAACTTGGAAGCCCTAGGACAACCTCGGACATTTGACAATAAAAACCTTGGACATTATATCCTTGGACTATTACCTAGGAAAATCAGCAACCAATAATCAGGGGTTTTTCTTAGGAACATTTGTGTGAGGTTTCCTAGGAAACATAATATGTACAGCCAGGTAAAACAATAAGGATGGGCTAGTGACCTACTTTTGTCATGAGGGATGTGGCATTCATTAAGATGAATCTCCTCACGAAGTTTCAAGTGTGTCTGTCTGTCTGTCTGTCTGTCTGTCTGTCTATCTATCTATCCACACACACACACACACATACAGTATGCACAAAACCTGGCTAACATGAACACAAAACCAAGAATGTAGAATTGGCACCCTTGGCTTTTCCTTAGTGCATTGGTGCTAATTTACCAAATGTAAACTGTAGCTTAGGGTTTTGAAAAAAGAATGATTGAGATATAATAAGGCTATAAATGATCACTGGCACTGATGAGATAACAATACCTTGTAGAGATGAGTTCAAACTTGGTATGAAATAGCTGACAATATTGTAATCTTTAAATGCAATCTTCTTTTGTTAGTCTACAATATTTCTAAATTTAAGGTATTATCTCTGAATTTTTTTTAGTATATTCTCATAATATGAATAATGTTGTATGCACTAGTACACAATTATCTGCATCCACTACTTCCCGATTCAAGGGCAGAACTCCTCCAGCCAACCACTTATGTATACATGTATTACTAATCACTGCAATAGTCCACAATTTTGTAAGTTTAGTAAACTAAAGTGCTGCACATTTAATGTTATGAAAAAGGAAAATAACAATTCTAATCTTAAATCTTACTTATATGACACAGATATCCACACTGTACCATTACCATTAAAATAACAAAAAGCTTATAAAGCTGTTAATATGCTCCACTTCTGAAGTGATTTTTATAAATTACTATCTCGTTCTGCAATTTTAATACATTACTGACTATATCATGTGTGTGTGTGTGTGTGTGTGTGTGTGTGTGTGTGTGTGTGTGTGTGTTGGATTTTTAATATAGCTTTAACAATTTTCTAGTCATATCACTACAATATCTGCAGTGCATTTCAGTTGTTTAAGTGATGTCTTCCACTGGGTCATCATGCCAAAGACATGTAGCATCATTTCCCACCCAGTTACATTATCTTGACACCAGTCTGACCAGTCCTAACACTAATCTCTTAGTGCTGAGCACCTAGTGAGGCAGCTGTTAATGCCATTTTTATAAGTCTTTGGTATGACATGGCTGGGTTTCAAACCAATAACCAGGGTGGATGCTCTAACCGCTAGACTACCACAGCGGTCAATATGTCATACTGCAGAATTTGGAGCTAAAAGCCCCTCCCAAGGACACACTGAGACTGCTGACTTGGGCTGGCCTGTGCATGTACCAAACCCATGAATTTTGGATTACGTGTCCTATACTCTGCCAAATGAGATACTGTTGCTCATTATTAATGAAGATATGATGCCTTTTTTTCAAGATTCATGTTAAAATTTTGATAGTTTCCCTTACCTTTTATTTCTGGCTTAGGTATCAAAATCTTCCAAACAAGTAAATAAACTATCAGGGTCTACCACATATAATTGCTTATAAGTCCAACTGCAAACTGCACAGACCCAGATCTGCCTGTGCATTATGCTACAGCTAATCATTTTGCTGTTTGCAGTTTGATTTGACTTATAAGCAAGTATAGACTGTATTTTCAATGATTGTCAGACTTCTTATATCTTTGTATCTAAATTACCTAACCGATCTTGAAGTTCTATATTTGGCATATTTCTACTCTTAGATTTACCTGAAATAATGTTGAACATAGGGAATGAAATAATCAAGTTAAATCTAGATAGTTCTGAAAACTACCCCAAAAAATTGCATCAAACAATATATATGTATATGTATTTACATTTTCCAGAAACAAACGTTTTGATAACGATCTAAAAAATAAGTGAGACATCTAAAATTCTTGTATATAATGCTTCATATATTCTAATATTTAATACACCTATGATTAATTTAAATTATATTTATTTTTTGTCCTCTAACACTTGGTATATTCAACTTTGTGTTCTTAAATTTGAGAATCAGCAGAAAAATACTACATGGTTTTGGGGGCCCCGAGTGGCCGAGTTGTCTAATGCGCTTTATGTTACAAATCACTGCCATCTCACCTCTGTCTGTGTGGGTTTGAGTCTAAGATTCGGCTAATGTAGTTATGTAAGAAAGCTTGCCAGTAGCTTTTCGTGGGTCGGTGGTTCTTTCCAAGGATTTTTCTGTGTTCTTCCTCCATCAATAATACTGCCCACCATGTATAGCATATCGTTCGCTGAAAAATGGCATTAAATCATGTAACAAAAACAACTACATGGTTTTGAATTAAGGTATTGATGTCACACTTTTGTCTCAGAAAAATGAAATATATTTCAACTGTGATACAGATTTCACTTTAAACCATCAATGTCCCTGGGGCATGTCACGGTGTCTGTCATTGTACTCTGGAACTCAGTCCTTTGATCTTAACTAGAAAAATACTGAGAAAACATCAGATAACCACTTTCCATGCATGTTGGAGTCAAATTAGTAATGCAGCCAGAAATGGTCTATGTGTGACTCCCAATTTACTAATGGACAATGAAACTATTCCAGTCCCACCCAAAACTGGGCACAACATGAGGAATTAACTTATTAATTCTGAATTGGTTCCCTGGTCTGTGTTCACACCCATGGGTCAATCCCTTGGGTCATACCTTGGAAACTACTGTGACCCACCAGTGAACCTACATACACTTTACGAATAGGCCAAGTTACATATGCAGCCTGCATTCATATTTTTGGACTCACCCTACCCAATGGAACTGACTTCTGGATCATAATTTGAACCCTATTCAAAACTCCACCCTATACAAATATGTATATTACCCTCTGGCCCAAAAAAGCAAGACAGAGCTTTTCATGAAAGTCCTGTCTGCACATTTTCCATGAAGAGCATAAATGGAGAAAAAAAATTTGATATGTTTACAGGTTATCAATCTTGAATTCAATTGTCTTAAATTACAGAATACATATGAAGCCGACTCTGAAATAATTATAATTCGATCAAACTTCCCCATAAAGGGTAACATGTCTATGGTAACACAGTCATCTATGTAGAAATATTTACTAAATTCATTTAACGTTTTATATCTGGTGAAACAACACACAGAAAATAGAAATAATCTTGTTCTGGAACAATAAACAAAATGGATTGATGGATACACACACAAATAAAAGATAATAAAACAGTGTTTCCTGTTGCATTAACACATTAACCCATGGAGGTTTTTGCTGTTCTTGCATGAAATTCAAGTAGGACACACATTTTGGGGACTATTTTTAAATACATCTTAATACATCAACTTTCTAGCAATTTCTCATTAGACCAAGGCCAAGTTGTGCTAAAAATAAAATTTTCATTGGTTAGTTTGCTGGCACATGAGCAGAAGGTGAAAAGTTGGAGTTTTGTTTTTCTGTGTTTTTGTTTTTTGGTTAACGGACTCATAATTTTCATATGAAGAAGACTCTTTATTAGAAGTGTCCACCTTATACTTGTTTTTTGCACAGGTTCACCTGTCTGTGGGCATTTCAGACAGGTCTGCCTTAGATCTCAGAGGCCATAAAGTCTAAAATCTGGACACAAAATCGGATTCCGACCATGAGCTAATTTTGGGTGGAAAAAAAAAATGGGTCCCAAATATTAGGTTTTTCCCTCTGTATTTAGTAGTGCAACTAAAATGTCCAGATTATTTGGTATAACTGTAGAGCTACATCCGTCTACCTTTCTATAATAACACACACTTTAGTGTATCATGTATGACCTCTACGTTACAGACCTTGGAAGTAGGCTACTAACTATCTCATGCCCTGTAAACTCTGTGCTAAGGGGTTAATGTGTAAAGAACACAAATCTGATTCTCTATGCTGCTTAATAATATACATTGTAATAATAAAACAATAAAATCAAATTTAAGTTATTTTTATTGCTGCCATTTCAGATTAAAAGTGAGTTAAGTGAAAATTAGAATGGTTTTGTCAATACATGTAAATCTTAACTTTTGTTCCACAGGTCACTTTTCACAAATACAGAAGGAAATATTTCACAATAGCACCAAAAGTGTTATTCCAAGAGGGCCAATCCCATAAAATACCTTTCAGTCTCTATGTTTACTCAACCACTCCAGTTATTAATACAGGTTACATACATGAGAGCTGGGATGGGCACTTTTCTCTTCTCTGTGAGTCAATAATGTTAAACATGGGTGGATCCTGGAATGTTATGTAGGTGTTTAATTTGCAGATAATTGTTCACATTGTTTGAAATTTTTAAATGGCCAATACATTCTGCTCTTTGTTTAAAAAGGTCCTATCTGAACTGGAAATGAGGACGTCAGCAAAGTACCCTTCTACCTGACTTACAGATCTGCAAGTGGTAATCTATATTGGAACAGGAAGTATATATACTGCAACTTCCTACTTGAAACAATCCTTGAGACCCTTGAAACAGAAGTAATAAATAGAACAAACTGCCAGAACAATTGAATCAGCAATGGCAGATGACTCTATGTTGTTCACTACTAGAATTGACTTATATGCATGCATTTATGATAGATGAAAATCAAGAAAGGCTTCACAAGGGTTTCCCATCCAAGATTATTGATAACCACAATGGTATCACAGGAACGCCTCTAAATGAGGTGTTTTTTTTTAGCAGTTACACATTTCTACAATGAGTAGGGTCGCCATTTATCAACTGTCTTAAATGTCATTTATACTTTTCAAAAACTTCATCCACCTTCATTGTGTCTTTTCCAAAACCAGAGTACCGGTATCAATGTTCTCAAGCTTCCACCAGTCCTAAATCTGCCCATTCCACTTACTGTGAAATCAAGTGTGTGTGTGTGTGTGTGTGTGTGTGTGTGTGTGTGTGTGTGTGTGTGTGTGTGTGTGTGTGTGTGTGTGTGTGTGTGTGTGTGTGTGTGTGTGCGTGCGTGCGTTAGATCTGTAATGTGTGTTGAACAATTTGAGTCACATTACTATGATGTCTGCAGTGTGGCAGTTATTGGGATTTCAAGTTCTGGGGCATCATGCTACAGACATGTAGCATCATGTCACACCCAGTCACATCATCCTGACACCAGGCCGACCAGTCCTAACACTAACCTCTTTATGCTGAGTGCCAAAAGCGAGGCAGCTGCTAGTATCATTTTTATATGTCTCTGGTATGTCTTGGCCAGTGTTTGAACCCAAAACTCACACACATGAGGCAGACTTACTATCCACTTAAGTCACCAATGGCAAAGCAGTAAATGAACAAGAACAATGAAGTGAAAAAGTATATTTAATGTACATTAACTAAAATTATTACGAAATGTTTCACTCGCATTGTTTATTCCCCACTGCATTCATTGATTTTTCTATCATTCTTGTTATACAGCACACAATGAATCCTAATTACTGTCATAATGAGAGAGAGAGAAAGAGAGAGAGAGAGAGAGAGAGAGAGAGAGAGAGAGAGAGAGAGAGAGAGAGCAATAACAGTAAAGCATCCTAGTTCCCATGTTATTATGAAGGCAAACTATACCAGTTAAGGACCCTAATTAATGTTTATAATGAGGGAGAGCTATGGCAGCTACTGACCCTAACTATTGTTAGAATGTCCACAGCAGTAATGGACCTAACTAGTGTAGTAATAGACCTAACTAGTGTTAAAATGTCCATACATGTAATGGACCTAACTAGTGTTACAATGTCCATAGCAGTAATGGACCTAACTAGTGTTAAAATGTTCATACCACTAATAGACCTAACTAGTGTTAAAACGTCCATACATGTAATGGACCTAACTAGTGTTAGAATGTCCATAGCAGTAATGGACCTAACTAGTGTTAGAATGTCCATAGCAGTAACAGACATTACTAGTGTTATAATGAAAGAGAACTAAGTTATGGTCCTGAACATGTGATAATGAAGGACAGCTATAGCAATATTGGACCCTAATTACCATGTTATAATGAGGGACAGCTATAGCAGTAATGGACCCTAATTACCATGTTATAATTGTTATAATGAGAGCTATAGCAGTAATGGATCCTAATTACCATGTGATAATGAAGGACAGCTATAGCAATATTGGACCCTAATTACCATGTTATAATGAGGGACAGCTAAAGCAGTAATGGACCCTAATTACCATGCTATAATGAGAGCTATAGCGGTAATGGACCCTAATTAACATGTGATAATGAGAGCTATAGCGGTAATAGACCCTAATTACCATGTTATAATGAGGGACAGCTATAGTAGTAATGGACCCTAAATACCATGTTATAATGAGAGCTACAGCGGTAATGGACCCTAATTACCATGTTATAATGTTGAACAGCTATAGCAGTAATGGACCCTAATTATTATGTTATAATGAGCAACAGCACCGACCACATCTTCACACTGAGTCAGATCCTTGAGCAGTCCCATGAGTGGAATGGATGCCTTTATGTGGTCTTTGTGGACTTGGAGAAGGCATTCGACAGCCTGCACCAAGCCTCTATTTGGAAGATCCTACAACATTATTGCATCCCAAAAGAAACTGTCAATGTCATCAGGTCCCTGTACGAGAACTTTAAGTACAGAGTAATCCACAACAACCAACTCACTGAACCATTCAATGTGGAAACCAGAGTGAAGCAAGAATGCATTCTCTCTCCGATCCTCTTCTCACTGGCCACTGACTGGATCATGCGCCACACCACAGAGGGCAAGAGACAAGGAATAAAGTGGACGTTGACCTCAATGCTGGATGACCTGGACTATTCCAACGACATCAGGCTGCTGGCAAGCAGGCACCAGGATATCCAACAGAAGACACAACAGTTGGTACAGACAGCAAGCACCATAGGTCTTTGAGTCAACATACAGAAGACAAAAGTCTTGAGGAAGAACACTAGAGCGGGTAACCCAATCACCATCAACAACCAGCCCCTGCAAGAATTTGATGATTTCACGTACCTGGGCAGTAAGGTCGCCATGGGTGGAGACTGCACAAGGGAAGTCGTCACAAGAATCAGCAAGGCCAACAAGAGCATCACAATGCTGAAGCCCATCTGGAAGACAAGAAATCTCAGCGTCCACACGAAGATCCGTATCTTCAAAAGCAACATGTTGAGCGTCCTTTTGTACGGGTCGGAGTGTTGGAAGTCCACTGCTAACATAGAACACAAGCTCAAAGTCTTCCAAACCAAGTGCCTGTGACAGATCATGAGGATCTTTTGGCCAAACATGATCTCGAACAAGGAACTCCGGCACAGAGTGGGTGCAAACACCATCTCTGAGATCATTGCAACTCGGCGATGGAGATGGCTCGGCCACATCTGCAGAATGCCCCCTGACTCACTACCAAGGGTGGCACTGAGGTGGACCCCATGGGGAAAATGGAACCGTTGCAGACCCAAAGAGATCTGGCAACGAACCGTGGAGCGAGACCTTAAGACCAGAGGCCTCACCCTGCAGACCACTACAGCAACAGCTGCCGACAGACTGAAATGGTGCTCTCTTGCTGTTGCCTCAAGCACCAGATGGTGCAGAGAGGATTGATGATGATGATGATAATGTGCAACAGCTATAACATCAATGGACCCTAATTACCATGTTATAAAGAGAGCTATAGCGGTAATGAACCCTAATTACCATGTTATAATGAGGAACAGCTAAAGCAATAATGGACCCTAATTACCATTTTTCATAACTTTTCACTGAAGGTAAATTTATATAGTAAGCAATTTCTGCCAATGGGCCTATTAATGCATACTAAAGCTCCTTGGCATTAAATAAGCCACTTGGGTTACATTGGCATTAAATAACCCACTTACATATATATATATATATATATATATATGAGGCTAATCACCTGGTCTTATTACTGAGAATCCAATTTTATTTACACTGATCTAGCAAATAAATATTTAGATATCACCTATGTCAATATAAAAACAATAGGATCAAGTACATATTTTGGAGATCACCCATATCAACAGCATAAACAACACTATCAAGTAAATATTTTGGAGATCACCTATATCAACAGTACAAACAACACTATCAAGTTACAGTAAATATTTTGGAGATCACCCATGTCAACAGATTAAACAACAGCTGTGAGTGAATGTTTTATAAACAGGAATAAAACCCTACCCAGCCTTTGATAAATGTATAACACAAATGAAAGAGGAAAGGATTTTTTTACATTAAACATAATGCATCAGTACTAACATTATCAATATCGTAGACATTGTCTGTCATTGCTTTAACACTATCAATATCTTAGACCAAAAGCACATTATCTGTCATTGTTTTAACATTATCAATATTTTAGACCGAAAGGTTGTGGTCTGTCATTGTGTTTTAGCTGGATGGGGTGGGTGGCAGCTACATTGGGGAATTAGCTGGTAGAACCAACAAACAGCTAGGTTACCATTTTCTTTAATTCAAATTCAAACTATCTTTAGCCAGTGGTAAATATATAAGCCTAGAGCGGACTTCACTGGAGACAACTGATATCACACTTCTTTTAACTGGATTGA
Source organism: Unio delphinus (assembly GCA_029339505.1). NCBI lineage: Eukaryota > Metazoa > Mollusca > Bivalvia > Unionida > Unionidae > Unio > Unio delphinus. The sequence continues at coordinate 17,648,723 of JAQISU010000035.1, read as the reverse complement.
ATTGTTTCTATTACATAGATCTGTGTTTCTTACATTAAACTTAACATTTTATATCTCACTAATGAGTTGTCTAGAAATTGATTTAAAAACATATAAATGATTATAATATATCTGATCAGACTCACACTCACTTTCAACCTCTTCCTCTAAATACAAATGTTAAATAAATAGGGTTTAATTGTAAAGGTTGACAAAGATTGTCAGAGTTCAATTATAAACTATCTATTTCTTTAAAATCTATATCTGAGGTATTCTTGCTAATTAGAGAAATATAATCTAATATATTTTCTCTAATATGATAATCATTTTCAAAATCTAAAACTAATTGTAAGTTCTGTAAATAATAATTTAATTAATTTGCAAAAACACAACTGCCTGTTCTCACTAGACTTAAACCAAAATGATTAATATCCTTAAGGTCATGGCCTGAATGTACTGTAAAGATTCTGCTTGTATTGTTTTGGCAGGAAACTGGAAAACAGTCCCAAATACAATTGTTTTAACATTATCAATATCTTAGACCCAAAGCACATCGTCTGTCATTGCTTTAACATTATCAATATCTTAGACCAAAAGGTTGTTGTCTGTCATTGCTTTAACATTATAAATATCTTAAACCAAAAGCACACTGTCTGTCATTGCTTTAACATTATCAATATCTTAGACCAAAAGGTTGTTGTCTGTCATTGCTTTAACATTATAAATATCTTAAACCAAAAGCACACTGTCTGTCATTGCTTTAACATTATCAATATCTTAGACCAAAAGGTTGTTGTCTGTCATTGCTTTAACATTATCAATATCTTAGACCAAAAGCACGCTGTCTGTCATTGTTTTAACATTATCAATATCTTAGACCAAAAGCACATTGTCTGTCATTGTTTTAACATTAAATATCTTAGACCAAAAGCACATTGTCTGTCATTGCTTTAACATTATCAATATCTTAGACCAAAAGCACATTGTCTGTCATAAAAATCATCTTAGACAAAAAGAATATTGTGTGTCATTGTTTTAACATCATCAATATATTTCACCAAAAGATTGCTGACTGTCATTTTCTGAAATGATTTTCAGATATTCAAGCCTGTGAATATCAGATAAATAATGAAAGATCCCTCAAACAATCAAAGGGACGGATGCTCTACTGATGCTTGTTTCTTTGATTAATTTTTAATGGCGCACCAGCACACTTAGGCTATTTAGCGCCATACAATAGGTTCTACTTATGCATGATTAAAATCCTAAAAGGTTTTATATCGATCAGTGACATAGAAAACCAAATAGTTCAAAGTAAAATGGTAAGATGTTGGTAACGGTAAAATATGAAGCTTCCCAATCAACGGGAGATGTAAATGGTGTATATGGATGAAAAGATGTTGCAAAATAGAGGCTGTATTTGCATTAGATAAAAATATTATAGGTGATGGCATACAAGTTATATTTTAAAATAAAGATTTATTTCCTTCAGGAAATCTAAAATGCAAGTGATTTGTATAGTATCAAAAAGTTCCTTCATGTCATGTACATTATAGTATTTATCACGCGTAGGTTGCAGGTCGGATCACTCAGTTATAAAGTGTTTAACAGTGAATGGTTCATTGCAAAAAACGCACTCTGGTGGGTCTTCACCTTTTAGTATATGGGAGTGTGTAATGTATGTATGACCGATTCTGATTCTTGCAATGACAACCTCCTCCCTACGGATAGTTCTGTAGGAAGGAGTCCATTCTCCCAGGGTTGGTTTGATGGCATGAAGTTTGTTATTGACTGCATCGTTCCATGATGCCTGCCACTTCTGGCGCAGGTACCTTTTGATACAAGGTTTAAAATCAGTAAACGGTAATTTAAAATCCAATGGTTCTTGGGATAGAGCCATCTTAGCAGCCCAGTCAGCTTCTTCATTACCTCTAATACCAATATGGCTAGGTAGCCAACAGTATACTATATTATAAGAGGTACTAAGCTCAGAGTTTTTGACGAGAATATTGACTAACAATGGATTATCCAGTTTTCTATTGTGAAGCGAATGAAGCACTGATAGTGAGTCACAGAAGATAACGCTATTTAAAATGTGTTTTTGTTCGACAAATTTCAGAACAAGTTCTACTGCTCTGATTTCCGCTGAAAATATGGACACATCGTTTGGCAAGCGCACTTTCATTATGTGTTTGCCACTAACAAAGGCTGCAGCAGCCTTTTCACTGTCTAATGATGCCAAATACTGGTATTACCATGTTGTTCACAAGAATTCTGTTTCATCCCTCCTTTCCTTCATTTATCTGCTGAATATGAAAACCCAATGATATTTTCGAGAAAGTATAACATATCAAGTTAACTGAAAAATTATTATATCTGCTTGAATTACCAAGTTGAAAATACAACTGCAGAATAGAACTTTGGGCACAACCTTTAACCTTGAACCTGATGTCATTGATCACTGAACTGAACTCAGAAACTGTCAAGATATATGGACATCTAAGTTTAGCAGTACAGTTTGTTTAAATTGTTATATTCACAGGCCAATCAAATTTAGCCCACCAAACTGCCACTCATTCAAGTAAATCCACAGACCAGGTTTCATAAAAATGCACTCAAATTGTTTTGTATTACCATATTTACATGACAGGTAAAAACCATAGACTTGATCTTTAACCTTGAAATGAATGTCAGAGTGCTGGCCAGGATGACCTGACAGAATCCAAATGAGATCTTATTAGTGACATTATCTTTGTCACCACGATAACCAGAGAAGATCCAAATGAGATCTTGTTAACTACATTATCTTTATCACCAGAATAACCTGTAAGGATCCAAATGAGATCTTATTTGTGACATTATCTTTGTCATCAGGATAACCTGAGAGGATCCAAATGAGAACTTATTAGTGACATTATTTTTGTCACTTCTTTTTCATGACAATACTTAGAAGGTATATCGAAAAGGTGGGGAAAAGTTGATGTTTGTTTTGCTCCTGATTTTACCAAAATATTAACTCATACAATATATAACATATAAAATATAAATTAATTCCAACAAAACACGATTACATCAGCCTTCAACTACCAATTATGTGAAAGCATCTAAGAATTTAGCTTCCAACAAAATTCACCCTGGCTGTGCATTTGACCTTAATGTTCAAATTACCCTGGAACCTCTTCTGCATATCAAAAAGAATGGATGGAGAATATCTGGCAGAGATGGGTTATGTCCAATCCCTGTGTATTATACATCCACTTCTCCATGATACATTCTGACCATACACAGAAATTCAGCCAATTAAACTCAAATATTTTTCCTCCCAAACATTTGAAATTAAAAGCATTAATTTGATAAATGTACATTATTAATTCCAATATTTGGCAAGATGTAAAATAGCTTTATTTTAAACGTTTATTGTGTGCACAAGACAAGCAACATGGTTTATTGCTCCACCTACAGAAAAGGCAAAACCCTTATTCATAAGTATCATCTTTCTACATGTACACCTAACAACTGTATTTCACTTCCTAGTTTTACTATAGTTCAAATATTCAAATGTAAGAACGTGTCACTTTGTGAATGAGACCAAGTAAGCTTTCTTTCAGATCTTATAATTTTATGTTCCTGTAATGTTGTTTATTCTCACTTACTTGTCCATTGATATAAGTTATAATCTTCTATTTGTCTCTTTCTTGTACATTAATTTATTCATTCATTCATTCTAATACTTGTTCTGTCACTCTTGAGTCACAAATTAAATAAATGTGATCATCAATACCAGGTAAGTTCAAGTAATTTGCATAATGCCAGGCAAGTTCAAGTAATTTGCATAATGCCAGGTATGTTCAAGTAATTGCATAATGCCAAGCAAGTTAAAGCAATTTGCATAATGCCAGGCAAGTTCAAGTAATTTGTATAATGCCAGGCAAGTTCAAGTAATTTACATAATGCCAGGCAAGTTCAAGTAATTTGCATAATGCCAGGCAAGTTCAAGTAATTTGCAAAAAATCAACTGTTACAGTAATTAAAACTCCCCATGTTATATACATGTAATGATAACTAGACTAACACTTTCTATGTGTTGTGGAAATATAATTCTAGAAGATATTTTTGTTTAAAAATAGGCCCAGGGAATAAGAGCAGGTCTTTTCAAGATCCTACAAAAATTAACCCACAACTTTTAAATTTGAATTCTGAAACCTCTCTTATTGTGGCAATATTGATGCTCAGTCTATTTTCCAAATTATCAGGTGTGAAAAGTTTTGAAATATAAATATCAACAGTTATGCATTAACAGCACTGTCAATACAAGTTATTGTCATTACTAATTTTGCAGATGCATTTGTACTTTGTCAAAATCATTGTATTATACATGTACTTCCAAGCTGTGTGCTATCTCTATACTTTATTCCTTCAGGGTTCGACCATGTCATACAATTTGTCTTCTAGAAACTTTATTTCCCTAACACAGTTTGAGAAAATGGTAAATAGAAGCCATCTTGTGACTTGTGCCTTTTCACTGAGTTTACCAGTTTTAAATGTACATGCTTCTGGCCCAATATGAACTTTATCCCAGCAGCTACATCAGGTATGAGGGTGGGGGTGGGATAATTGTAGAAAACTGATATCATTTTCTTCAGAATGTGTTTTCAAAACAAGAAGTGATCAATCACTTCATAATAGGGGCCCTAAGTGCCTCAGTGGTCCAAAGCACCCACCAATACTATTAAGTACATCTGATTTGTTATATATTTGTTTTAAATAATATTGCTTGTCAGTTTTAAATTCCTTTACATTATTCACTTCATGCTATTGCAATGTAAATTTATTCACCAAAGATGATGTTTCTTCAGAAAATAAATTGATCAAATTTTCTTTGGTAAATAAGTATTGTTAACCTAGATCCTGACCTTGATTAAGGTTTAGTGAGAACCATGGAAACAGGTTTTAGTATTATTTTTAAATGATTGGTCCTTGTCAGTCATGTTAGGAATATGTAATATAAATGATCATGTGACTCACAATTTGGGGGATTTTTTTGTAATTCCGTATAAGAATACAATATAACCTTCGTTTTTAAAGAAATATTCTCAGTGTTGGGCTTTACAAGTGATACTAAGTCATTTAAAGAAATATTCTCAGTGTTGGGCTTTACAAGTGATACTAAGTCATTTTCTTTTGTTGTAGCCACATTTTTGAATCCATGTTAACAATTCCTCAATTCATTTGGTTTTTAAAGGATTATATAGTATCTCTGGAAATATTTGATGTGCTCATACATAATTCTTGAACAAAGACAGTTTATCAGATTTCTAACACCAGTGTGTTTAATCTTGTGATTCTAAAAGGAATTATAGAAAAACCAAAAGAGACTTCAACAACAGTCACCAATGTCTTCCATCTTGGATTTTCCAACAGGACTCAAATTTGAATCTATTAGAACATTTCATTACTAGGACTTTTGTAATTTCCTAACTGGATTATTCTTGGGTTAATTTTGGGATTGATTCTTAAAACAGTTCTTTTTCCATTTTTACAATCTTTATCCTGGGAAATAAATTATTTGTTAGATTTTACAAAGCTTGTTGTTTTCACTCTTTGTTTGTTAACATTTATTATAGCCTAAACTTGTAACAGTTACGTTTCATTGCCATCTCACATCTGTCTGTCTGGGTTCAAATCTCAGATTTGGCCAATGTGGATATGAACAAAAGCTTGCCAGTAGTTTCTTGTTGGTTTGTGGTTCTTTCCAGGGTTTTCTTGGGTAATTCTTCCACTATTTACACTGGCTGCCATGTATGGTCTATATTGTTCTGAAAAATGGTGTTAAACAAACGACGACTTCAGAATATTCCAAAGTAATCACTACTGATTGGTGCTTTTTACTTCTCATATGTGAGAAATTGGTATACCGGTACATGCACTATTGTTCTGCCAGAAATCTATTAACTTACCACACAAGGCACACATTGTTTTTGGACTTATCCCTTTGAACTCTCCAATTAAAAAAGTAATTGGGATTCATGATACATCTGCAACTGAATATGCATTACCCCATCATTAAAGCAGACAGCAAAGATGCTGTTCACAATGCTTCACCTACCACTGGCACTGACTGGTATACTGATAACAGTACCTAAAGAAGCACACCTTTATCACAGTCTGCCTATAAGATAAGGCAAAATACTGAAGATATCCTAATCAACATTGGTGTCATAAAATGAAAGATTAAAACAAACAGGTTTTTTTCTCTGCCCAAATACAAATTAGGTGAAAATGAAACACTTAATATTAATAAATAATGATTGAAATTCCAGCACTTTTAATTGTCATTCAATGCATCTTTTAAATACTTCTGAAGGACATTTTTCTCACATGTTCCGATTTTCAAGACCTGTGTAAATCATGTATGACATTTTGTTTTCTATGAAGATTAATCTAGTGCAAGTTATGGTTACTCAATGAAAGAGATTCTTTAAACATTTTAGCATGCATTATTAATACAAAATGTTTGTGAGATAACAGGAAAAAGCATTTGTTTTCTTTACAATGAATCTTATTCTTCATCACATGAGTGGTGGAAGATTTTTTTCAATCATTATTGATAACACTGATGTCATTTGGAAGAAAAAAAACTAACCTAAGTTCACTTAAACTATAATTTATATGCAAAAGTATAAAAGATCATTTTTTTAAAAAGTGATAAAGTATCATTCGGATTCAAAACTGCAAGTTATACATTTTCTTCAACTATGTCAATACTTATAGGTTTACAACCATTGGAATCAATATGAATCAAAAGTCTTAAATAAAACTAAAAAAAACAATGCCAATGTTTTGAAAGTACAATCTGTAATGATTGTAATACTAGGTGTAAATTTTAAAAAATGTGAAAATGTCATTACTGTTTTAGTCACTTATGACACATGCATTTAATTGTGGTTTCTTTAAGTTAACAGCCTCTAATAAGTGTTCGAAAAATAAACTGATGCTCATTAAAATTTAGACCCTGAATTACATCATCAGCCATTGTTATGGTATGATGGCAGATATAGTTAAAAGGTGTTTGGAAAATATAAATAAATTCAATGAATTTCAAGAAACTTTTACAAAACATACATATATACAGAATGCATAAAACAGGCTTTCTGTTATCATCTATATATTTCATGTATAAGCTGATTTTGCCTCAGTGTGCTTGGTCAAAATGGTTGTCACATAGAAGATAAATGACCAGGTTGCCCATTGTCCAAGTAAAATTCTAGAAGATTGACTGCTAGTGATCTTATCAGGATGCATCTACAATCCTGAATAGAATATTTGAAATACAAAATGTTGTGTCTACGGAAGAAAAAAAAATTCTTATCTTCAGTGATTTCTGGCTGGAAAAAGGGCTACATTTGTAATTAGCTTAATTATGTGATATTTAAATAGGTCATATATTTAAATTTTTTTATTAAATTTTATTTTATATACATTGTATTCACCATGCACAATTGTGCAGCATAATTATGCAATTCTTCAGTTTGACCACAGAAGTAATAGACCATATGTGACTCATGTACATGGTGGCAGCAATGCACCTGAAGTAAAAAAGTTAACAATATTGTTGTTGGCTTTTTTGTTGTAGGGTTTAATGCCATTTTTCATCACACGATAGGCTATACTTGGCGGCCAGTATTAATGGTGGAGGAAGAACCCAGGAAAACCCCCCCCAGAAAGAACCACTGACCCAATATTAATAATAGTAGTAGTAGTAATACCAGCAGTAGCAAGCTTTATATTAAATTATAAAATGCTAAAAAAAACTTTGCTGCATACTTTACCTGCCAAAATAACACCACCATCCTTTACCTCAAACAATAAATATCAGCAGCACCAACATTAAACTCACAAAGTCAGTATGAAACCTAGGTGTTACTCTGGACAGTACTCTCACAGTCCACCAACATGTCATGAACATATGCAAGGCTGCATATCTTGAGCTGAGACACATCATGCCACTAAAATACTTGTGTGTTCATTAGTACTTCTAAGACTGAACTATTGTAACTTAATTCTGTCTGGTTTGTCTCAATATCTACTCCTGAAACTTCAAAACACAGCTGCTCAGATCATCCTTATATAAACATGTTTGAAATATCTTATTGAAGCTTGGTATATATTTGCATCATGGCAAAAGTTCATGTCCGTTATACATGTTATAATTCTGTCTGGTTTGTCTCAATATCTACTCCTGAAACTTCAAAACACAGCTGCTCAGATCATCCTTATATAAACATGTTTGAAATATCTTATTGAAGCTTGGTATATATTTGCATCATGGCAAAAGTTCATGTCCGTTATACATGCTGTCTTGGCCCAATTAGAATTTTTTTAATTATCTTCCTCTATTTAAAATTGTATGTATGCTTGTCACTTATATCATACAAGGAATATTAAAGTAAACACTGAATTACTAGCATTTTTGAAGACTGAAATGCCATCTCATCTTTTGTTTAAGCTGCCATTATGGACAACTTTGTACAAGTAGTAGTCTTATTCATAATACTGTAATTTCATGGATGTTTTTAGCCACTTCCATGAGGTAATCGTATATTTGGAACAATTGAGTCTTTAGACTTGATAGGCCATTTTTATGAGGCAATGGTATTCAGAACATTTTGGTTTCTTTAGAATTTATAAACCATTTCTGTATGACAATAAAATATTTGCAACATTTGTTTTTGGTCATTTATATGGAATCCTGTTAGGGCCAATCGCTCCATCACTCCATCATCTAGTATTTTGGACAGGCGATGGAACAGTGAAGTGATACAATGAAAAGATTTGTCATTTATTTATTAACTGAGAAATAACACAGATAGATTGCATTTGTATTTATTATTAATCAACCCGACAATAACAACGCGAAGTTTAAAGAAAAACATGGGGGAGGGGGAGCGTTATAATTTTATAGATGAAACGGTAGACACAATACGAATTGGTGTGGATTTCAGTGGATTTGTCTGGATTTGTGTGTTTCGTAACACCCGTCCATTCTTGTAACAATATCGTTACAAGTCCTGAACCCCAGACCCTCTAACCATTGACAGATATTCTTAATTTCATTAGTAACGAGTTCGTGTTATGACCCATAAGACATTTACTTGTACTATTAGTCCTACAATGTAAGGCAGCACATGTTATTTTTGTTTTAGTGCTATGTCCCTAAAGCCAAAAACATAAATATCAGCGTCGAGGTCTTCTATGTTACTGTAGGACTACTATAGGATTGGCGTGAATTGGTAGTGGTAATATTACCAGTTTTCCAACCTCTAAGAATCCGACCCTATAAATAGTCTACAAGTCTTACCGTCGGCTATTCTCCCATCTGTAATTTTCTTTTGAATTGTTCGTTTTGAAATTTAACATTTCATATATGGCGATTTCGAAATAGCTTACAAACTTTGACGTATCGGGCGTTGTTTACAATTTCACACCAATTATAGTTTTCATCGTGAAAAGTAGCTGAAGGAGCATTCATTACTTTTGAATAAATGCATCCCTATTTCATCAAATTCACCCCAAAAAGATTGTTATTCTTACCCTTTGCGCTTTTTATTTATTATTTATCTCTATTTTAAATGCACTAAAACATATATATAGAGCCAATATTTAAAATATTGTAAGTGATTTTACATGTAGAAAGTCAATAATAGCATAGCCCTTGCTGCTGATTCAATGGATGGGTGTTGTTCAGTGAAGGTAGTTTCAGGCCAATATCAAATGTAATTTGTGTAGACCTTTCCATGAAGTAGAATCTTGGTTACGTGCAACATAGGTCCTTTTATAATTCGGATAAAAATTTCAATGTTTTTTTTTTTATTTTAAAAAAGTTTTTTGGTTATGTTTGTGCTTTATCGACGAAACTCTTTTGTGATCATTACTGCGTCGTTAAACAAGACGAACTTTTTGTCGTCATTAAACTGATTTTTCTTTTGTTATCATTACTTGCGATGTCAACCAAAACTCTGTCATCATCTTCCTAGTTTCTTGTTATTTTGTCAATCACAAGTAAGCAAATTCATTTCTTTAAAGCTTTTCTCGTTATATGTGTGTGTGTGTGTGTGTGTGTGTGTGTGTGTGTGTGTGTGTGTGTGTGCTTGAGATTCTGAAGTTTAATGCAGTTTTAACCATTTTTCAGTCATATCTCTACCAGGTCTGCAGTATAGCAGTTATAATGATGCCTAGCACTTTGGTGATCATGCCGCATACATGTAGCATCAACCCCCCCCCCCCCCTCCCCCGCGTCACATTATTCTGACACCAGGTCTGCCAACCCTAACAGTAAGTTCTTAATGCTGAGCGCCAAGCCAGAGAGCTGCTAGTACCATTTTTTATTAGTCTTTGCTATGACTCGACCGGGGTTCGAATCCGCGATTCTCTGCATCCGTGATTGATGTTCTAACCACTTAGGCCACCAGAGCGGTCAAGCTACGTTTGGTTTCCTAACTCTTTTCGTCTTTTTCAGTTTTAGTTATAATTTTACGTAAAATTCTTAATTTCTGTAGTGAGTGACGCAATTGTTTTTAATGTAAATAACAGTCTAGGTACTGTAGATTTTGTTCTTATATGTTTGGTCAATCCCTTTTTTTCTTCAAATTCAGATAAGTCGACTTTTTAAGGTCTAAGTTATGTCTTTGAATGTAGATGTCCTTAATAATCATGAAAGTAAGCCGGCGTTTCCAAGTAAGCGTATAAAAAAAAAAACCAGTATAATTCTCTTTCGGGTTTTCTAAAAGATTTTCTTCAATCCATCTAACATGTTTATCAGTTACTCTTCAAAAGGGTTTTATCGAGATGTATCAACACATGTCCTAATGAAATAAATTATAATTAGTAAATACACGATGACCATTTTGGATTTTACTTGTAGAATTCACCATCACTTTGAATGTTTCCTTTATCAGCCACATGGTATACTTGAGTACGTACATGAAGTATCGTGTTCATTCGATCCTGTAATCCACTCTGAATCAACGGGACGGTCTATTAGGATAGATTTTTAATAAGATTGCCATTTCTTTGAATTGTATTAAAGTAATGTTTTATTCATTTATATTAAAGTAAGTTTCTAAAATATATTAAGATTAATTTCAGTTATTTCCAAAGCACAACTATATATTAATGGAATGAAGATAGTGCTATGTAAGCTTAAAATTGGCAACGTACATCGCTGTGCTGTATGAACCTAGTAAGCTATACGAATGTACATTGTTGTGTGGAATAAATATATTATGGTACTAAAAGCATTATACGTGCTGTTTTCGCTGATTCAGTAGAACTCCCAAGTTTTCTCAGTAAGAATATATAATTCTGCAAACTAAACAGATTTCAAGATTATGCATTGGCGGGTTTCCAACCCGGTGACTAAAATTGGGTTAACTTCTGTCGTATGACGCAAAATAAAATGGTTTTCATCTGATAGTGAACAAGCTTCTCTGCTGGTATACTAAAGGGATGGCCATATTTGGTCTTGGCTGCCCAAACGAATATAAATAAATCACAAAATTGAGTCTAACCTTATGTCAGATGACGTAAAACAAAATGGTTCCTGCCTGATGATGAACAGACGTCTTTGCTGGCCGGTATACTAAGGGGATGGCCGTATTTGGTCCTGACTTGAGCCAAATGCGTATAAATAAGGTGCGTAGATCGCCAAAGTCAGTCCCTTGTACAGACAAGATAGCAAGATGTTCGTCGTTTCATTACAGGTAAGAACTGTATATGTCGTAAACTTATTTTAGAAATAAGTATATTTAATGTGTAAGATTTTAATGGTAAAATTGATATGTTAGCAACATTGTTCACTTAATTCTTTTATTTATAATATATTGTAATGGAATGTTTAAATGGTTTAAAGAATTCATATTGAATTATATTTATGGTAATTTTTATTACCAACTTCATGTTTAGATTTAATGTTGAAATATAGTATTCTTTAAGCAAGAAAGAAATATATTTAGCAACATATTCTAAATCAATATTCTATTTTAAAATGAGTAAAATACATTTATTTAAATTAATTGTTGCATTAATTACAGTTATTACATTTTATACTTTTGGCTATCTTGAAATTGATTGAGAATTAACTATTTGTATAATATTCTAAAATGCAGAAATTATACGAATGAATGAAGTTGGAAAGCTTGAAAGGAAAGTGTAATTTTTTTTGCATTTCATGTATTTTGATTATAAAGTTTATAGATGTGTTTCTAGACTGTATATGTATATATGTGTGTTGATCATTTAAATAAAGTCCCTTGTACCGACAAGATAGCAAGATGCTCGTCTTTTCATTACAGATGTAGACGTATCTCATCATCGTGGCAACACTCTTTTAAGAGAGCCTGAACTCTCTCTCTCTCTCTCTCTCTCTCTCTCTCTCTCTCTCTCTCTCTCTCTCTCTCTCTCTCTCTCTCTCTCACCATGGACATTGACGCTCCTTAACTTACGAGTAATTCCTTCTCATAGCAAGAAATGAGAAGAAGGTTATGAAAAGCGAATCACAAACTACATAACAAAAGTTTTCATAACAGGTCCATATCGTGATCTGTTATCAAATATAGTTCTGCTCCAGATAATTAGAAGCTACAACGGGAACGATGTAATCGTGTGCCGGGTCTCTCTCTCTCTCTCTCTCTCTCTCTCTCTCTCTCTCTCTCTCTCTCTCTCTCTCTCTCTCTCTCTCTCTCTTTACGCAACAAAGGCGGCGATTACCTAGTTTATTCATTTTCAAAAGATCAGTTAAACCCTAAGTATATTTTTAATCGTCATTTAGTATATTTGATTCGGTTAGAATCGAGTATTACACGTCTATAGATACAATAACTATTTCAATAAATATTTTAAGGCCATTCATGTAGTCTTAATTTAGCCTCACCTTGCATCACATTTTGCTTAGGCACAGATCAGCAACCTTCATTTAGACCCTTGGTGTTGCTTAATAGTGGTTCTAAGGCATATCTCTGGCGGTCACAGTAGCAAAGCTTCAGGTGAGCACGCACTAGCTAGAGATCTTGCAGCCGATGGGATACCGTCTTGTGTGATGCAAATCATAAACTTTTTCAAACCAGAACGGAGCAAGAATCCTCAAGCGACATAAGCATAGCCTTGGTGATGATGCTTATTACTACATATAACAACTCTGCACCTTAAAGACAATGTTTCCAGTGGCGGTCTACGTTTGGCTTTCGCGTCTGGAATTAGACTTCGCCTGAAATCATTGGACCGAATACCTTTCCTTGTATTGTATAAATATCCCATCCATCCTTCTCCCATAATCTTCTTGCACAAACGTTTCATTAATACCTCAGAAGGAGAACTTTGTGGAACATGAAGACAGACTCGAAGACCCGAACGAAATTGGAGAATTTAAAAGAGCCGTCCGAGGTGGACGATGAATAGATGACACATGTTTGGTTGTATCCTCGTTAACCTTTGTGATACGATTGCCGTGGCCGTCGGACTAACCTTGAGCCAGAAGCGCCATTTTCAGCATCGCTGATGGTCACTGAGAGATGTGCCGTTCTAGCAGGTATCTCATTTTTGAGGGTCGTATAACTGTCCCTCTCATCCAAAATAAAGGTAAACTCATCCTCGAAGAAGGAAACGTCTAGAAAGTTTCGTGAGTTGAGCTTGCCGAATTATTTTGTCTTTTTGGTCCTGACTCGAAGGAACACCTTCCAGGGCAATAGCGGGAGCGACAGAAGCCAGACACCAAGTAAAATCATTTTGCTGAGATAGCGTCGCTGCTCTATATAAACCTTAAGGTGGGCCTCGATATCGTCGATCATTTTCAACCGATAGTTAATTCTGCTCTTCGCGTGTGTCACAATCGAAAGAGTGTGGCACATCGCGTGATATTTAGTGGACGTGCTTAAATCGCGAATATAACCACTTTGATAAGTAGTCTTACATTGATAACAGACCCAGGTTATGATCCAAGTAACACCAGCATCAAGAATGGTAGTGATAAAACTGTACTGCATTTTAAAGATTGTACATGTGTACACTCTAATACTTAATGTTGTGTCATAGGTGGTGTCGGGATCTTTCCTGACATTTGTGCTGCATAATCCAGGTGTCGAATGTTGGGGTGTCAGGATATGTCCACCCAAATGATTATTCCAAAGAAAAAACACAACTATGTAGAATAGGCCCGTCGATAGCGCATTCGCGCTGAAGGTAAATTACGGACCATTTATTGTTAGAATACGAGGATTTCGGTTACATCATGTGCAAGTTAGATGAGGCATACCACCTTCAACTTACAATGAAAAAGTAGCCAGTTAAATTAAAAAGATGGCGAAGAAAGGAAATCGATGGAACCAATACGAAAGTTTGGAGTCCGCCCTCCACCAATAGCTCCTGCGAGATAATAAAGGAGAGAACAACTTCTTGACAACAAAAGGAAGCCTAATCTGATGATATCAAAACAGCGGTGATGGTGTAAAACCATTGGTTATAATAAAACTCTACTTATACATATAAAATCTATATTTTCGCATTTTCGAGAGACTTGCTGGTGGAAAAGGTAAACCGTTATTACGTCCATGTTTAACGTGGCTGGGATATTACTCGTATTCGTTTTACAAGACTCCACAAAATAATGACAAATAGTGTCATGCCATCACACTAACTCATTCAGTGGCATATAAATATCCTCTGTGCTCATATACATTATAGACTCTTTCCTTTATTTTCATGACGACATAGCAGTTGAGCAATTTATACATTGCGAAGCTTACACTATCGGAACAGATAGAATGAAACGATGTATGGTGGCGTATCAACAGTTTAGAACTCCAAACAGAGCCGAAGGGTCCTCGCTTAACTGCAACCTCATCTGGCTACAGCTCAACCCAAACGTAATAATTCCGGATTGAGGGGTCATAGGTTATGCCTATGCATGTATCAGATGCCAAATATATCTTTCCGAGAATTGTCACATTGTAATACGTATTGGTAAACCTTAACAGGAAAATCATTTCGTCTGCGAGCAGTCAGAGACAACATTCACAGAAAGGAACTAAATAATTATATATGTGTGTGTTTGGTTGAGATAAACATGTTAATCATTCAATAAATTTATTTGTACCTGTCCACACAGTGAGAATTTAAGCGATGGATGGTTTAACCAGTCTTCATAATTCAGAAATATTTAACAATGTGGATCAGAAATTAAGACTGAACTAAAACAGATATTTTGTGAATATGAGCACATGTTTCCAAATATTCCAACACGAACAAACAAAATCTGTCCTGACGTTGAAATTGTAGATGCTACATTTGTGATATAGTGTCATAACAGGATGAATATTCTCAAGCGGGAATGTTTGAGAAAAAGAAATCTACGATTTGTGGGAGATTTATTTCATAGAACCAAGTAAAAGTAATTGGAGTTCACCATGTTTACTTTTTCCTAAACCAGATAATATATTCCGAATGTGTACCAACTAAAGAAGAGTCAACCGTATTGCCAACAATGATCCATTTCAAATGCCATGAATAGATGACTGCAGAATCAAACCTGTAAGTGCAAAATACGTCAAGAAGCGTTGAATCATTTTGATATGTGTTCAGATATGGTTGCAGGTGAATCATTTAATTAATTATTTACTGGAAGTACACTGTGCTCATTGACTTTATCAACTAAAATAATAATTTTGGGAATATTGTGAATTCATTCAAATACATTCTGGATGTTATCATTGTGAGACATCAAGACTATTCGTGGATCAGCACATTCAAGACGTTTGGAATACATTCGGAAGATTATATACTTGTGGTCTTATGGTTGGATATTTATGAATATTTCGAATTTTATTCATAACACTATAAGTTGCGCTTGAATTTTCACTTGTAACTTAAAGAAATATAATTTATAGTTGATTTTACTAAATTTGTTGGTGTCGCTTCTTTCTGTTACATAGATTATAACCATATAATTGTAATAATGGGTTTTATCTCAAAAGTATATAGCTGTGGCAAAGAACTTTCGAGATCACAACTTGATACCTTATGACAGCTTTTGCAATATGAAGCAAATCTTGAACGAAGATTCAAGAATTGATCGACATCGATTAATCTTGTAAGTGTGTTCAACATGGAGTCTTAAACTATTAAAAACATTGAAGTTTATACAGAAAAGTATTGAGCTTATATTTTCAGAATTATACGCTTTTTATGTAATCATTGTTGTTTTTTTTTTGGGGGGGGGGGGCGTTCTTTCTTTTTCTTCGAGATTTCTTTACGACATCTTTACCTTCTGTCAGCATATACGCAGCTCACTGGTCCTACAATTTTACATGTCTATGGGTATATTCAGCTATGAAATGTATTCACACCAAATACCGTTATCTCGCCCGCATTTCCCTAGAGATAACTCAGAACAAACATATATGACATCAAAACAAACGTTCCTTTTACCTAAAAGCAATCGATTAAAAGTGTATCTTAAATAGACAATTTCCGTTTTAGTGTCCAATGCTTAGACAGAACACGAAGTTGGCACCAAATTTGCCCTTTGAATAAAATTTTTGAGCTCCTAATTTTTTGGAACTTTGTAAAGACAGTCGTTGGGTACACTCATTTTAAAAAAAAAGTTACCATAAATATGCACTTAAAATCCGGCTGCGTTTTGTTTTCAAGTATCTTTAAGTCAATATGCATGACATGCGGTATAACACACACACACACACACACACACACACACACACACACACATATATATATATATATATATATATGTGTGTGTGCGTGTGCGTGCGTGTGTGTGTGTGTTTGTCTTTATATGGATGGATGGATAGATAGACAGACAGACATAAAGATAGATATATAGTTAGATAGATAGATATGGTCCATTCTGTGATGTTGTCAGTCCACTTTGTTCTCTGTCTACCTCTTCTTCTGCCACCCTGGACGCTGCCCTGCATAACTGTTGTCGATAGACTGTCGGCTTCCTCTTTATGACAGTGGCGAGGAGTTCCTCATATTGGCCTACTTTGTGCCTGATGGTGTTACTCACTTCTTCATTTGTGATTTGGTCCATGTAAGAGATGCCAAAAGATGGTTCTGTTTCATCTCATTTCCAGTGCCTGGATTCTTTGTTGTAATTCTGCTGTCAGGGCCCAGGCCTCACATGAATCCAAAACGATTGAGATGACTCGTGCTCTCGATAGTCTGATTTAAGTTTTCAGATAGATATTCTTATCTCTCTAGATGCGTCTTAGCTTTGCCATAACTGCCGCTGTTTGTGCTGCTCGTGACAAACTTTCTGCTCTTGATCCCTCTTCGGTGATTATGAAACAAAGATATTTGAACTGGCTCACTATTTTCATTTCTTGTCCTCTGACTTCAATCTTGGCTGAGAATTGTTTGCTACTAGTTGTCATAACCTTTGTTCTTCTTGGGATTATCTCCATATCAAATTTGGAAGATGTTTCATCCAGGTTTTTCACTAAGATGACAGGAGACAGCCTTGACGTACACCAACTGTTGCCTGTAACCAGTCCCCCACAGAACCTTGAGCAATTACTGCACTAGTTGCCTTGGTGTGCAACTGCTTGATGATATTGGTCAAATTTTGACCCATATTGTACTTCTTCATTCTGGTCCACCATGCCTCATGCCATACTCTGTCAAAAGACTTTTTGAAATCTAAGAAGACATGATAGATGTCTTGTTGGTGTTGCGAGTACTTTTCAAACAGAAGACTGAGATTGAATATTTGTTATGTTGTACCTCTTCCACTCCCGTATCTCTGCATGATCATCAGCGAGTATTTCTTCTGCTTGTGGTTTTAGTCTCTTCAAGATAATCTTTAACATGACGTTACTAGCATGGATGATCAAACTGATAGTTCTGTAATTTTGGCACAGCTGGAGATTGCCTTTTTGGGGGAGTGTTATATCAGTTGCTGGGTCCACTGTGTTGTCCATTCGCCTGTCTGCCAGATCGTGCTGCATATTTTTGTTAGTATCTCTGTAACTGATTTCCCACCCTTTCGTGATACGTTCAGCTGGGATGTTGTCTACTTCAGCTGCCTTCCCATTCTTCAGTGCTCTTATTTCTGACTCAGTTTCTTCTTTGCGAATGGGGAAATCACCATCATTTGTGGAGTTTGGAACTTCAAGCACCTCTGGGTCTCCTGTGGACTAATGGTTGTAGAGTTCTTTACAATACTCAGTTCATCTTTCTGCAATGTCAATCGCTTTTGTGAGGTATTTTCCATTTTTGTCTTGAATGATACTGACTCTTGGTTGCTTCTGTCTGGTGAGGTCTTTCACAATTTGGAATGCCTTTTTGCTGTTATCCTATATAAGACTGCTCTCTATATCTGTGCACTTTTGTCAAATCCAACCTTCTTTTGCTTTCGTCAAGTTTTTTCTTCAATTTTGGCTTAGAATGACTTGCAGATGTTAAGGCCCTTGATTTTGAGCCTGATGTTCTTCGGCTTGTTGATGTTCTTCAGCCTCACTTGGAAGTTCATGATCACGAGGTTGTAACCACTCCCAACATCAGTAACTGGTAACGTCCTTGATTTTGCTCTATTGATGCCAAGTCGGTAACGGTTTTGAACCAGTAGGAAGTCGATCTGGTTCCATTTGAATCGTGAAGCTTTATGTTGGTCCAAGGTGTTAGCTAGTACCAAGTTGTTGTAGCTTGCGAACTCGAGCAGTCGTCTCCTTTCATTGGTAAGCTCATTGCAGGTCCACAATGATCATCCCATTCTTTTAGAGCATCTTTGCCCACATTGGCATTCCAGTCTCGTTGGATGATGAGTATGTCTTTTTTACTGACCATGTTTAGAATACCCTGGAGTGTGTTGCAAAACTACTCTATTTCTTCATCATCATGATCGGAAGTAGGAGCATAGACTTGGATCATTGTGATGTTAAATGGAGATGCTTTGAGACGAATGGAGATGATTCTGCTAGATATGGGGCAACATTCAAGCACAGATCCCCTGATGGCTTTGTTTACAAGGAAGCGTACTCTGTTTATGTACTTGTCCAACTCTCCACTATAGTACAGTACATGCCCATCTTCAGTTATGTCTTCTCCTAGGGCTTTCCATCTGACTTCACAGAGTACTAGAATGTGACATTTGTTGAGTTCCAGCTAATGTGTCAACTCTTGAAGTCTTCCAATTTGTGCCAGAGTTCTAATGTTCCAGATGGCGATGGCGATGCTATCTCTCGCTCTGATTTTATGCAAAGTACAAGTAACACACGTGATACCTCTATCCGAGTGGACAATAGCAGGTGCAATCCATGTTGACCCGGGCGACGACCGATTCGGTATGGTAATTTCAGATGTGTCCAGCATTATCGGTGTATCTTGGGTAAAAGTCGTCTGACGGAGTTTATCCCTCTCCAGACGAAGGAGTTGCTAGAAAGGGATGTAGTACGTCGTCCAGCTGCCTTAGGATTCTCCACT
Source organism: Unio delphinus (assembly GCA_029339505.1). Lineage (NCBI taxonomy): Eukaryota > Metazoa > Mollusca > Bivalvia > Unionida > Unionidae > Unio > Unio delphinus. The sequence goes on along the minus strand of JAQISU010000035.1, from coordinate 17,629,256 downwards.
TCAGATTTTATTAATGTTTTACTCCCTTAGTCTTTGGCTAACCAAAGCCGACCTTCAAGTCAGCAGGTATGGGCGGGTGCGTCCGTTTCCCGAGCAGATAGAGAACTGCCACTGCCCAAATTCTAACATTCTAACCCTATGCAAAATGCGAAACTCTAGACACCATATTGATGTTTTCAAATAGAAGAGTTCCCATCATCCCCTGAATTACAGAAATGATTGCCTAATGTCAGCGCCGGTGCAAGGCATTTTGGTACCCTAGGCGAGATCAGATATCTGCCCCCCCCCCCCCTTCCACTCACGCCCTCCCCCACCCGCCTATCATGAAATAAACCCTTAGCCCAGCGCCCTTGGTGATTGCCTAGTTCGCCTAGCGGAAGCGCCGGCCCTGCCTAATGTTAATTTTAAATTGTCCACAAAAGTGCCATTTTTATTAATGGCGGCTTAATTAGAGGCCAAATATCACTTTGCAACATCGCCACGAAGTAATCACCTCTGCTAGCTGGCATGTTTGGATTATATCTCTACGCCGACCTGTTCGACGGACATGTATATATATTAAGAGTTTTAAACATAGCTCCCAACACTCGGCCCCTTTTCAGATTTTATTCTGATGACTTGCAAATGTTAGGCTTAATATATATCTCGATTATAACTTAAACCAATTTAATATCTTCGTAAAAATATTGTAAGATGTGTTTTGCAAAACAAAGGAAACATTTCGCAGGCTCGTTGGAGCACTTCCATTCTCAAATCATCGGTTTCGGAGGCGAGTTGTTTTTGCACGTTTGGAATCATGTTGCATGTATTACTTCCGGTTAAGTTCCCACGAATGTAGACCCTGTCTATAGTAATATCATTTTTCATCATCTCCTTTTGGTGATGATGCAATAACTAGTTTTAGGCATGCTTTGTGATGATTGAAAGGTAATTGTTTATTCTTTAGAATTTGAGCATAGTGGTGTGGTTTTCTGTGTAAATTTCGGCGACAGTGCACAGTGAGTAATGAGGTACTGATGATGATCCGGAAGTAAAATCAAAGCATGGTTCTATGTTTTTAGCCCAGCCTCTCAAGAAAGTCATTGCAAATTCATCTTCGAGATAGTTTGGAACAAGGTATGATTTTATCATTTAGACACAATAGAAAGTTCATTGCTGATTATTATTAGTTCAGTTCTTTACAGCGGCGTCACTGACGGGCGGAAGGCCGCACCGGATGAGACCAGCATAAGGGGGGATGGGAGGTGACACCAAAATGACTGTCTATAAAGTTTTTGAACAAGAAGAGGGTCCAGGGCGGGGAGACACAGTGAGTTCCTGCACATGACTGTCTATAAAAGTTTGGAATTTTTGTGCTGGAAGGGGGTCCATGGGGGCGAAAACATGAGTTACCACACTGGGTGACACCAACCCTAGTGACGCCACTGTTTATTTTATACTTGGAAGAATAACCTTCAAAATGTACCCATTATCTTTTAGGACGCGTTAAAATTTCTCCTAACCACCTATTTGTAATTTGAAGCCATATTAATTGTATATCCTTTTACATGGAAACTAAGCAACTCCACGATATAGCTAGTGCCAGTCCTCACAAACACACACACGCACAAAGAGGTGTGGGGCAAGATCAACATTCACAAATATAAGGGTAAGGAAACCAAATCGCTGGATCCAGGTTCAGTGCGAGGCAGTACGAACCCAAGTTCAAGCAAACAAGGGTTAGGGCAAATAAACTACCCCATTACACTAATCCAGTAGGTGAGATTTGGAAGTACAAGCTTAGACCCAAACAAACAAGGAGCAAGAAATGCAAGATGACAGAATAGAACCATGATAAAAATATAACTAAAATCGACAATTATTATTATTATTATTATTATTATTATTATTATTATTATTATTATTATTATTATTATTATACATCAAAATATTTTAAGGGAGGACACAGGAATACATGACTTAACTATTAACTTGAGGAAAACTTGGTGTCACCTCCAACTCCAAACCAATTTGAATGCTGGTGCGGACAATGGCGTAGCGAGGGTATTCGGCGCCCGGTGCAGGGTTAATATTTTTCGCCCCCACCGCCACCCCCCCCCCCCCCCCCCCCGTCCGAGGTGACTGGATAAGTACGTGTGACTCAGATTCCGTCTAAACCAGAGTTAATCTCAATCATCCAGACATCCTGGCACGGACTTAGTTGTTTACTTAGTTATTTATTCTGAAGCACACTTAGTCCTGTGATTAACCGACCAGTTTTAGAGAAAAAATATGTGTTCCAACTCCTTGAAAGGTAGTTAACATGATTAGCCAGTCAGATTTTATTCCCATTTCGTCAAAAAATTGGAAAATGTATGTGCTTAAATTTAATCCATACGAGTGGAGATTAAATAAATTCAATGTTTCGTTATAGGCACAGGGCAAAAGCACCGAATTTCAGATTTTTAAAAGCATCTTTGCGAGATCACAATCTAGATGCAAATGGGTGCAGGGTAATTGTGACTTAATGACACGATAAATGACCAGCAACTGTCAAAGTTTTTGTTTGGATTGTTTAAAAATCCAGAGAGTTTACCATAGGCAGGGTGATAGAGTGCCGTGAAACTTGCGTTATTGTTGAAAAAGCCGTGTTTGTTTTCTTTCTGAAAAAAGGTAGATTCTGTGTTATATTTTTTTCCGTGACATATAGCAGTGCCAAATAGGATACCTGATGTGTACAAGCTCAAGTCAATCCACGATTTTATAGCATACAAAGATTTACTTATGAAAATAAATCGCTCGTAATTTTTAGGGGGGGGGGGTGTTTTGAAAATAATGACAAACAACAATTAATTATGGTAACTACTGGTAGTGCTGTCTGGTTAATATGGGTCAATGGCGGCTTATTGGATTGACCAAGATTAGTTGCTGTTTACATCTGTTATGACAACACTCCATCCAGGTTAGCATGTATCAGATAGAGCGCACTCCTAGCGGAGGCTAAATATAGACAGCTTACTATTGGTGATTTCCGATGTGATCCAATACTTCAATCAGGTAGTTCTTGCATTAAATTCAAGGGGTGATACGCGTAACTATATTTTGCATAGAATGTACTGTGTGTGTGTGTGTGTGTGTGATTTAGACTTTTAACGTAGCTTTAACAATTTTTCAGTCATATCGCTACGATGTCTGCAGTGTGGCAGTTTTAAAGTGATGTGCAGCACTGGGGCATCATGCCGCAGGTTGTTATATCATGTCCCACCCAACAGGAAAGTCAATTCAGGTTTATTTTTCCGGGGGCGGTGGTGGGGGTGACCTGACGGGCTTGTTAATTTTCCCATATAGGCTACATCAATTTTACAGCACATGCAAATTTGGAGCCCCCCCCCCCCCACCACCACAACAACGTCCCTGCCACCCATTCACATTATCCTGACACCAATCTGACCAGTCCTAACTTTAAACGCTTAACGCTGAGCGCCATGCGAGGCAGCTGTTAGTACCATTTTCGTAAGTCTTTGTGTTGACTCGGCTGGGGATTGAACCCACGTCCTCCCGCACCCGAGGCGGACCCTCACATAGTAACTAATATTTAAGGAAAGGTGTGTTGGGTCTGTAGGTGCAAATGCAAATTATTCAAATGGGGTAATGACGAGAACACGCAACATTTCACAAACCACTTTCGAATTATTGCAATGAAAAGTTAGTGTTACTGTTGAAAATTTCGATTGAACGAATATTTTCTAACATGAATAAACATGTGTTGATTTGTGAAGTACAGTTTTCAAATTCGGGTGTTTGTTAGTGATGCGGATCTTGATTGAACATGTGTGTAAACTTGATCATTAACTTAGTACAATAATTGCGACAGTATTATTGTTTTGAAAATAATATCAAGTACACTTTATTTATAATTTTCATATCCGATTGTAGATTAGCAAGGTACAGTTAGTAGTTTCTTACTGTTTAAGCTTGCGATGATCTCGCTAGAAAAGACAAATTCTTTCACAGTATCGAATATGGAGGCTATCGTAAAGAAAAAAGAAACAATGGTTAATTGTGTCACGAAAACCTTCTCTCTATTAATAGTTTGGTACCCCGGCCATCCCATTTACAACTGCCTTGAGTTCCACAGGTGATTTATTTTTTTGCTACATCGACCAAAACGAGGTTGTGCTAGCCATGAAGAACGAATATCAATGCGCTCAGATATGAAGAAGAAATAAAAGTAAAACGAAATAACAAGCAAATGGCTAAAATTATATTTGAAACTTCATTCACTACAAATTAGTTTAAAAGATCATAAGTTTTTTTAGGCACATAAATGCGATACCATCTCTATCATGTGCGAATGTCAGTCGGCAACAATCGACCAAGACAGTTTTCTTTTGCAAATCTCGACCGGTCGTTCTCAGAGGAGTGCTAGCTCCTTAAGGAAACGCCCTCATTAATCTGTATTAACGTTCCTTTCATTGTATGAAATGAAACCCAAGGTATTTCGTTAACTCATGCCCGAAAGACTCACATTCATAAGTGAAAAACAGAAACCCTTCCTCTTAGCGGTCGGGGTGATAAATGCTTTGTAACTGACACCACGTAGGCGTCACATTAAGACACGGGGATAAAAGGCCCCTTCTCTTATGCAGGCGGTCTGATGGAGGCATATATGGTGAGGTATGTGATTGACACCAAGTTGACGACGTTACCAGGCAACTTGCATATTGTAAATATGAAGATGAAATCGTCAGAACTTGTGAGAAAAGGGACCATCACGTGATTCACGACTTATTTTTATACCAAGCAGATGTTAACACGTAGCCGGAAGTCTTATCACATGATGTTAAAATATTACTAAATATCAATAGCAAATTAAATCATTTCAGAATGACACAGAGGCGAGGAAAAACAATTTGTTACCAAATAATATAAATGGTGTTATTACAATGAATATTTGATACATTTCATTTTCATGTAATTATTATACTTTTATTATTTCTTTCGCGTGTGTGTGTGTGTGTGTGTGTGTGTGTGTGTGTGTGTGTGTTCCAAGGGTTGTTATCGCTGGTGTGGATGTGGGAGATAAGCACCCACTTCCCTTGGAAAACACCAAATGGCTTGAATCGAACAGAGTATCTCACAACCAAATCCAGCTCCAGGCCTAAACGAGTGGCTTAACTAAACCCAGCAGAACCTGTTTAAATGGACTGGAGAAGTGATGACAGGCGAGTTTCTGGCACCTCAAAACCAGACACTTCCGGTAGATGGGGCTCGTTTACCTTGGGTGGTCGCTCATTTAGTATAAGGTAATCTCTGACTTCAAACCTTCGCTGCCTTGCAACTATACTCTCTCACAGGAAAGGCAAAGTGAATAAACCCTAACAGATAATCCGAAAACGGAGTTCCTATGGCGACTTATCATTGTCATCTCGGCAACTCCTGCTACATCGCTGGTGCCATGACGTATCGGCTTGTCCTTTCCCTTGGATCCATCAGCTCCGTGGAGACGGGATATCAGCTGCATGGGTAAGAACTGATTCTCCATATCACCCTGCCCAGGATTGCGCCTTGGAGAGGATACTCCAGCTTCGCTTCACAGCATCGATACAACACGGGAAGCAGCAGTTTACCGTTTTTTTTTAATAAGTTATCGCTCGATTGTCGTAGAGTCAGATGCCAGGGATTGCTTCCGACGGTGGGAGAGACCAACTGGTCTCACTGGACAGCTACCTCCCACCTCAAGCTGGGCAGCCACCTGTCAATAAGGTGCCGTCCCGCCACAGTTCATATGCCTTACTTCAGCGGTTCTCAACCTTTCTAGTGCCGCGACCCTTTTAATGCAATTCCAAATGTTGTGGCGACCCAACCGTAAAATTATTTTCGTTCATAACTGTAAAAATGTATATTTCCGATGGTCGTAAGCGACCCCTGGCAAATCGTTGTTCGACCCCTGACGGGGTCGCGACCCACAGGTTGAGAACCGCTGCCGTACTTGGTGCATAGGGCTTAACGTACGCGAGAACCTGACAAAGGTGACTGCAACCATGGCACCAAGAAACAAAAACAAAAACAAAAAAAACGAAAACCAACACGGAAACCTTCAATCCTCAATCTTGGTACCTGGAATATCCGGACCATGCTGACTAGACTCTCTAGTGATCTCTAGGCAATCAGCGATATTTGAAAGACTTTAGTCATCAATGACTAACATGCAAGACTCCAGGTCGACATCGCCGCTCTACAGGAGAGGGCTACCAGATTTCTGGTCCATCATATAAGAGAACTGCACGTTCTTCTGGCAAGGAAAAAGCGCTGACGAATCCAGAGAGTTGGGTGTTGGATTCGCCGTCATGAACACTCTGCTGAGAAGGATAGAACTCTGTCAACAAGGAAACGGAAGACTGTTATCCATCTGCTCCCACACCACAAGTTCACAACTGAGCCTGTCAACCTGATCAGCGTTTACGCTCCCACAATAAGCTCCACCGCAGGTACCACGGATGAATTATACGACGAATTAAACTCGTTCATCGACAAAATTCATAAGGAAGATAACTTGATATTACTTGGGGACTTCAGCGCTAGGGTGGGTGCTAAATATGACTCTTGGCTTTCCTGTCGTAGCAAGTTTGGTAAGAAACCCTTATTACGTTTTAAACAATAATTTATTTCGTCCATGTCTTATAAGGGTCTCTATAAAAATGCGCGTAACTTGGATAAATTGTCTGCTGAATTTCAGCAACACATATACGGTCGTATACATATGACATATGCAGTCATGCAAATAAATTAAGCGTGCTTACTCTACTTATGTTATATTCTACATTCCCAATTAAAAAATCATATTACAAACCGTACTTTTCTGGTTGAAAACCTATTATTACATCTTACTGAAAGCAACATGATATCCCATTTTTAAAACAGAAAATGTATAGAATACATCTTTTGTTCCTTGTGTAATATGTATTCATAATTTAAAACAGGATAGTATCTACAAGGGTCGGATTAAGAAGGGGTTTAAAGAGTGAGTTTAAACCAAGCTATACTATGTGACAATTGACTTAGGACAACTCGATCTAGATTTAAAACCCCTACGCGTATTATGTATTGTTTGACAGAAATTGAAATTTACACTTAATTGCATAAACAAGGTGTCATATTTCATTCCAGCTCACAATGAATACAAGAATTTGACAACACAGATGAATCAAGTACTACAATATGATCCAAAACGAGGCACATAGATCAAAATCCAAAATCAATAGAATCGCATTAATTTCGTCGCAAGATCAATAATCAGTTGAAGCTAATAAAGGTGAATCAAATTAAACTTCACTGTATAAACAATGCATTGATGATGAAAATGTTGATTAATACAACACATTCTCCATGCCTATTACTATTATAACATACATTTAGTATAAAGCCAGTTCAAAATAAAAACTGGTGGAAGGGTAAGATTTTTTAATAGAAAAATTGTCCATCTATAATATGAATCTTACAAACCCACAAAAAAAAACAATACAAAACGGTCTCGACTCATCAATGTCGAAAAATATAATAACAAGAAGAAAATTTTTTATTTAAAAAAAATTATCCATCTATAATATGAATCTTACTGACCCACAAAAAAAACACAACACAAAACGGTCTCGACTCAACAATGTCGAAAAATATAATAACGAGAATGTGGGCACGCACGGACAGACAAAATTGTGAATCAAGTAAAGAATTTGAATGAATGGTAAACAACCAATTCAGATTAGTTTCTCTTAGTGGAAGAATGTTATCAGAGCTACTAATTCAAACTGTAATAATCACCTGTTTTAAATCTCAAAAAGTGTTCTTCTTTTTACGTGCTTACGACGTAAGAAAACCGCAGTAGCTCCGTTGGTAGAGGGTTAGAATCGTGTTCAAAAGATCGCGTCGTTGATACCCAGTCAGGAGAGATGCACTTGAAACAGTACAGATGCCATATGTAAGTGTACATGTACTTTCTATGGAATAAGTATGCGTACAGGTACTTTCTATGGCTTAGGTATGCGTACAGGTACTTTATATGGAATAAACGTGCGTACAGGTACTATGGATTGGGTATGCGTGCAGGTGCTTTCTGTGGAAAAAGTATGTGTACAGGTGCTTTCTATGTAAGAAGTATGCGTACAGGTACTTTATATGGCATAGGTATGCGTACAGGTGCTTTCTATTTAATAAGTATGCGTACAGGTCCATTCTATGGCACAGGTATGCATACAGGTACTTTCTATGGCGTAAGTAGGCGTACATGTACTTTCTATGGCGTAAGTAGGCGTACAGGTATTTTCTATGGAATAAGTATGCGTACAGGTCCTTTCTATGGAATAAGTATGCGTACAGGTACTTTCTATGGAATAAGTAAGCGTACAGGTACTTTCTATGAAATAAGTAAGCGTACTGGTATTTTCTATGGAATAAGTAAGCATACAGGTATTTTCTATGGATTAAGTATGCGTACAGGTACTTTCTATGGAATAAGTACAGCGGACTGGTATTTTATATGCTTAGGTATGCGTACAGGTCCTTTCTATGGAAAAAGTATGCGTACAGGTACTTTATAAGGCAAAAGTATGCGTACATGTATTTTCTATGCATGATTACACCATATAAATGTTAGAAAGGTATGTACGTTGAAAAGTTGATATGAAGGTCTACATAGAAAAGGGGGGAAAATATGGATAATTAAAAGATAATGATCTATTTATATTGTTGATAGTAAAATCAAAACTCTAAATTACAGATTTTGTTTTCTTTTATTTTCTTTTTTCTTTTTTTTTTCTTTCGCTTTTTGTGTTTCTTCGAGGTTATCAAAACTTAATATTTCAAATAAACCCAAACACGTGGCTGATTTTTGCTTCATTGAAACCTTAGAAGCTTATTATTGGTGGTGGTAAAAAATAAACAAAAAAAAAACAGGGCAAGAGCGACTAAAGATTCATGATGAACTTGACAAATTAGCGGAAAACAAGAAAATAAGGCTTTTTAAAAATTAAAATAATCGTAAGCTCAAAGATACATTTGCTAAACGTCGAGTTTTTTTTTTTCATGTGTTAGGCACGGACAATTATGATAAATAAACGTTCTTATAAATAGTAAATGATAGTACTAACACTAACCTACTAACAACAGGATATCTAGTTCTAATAGACTCTCTCACCTGCTATGTAGGAAAGTATAACGTATATCATCACATTAATGCTGTACTAAAAAAGTATCAGAAATTTAGTCCAGAATTGAGTTATACGATGATGTCGAGCGAATCATTTTAGCAAGGGCTTGGCGATATTATAAACTGTAAAAACATGGAATTAATGAAATTATGAAATACATAATAGATCTTTTAAAACAAACTGTTCAAACACTACATTAAGAAATAGAACCTGGAAAGTTACTGACTGAAGCAAACTACAGAAATATCACAGAGCTGATTGCTGGATACATAAATCTACCCGACATATATATAATTGAAGCAGATAACCACTAGGCCCCGGAGCGGTCTACATTGTTGGAATTTGCGTACTTAATAATGACGTCTATGAAAGCAAGTCATGCAATGCAAAGGTATTTTCGTCCACGATTGCACTAGGTAACCAAATTAAATATATATTTCTCTATCTCAAAATAGAGACAAGAAAATTAAATATATATTTCTCTATTTCACAAAAGAGACAAGAAAGACAAACATATTAAGCTACGTTCTTAACAAGTGCTATCACGAGAGACATGAACCTTCACGGAAATAGATCTGCAGAATTTCTTTAAGGAATCAAGTTTATGGTATACTATCACTTACTTTTTTTAAATATATAAAACAAATATATTCTGACAAAGCCATCGGAGTTGAACTGAGTTTGATATAAGATGCTCTTCACTCAAACTGAGGAGAACGCCTCCACACTTTTAATATTGTACGTGTCGCTTGAATGCCTCACTATGACAAAATATAAAAAATGAGCTCTCACTAAAATCCCTGCTTCACGGATATATCTTCAGCCTAGGTGGACCAATCAGTGGCTGTTGAATATTGATTAGTTGCCGTGACGAACTGATAGGGCGACAGTGCTATATTCTACCCCGGTTCACTTCGGAATTAGTCGCCAGGGCTTGCGAACCATCTACTGTACTTCTAACTTAATTCCATAGATACATTGTCAAGATGGGCGAGTGGTCTAATGGATTGTTCGGCTGCTTTGGTGATTGTGGGACATGCATCATTACCTATATCTTACCCTGCATCACTGCCGGTAAAAATGCAGAAGCAGTTGGGGAGAGTTGTTGTTTGTACGGTTTTCTGTCGATCCTAGGACCCATTGGGATCTGGTCAAGGGCTAAAATCAGAGGAAAAATCAGGGAAAGTAAAGGAGTTGATGTAAGTATGAAACATTCTAAATTATTGTTATTACCGTAAATAGCATTTACAATATATATTGGGCAACTGCGCGCGATAAAATATGCCCTTTAGATGGATTTATTTAAACGAGTCTGTTACCACACATGGATATTCGTATTCATAATAATTCTCATACTGCAAAACATCTTTTATTTGCAAGTTTAATATTTAAATCCATTTTATTTTCCCAAGAAAAAACGTGGAATTTAATTAGAAAAAAAAATTATGACATTCAAACGGACCGCGTATGTAAAGGATGTTTAAATTTTGGTGTGAAATTTATTGGTACTGAGGATATAAATGAGAAATAGTATTTTCAAAAAATATAAATCAATGAGGGATCTCTTTTTTATTTACAAGGTATTTGTCAGCATAAAAGTAGTTACAACCGATGCAAAAAGACCTAGCAATGCTCGTCTTCATAATATCAATGGAAACTGATTGTTTTTGGTACTGTATCAGGCGTTTACAATACATGTCTGACATTATTTCATAAATTTTGAGTATTTGTGCGAATTGGAGTACTTTATTTCTCTATTTTATCAACGTGTCTTTGTGAATGTTTAATCCAATCTTCAGCTGGCCGCAAATCACCTTACCTTACCAAGGTAGTCGCGGCCAACGCCCTATAAAACAATTCACGTTAAGGTCATTAGCAGACGATTTTCTGACCATTTTATCTGGATGGTAGGCAACCTGACAGATTTCTCCCATATAAGGCTACCAAGTCAGCACACACATTACAAATATTGATTCTGTCAGAAAGATTGTTTTCGGTTCGTTCTATTTATGTAAATTCTATAATATAGTTTTAGGCTCCAGCTGAAGTACGTTTAATCCTTCAAACTGATTGGTTGGTTCCGATTTGTACTGACCGACTTCCAGCAGTGCCAATTCGTGGCTGGATTTCGCTGGTTCTACATGTCTAAAAACAATAAACATCCACTTGTAGATGATGTAAAATAACTGATGGCTTGAACTCAGACTTAACAGAAACTGTTAACACTTTGTTGACATTATCACTGTATTCACCAGATGCGTCAGTGCTGGGTAATGTTGGTAGCAATTTGATTAAAATCAGATCACTGTCCTACATAAAGAAAGCGGCCACAGCAAGATTTTCACGTATGACAATGGAGATCTATTATTAATATAATTAGTTTGGTTGCCATGATATACCCATGTCTCCTATAGTATAATGCAACGCTGCTAGTGGTGCAATGTCCGTGTCGCCTGAAGTATTGTATTTGTGGCATATCCGTGTCGCATGTAATATACCAGTAGTGGTGGCGTATCTGTGTCACCTGTATTATAAGGTAATGCAGTTGCAGCAGCCTAATCATCATGTGGTTTAGTGTTTACTTTGATCTGTGTGCATACTTTAACAGCTTCATAAGTACATTTTGTAAGTTCATAGAACATTGAACATTTCTCTTCGTCTGAGATATAGGGGAGCATATCGGTCTAAAGCAGAAGTAAAAATTAAGACATCTTTTTTATCAACATATCCATCACTGAGATTGGCTGTCGTGTTCGTCTTTGTTTCCACAATAACCGAGGAGTTATCTCATTTAGGTGAGATATTCCTAATGGCCAGCCTGAGATTCAAACGCGTGATAACTGACACTGTCGATATTGACTCACTCAGTAACATGACTGTAATATCATTTAATCGTTTCAGGCAATCAGCAGGCTGTAATATTAGCAACACTTGTTTCATCATCATTCAGTCTGCATACATCTTTCTCCTTAAGGCGAGTTTGTACCTTTGCACTCAAGATTGTAACGATTGCAGGCTGCACTTCTTTTGTAATCATGTCATGGGCTGAATTCCATAGTGTTCTCAACCATCAATTTTAAGTTTGTAGTCATGCAGTGGCAACAACTCTGCTTTGGACTGCAACACAATAGCTTCGGTGAAAGAAGTTAACAATGCGATTCATTTGCACAAGAAAACGTGATACCTTTTCCGCCTTCGGCGCATTCTTTACTGCAATGTTTTTGTGTGCCAGACATCCATTGTATAGGAAGATAGGACCCAGCATGATGTCTGCTTTAGTATTGTTTTATTTATGTTACTGCGTTAACTAATTCAAAGAGTGGAACGCACAGTGATAGGGCAGCTGGAACTCTTTTATCGCATCATGGGCATCCATCGCAATGTTTCCAGATGGAAAAAAAGGATGAAATTTGTTTGTTTGCATATCAATTTTCGTTTTAAGCAATCCTTATAAAATTTAAGTTAACATAGTGTAGGGTGCATAAATCTGTCGTAATATTTCATGACGTTATTATTATTTTCATTATTATTATTATTATTATTATTATTATTATTATTATTATTATTATTAAATAACTTGCTTGTCAAAATAGATATGTATCTCTTTATTCAGTTAGGTTTTATTAAATCATCTCGTTCATATTACTGTAATAATTACTAGTAATATCTGAGTAAGAGATGATTTATCTGTGAGACATGGCTGAATATGTGAATGAAATATTAAATTTACCAGCATGACGTTCTGATAGGTGTCCTTTTGAAAACCACAACTTGCTACATGGCAGTATGTTGCTGTGATGGTGACATATGACTTTGTGACTCTATCAATCCATCAGTAATCTGTTAGTGCAACCTGCAAGATAAATTAGATAATCGTACAGTATGTTGTTGCTGTGTGTGTGTGTGTGTGTTTGTGTGTGTGTGTGTGTTCTTTTTACTGCACTGGGTTTGGCGCATATTTATCAAATTTCAGATGAAATTTTGCGCTTTGTTGACTAAAGCAGTTGACAAGGAATATGAAAACTGCAAACAAAATGTTTAATCGGAATCAGATCAAATGTTGTTTCTAATATCAGATATCAATGTCTTAACATTAAAATAAAGTGTTTAAAGTTTAAACAAAGAAATTGTTAAAACTTTATGAAAGTGTTTCAAAGTGATAAATGTCGATATAATATATAGTCCCGAATTATGTATTCACAAGGTGAAAACAAAACTAAAACTATAATACAAAACAGCTGCATAGTCTATTCCAGAAATTAACAACCTATATATTTGTTTGCTTTGTAGTACGTAAACTTGCCTGCACCTCTTTCTTCACTTCCTCTTAAAGTTTTGTACAACTACTTCTGCAACCTGATTTTCCAATGGCAGCTGATATGCAAGGCACAGTGTAGTGAAACTTGAAATTCCTTAGTATCAACAACATCATAGAACTGCAGATCTTTGACTGTAGGTTGTGTCCGTGTGGGACCTTGATTATACTTATTCACATTTTCAAAACATACCAGTTAATGCCATATGGGAAGTCATTTGTAATTTGTTCGCTGCAACCACTATACACAACCAAATTAAAAATTCAAGCATAACGCCACCTCAGATGCATCACATGGACAGCCATAAACCTCCCCAACACCTTACCTCTTTTGCCCCAGCTGGACACCATCAAGTGAAGCAGCCACCTTTCGAAACATGAGCATGTTGGGTCCATTCCCACTCATGTCAGCCCTACATTCGGATCATTGAGGATCTATATAATCCGAGGCTAAAATTAAAAGTGCCCATTGGGCACATAAACGCCTGGGGGAAGAGGCTCTGGTTCCGTCCACTAGGAACAATTAACAGGCCGCTGTGCGCGAACCTCATTAATTCAAAACAAACAAGCTACAGTCTAGAATCTTTCGCGTCGCTGCCAGGAAGATTACGCTGGAATTTTATATCATCCCTTGTTAACAGTGGTTGATGTCTACCGAGATGTGTGGTTAACTTTGACGTAACGCCTGTACGATATTTGCCATCTGCATCACAACTGTAACAATTACAACATATTCTCCTCAACGACACAATCCGATTTTCTATTTAGTAATGTGACTAGTTTTTACTGTGCCAGACGCAGAGTTGCCAGATACGCGGTTTTTACGCCCAATTGGGCTTCTTTCGAGGATGCGCGTTTTGGATTTTTGGGATGTTTCTAATTTGTGTCGCCGTAATTTGGACTGCATCAAATTGCTATTAAATTCTCCGCATTCAATTTCAAATTGGCGCTAGTGACGATAATATCTTTTAAAAAAACTTAATGAATCCATTTTTCTGGATGTATCTCCATAGATGTTATCTCATATACTTTAAAAAGTTTTAAAATTCCGTAACGGAACAACGAAGCGCGCTATTAATTCCAAATTTCAATTAAGTTAGCATATCAATAGCATATCTATGCTGATAACTGTAGCATGTAGGGTGGAGGCACTATTATCACTTTATTACTGTTATAATATTGTTAAATTTGTGGTATTTGGTTCTTATTTACTCTTCAGATTTTAATATATAAATTGGGCGGTTTTTTGGGCTGCTTTTTAAAGGTATTCGTGCGGGGGGGGGGGGTGTTGATCCTCGGTACTCTTCCCAGCACATAGCTGGTTCGAGTTGATTGAGGAACACCGTCGGTTAGCCAATAGTGTCTATGATATTGTGTTTGTACTCCCTGTCCACCCATGAGTGTAGATATGGTGTATATGTCTATGTTATTTTTTTTATTTATTTCAAATAAAAATTTTGATGACGGTTAATCTTTGTTTTGTTCATCAAATGTATTAAGTTTTAATTTACCCACTAAGGATTTCAGACTGATAATACTCTCCATCACAAGTAAGAGCTATCTTGTGACATATATTCTTCACTAGAGCTGAGGAGAATATTGATTTCTTAATAATCTGATTCCTGAACTTAGGATCGTACTCTTTTCCCATAGAACTATTAAGTTCCAGGGCCAATTTCCTCTCCTTTTTAGTATAGGATTTATTAATTATTACCCAGTTGACTTTGCCAGAGTCATTTGTCCATTGTGTGTGTGTATTTTGTATTTTTAAATTGTATGGTGTAAGATGTTTTTGTATGGACAGCACTATTTAAATCATATTATAAAGTTATCAACTATGTAAAATTTTATCGTGAAATTTTGAAAATTTAAGGATATAATATTAAAGATCTAAAGGTGCATTTTATTTAAATATTTTATGTGTAATTGTTTTCTAAGCTTTCCCTTTATATGCTGTGGCATTTCCAAGATATTTGTGTCTAGTAGCGTTGTGTTTTAACGTTGTCCAATCGGTTATCCATGTCCGTTGCAGTTGTTACCATGTTAACCAAATTAGTCTAGATTAGACTGTTTTTGAAATTCCGGAGCAGTTGTAAAATAACCACTCCAAAAATTCTTTATATATATTGCTGTAGTAGCATAAATCAAAGTAATGTAGAGAGTATAAATATACAATATATTTCAAGTCATAGATGTAAGTTCAGTTCAGGCAAATTGATCAGTCCTACATCTTTCAATTAGGTTACTTGAAATAAAGTTTTAGTTATAAAATGAAATTTGATAATAGTTTAAAGTAAACCATTCAAGTACATATGGGTTGTTAACTTTATAGGGCCTTAGCTCTACGTGTTTGATAGCCTCTATATGCCGTAGCATTAGAGGCAAGAGATAGACAGAAGAAGAAATATATGAGAAATTTTCCACTGTTGCTTGTTTGTAGACTATAGGTGGCAGCATGAGCACTAAGTCTATATATTTATATACGTGCGGGAATTGAAAAAAGTATCTGGCAACATTGACCAGAAGTTTACAATGCGTTATGCAGATTATTTCATAAATTGTGCGTATTCGTGCGACTTGGACTACTTAGTTCTGTATATTATGACATGTGAGCCTTGGTGAATGTCTAACACAGTGTTCAGCAGGCAGTAAATCACTTAAGCTTCACACGGTTGCCACGGCAAATGCCCTATCAAACGAATTCAGGTTAAGGTCATTAACATGCGATTTTATGACATTATTTACGATTGGTAGGCAACTTTACTGATTTCTCCTATAGAAGGCCACCAAGTCAGTCGGTACATTATAGATAAGTCGGTACAGTCGGTACATTATAGATAAGTCGGTACAGTCGGTACATTATAGATAAGTCGGTACAGTCGGTACATTATAGATAAGTCGGTACAGTCGGTACATTATAGATAAGTCGGTACAGTCGGTACATTATAGATAAGTCGGTACAGTCGGTACATTATAGATAAGTCGGTACAGTCGGTACATTATAGATAAGTCGGTACAGTCGGTACATTATAGATAAGTCGGTACAGTCGGTACATTATAGATAAGTCGGTACAGTCGGTACATTATAGATAAGTCGGTACAGTCGGTACATTATAGATAAGTCGGTACAGTCGGTACATTATAGATAAGTCGGTACAGTCGGTACATTATAGATAAGTCGGTACAGTCGGTACATTATAGATAAGTCGGTACAGTCGGTACATTATAGATAAGTCGGTACAGTCGGTACATTATAGATAAGTCGGTACAGTCGGTACATTATAGATAAGTCGGTACAGTCGGTACATTATAGATAAGTCGGTACAGTCGGTACATTATAGATAAGTCGGTACAGTCGGTACATTATAGATAAGTCGGTACAGTCGGTACATTATAGATAAGTCGGTACAGTCGGTACATTATAGATAAAGATTTCGACAGAAACATTGTTTTCGGTACTTTCTATTTCTGTAAATTCTATAATATGTTCTTTCAAGGTACTAAGAATTTAATGCAGCTACTACCAATATGGCTGGTATTGACGGCATGAGCTTTTTGCTTTCAACCCCAGCTAAATAACAAACTAAAAGTCTGTTTCCCGTATGTGATTATTACTTTTCTATCATTACAAGGCTTGTATGTCATCACTGTTATTCAGCTACCAAATACATGTACAGTGAAAATAACTAACAATATCTTGCATGTAAACATTTCAATGGAAAAGCCATCAGGCGCGTTGATGTTTATTGCAAGTAACGTATTGTAACGTATTAATTCAAACATTGCTATTCATTCCATGTACGTAGGTTGTGGTGTGTGGTCTGCTTTCTGCGTTGATTTTACCTTGAATCATCGGATTTAAGTCGGGTTCACTTGTCCGATTTTTCCCCAAAAGAACACATGAGAAGTATTTACTGTGACATATATCTTAATGTTACGTTTTTTTAATCATCGGACACACTTGAAGATGTATATATTAAAGTAAGACACAACTTCCTCAGGACATTTGTTATTAAAACTGATTCGAAGATGGAGTGAAGACTATTTTCCGGGGAGGGAGTGGGTGGGACTATAATAAAATGACATATTATTTAAAAACAATTAAAATAGCCCTATACTGGATTATAAACCGTGTAATAAAGAGCTTTTATATATGACTCAGATGTACGCATGCATTAAAATGATAATATCTAACAATAAAAGACCATCCATGGATCCCATCGGAGATTACTTAATAACATCAACATAATTGCCTTGCCTGCACGTACCAACCCGAATATCACCAGACAATGATGCTACCAAGTCGGTGAGTCGGACATTCGTGCGCAACATACACACTCGCATGTTCACCTAGTAATTTATTTTCATCCAAGTGTAAAATCCCTCTGGATTTCAACAACAGTACTGAGGGTACAAATGTACAAATGCCACTATACACCAAACAGATGGAAAGTACTGTAACTGAATCCTGGCATGTCTGCTTCGTACCAGAAATAAACCACCGACTCTGTCGCATCCTTTTTGGGAGATATGTGCATGGTCGAAATGTTATGGGGCTTGGTTCGTGCAGGCAAGGAGATGGGTCAAGAAGCCCGCATAGTATGAATCATAAATGTATGTATGTATGTATGTATGTATGTATGTATGTATGTATGTATGTATGTATGTATGTATGTATGTATGTATGTATGTCTCTCTCTCTCTCTCTCTGGAACAATTATAATAATAAATGTATGGTAAAATATATTCATTTGAAAAAGTTTCGTACTTTTGACCATCCCATTTTTTTAATTTCCTATTTTGATCATGGATTTTTTTCTCCATTTTTCTTTTAATCCAGTGAAACATATGGAACTTAACAAATCTACAACCCCCGTCTTTTTTAATATGTACAGTAACTGATAACTTCTTACAAACCTCGAGAACATTCAGCTGTATTATTTTTACTTTGAAACGTGTAATCGAGTATATTCTTAATTTTAAGTTATGGTTGCCAGACTTGTTTTCTACTTTATTTGTGGTCATAGACGGACAGGATGGTCAAACATAATGTTAAATATGGGCAGATGTCCTTTCTATATACCTGAATAATGTCATTGATTATACGTGTAAACCCTCATAAGAGAGTACGACAGGTGAAGTGCAAAACAGATGATATTGCTAGTAGTGTGTGCAAGCTTGACAAGCATTGACGCCGCATATGTTATTGTGTAATCAGGCACAACATGGCTAAAGGCATGATTTTTAATACTTTTTCCTGGTTGTTGTTTGTTTGGTGCTTTTTTTTTGGGGGGGGGGGCAGGGTATGATTTCAATTTTTCATTTGATTGTTTGGGGTTTTATTGGATTAAACACATTTCTCAGTGCACCATAGGCTATACAAGATGGCCAGTATAACCGATGGTGGAAGAACCCTACAAAACCCCAGTAAGCAGCAACGAGTTTGCTGAAAACTGCGTCATATTTGCTCTTGAAATCGCAGATAACTAGCGAAAGCCATCTTAGAGAAAGTACGGAACCGTCGTTCTTTTTCAATACGATGTATCTCCCATTTGCCATGTTCTCTGCTATGCACTCCGCTACACGATAGCTAACTAATCTGGAGATACAAATTTTAGTTGTTTACCTGCCTATGATATAGGTTTGCAAATCAATGCCGGATGCCATAAAACCAGTGAAATGTAACTACCTTCTACAAGAAAAATACCATTATGGATACAAGGAATTGAAATGATAATGTTGGTTAGGTATCTGCATGGACGTGAATGGGATTATAATATTAGATTATAGATTTATCCATACTTTCATCACGTTAAGTTGTTCGTTTATGTTGCTTTTGAGATGTCTGTGCTGCCTAACACATCTACAGTTGGGATATTGTCATTGTGTATAATGTTCATACAAGCGAAAACAACATTCCAATGTTTGTTAAAAGCTCACAATATTTAACGTTTTTAACATAAAATATGTACTTTTCTTATTGATGACATCGCTTCTCATTAAAATATAACCTCAAAACTTACTATATCAGTTAAACTGGATTAGTTAAGAAGATATATTCAGAGTCAACACAGGCTTTAGGAAGCGGAGCTCAAAGAAAGAAATCAGCTGACAAATCTGCATATTTATTTTATTTCGTAATATACTTTGCTACCTCTTTAAATATATAGATAAATAGCTGTATAGGTGAATAGGTAGGCTGGTAGGTAGAATAAGAAAAGAAATATCAAATACAATGTTAATTGGCAAAGGTTAGTGTACAGAATCAACAAAATTCCATGATCGATCATCAGTATTGGCTAAATTGATTATATATTAATTTGTCCACATGATATCTTCTTATTTCTGAAATACCTGGAACTCTAAAACAATGTGACACAACTAAATTTCTACTTAAAGCAATCACATAAATTGTCATCGATCGCGTTGCCATTCACTAAAAGTGACTGATGTTCAACCAACTGGATTAATCAGAGCTGTACTCTATAAGAGTGTTAGCAGAGAATGGAACGAGCTTACAAAGCTAAATCTGTGTATTGCTTTGAAAAATGTTCTAAATGGTTATTTTGTTCCTTCTCATTTTCTAAACTGTAATTATCATTTAATACCTTTGTATGTGCTGATATAGGCCTTTAACCTGTTTTTATTAGAATGAAGGTTCGCTATAGAAAATACGTACAACGTCCTACCAGACAGACCTGTTGTAATAATGCATTCCGTTGTATTTAACGAACTTTTGTAATAATGCATTCCGTTGTATTTATGGTATTGTTGTAATACTGCATTCCTTTGTATTTCAGGCACTGTCTTAACAGTGCATTACGTTGTAATTATTGAACTGTAGTAATATTGCATTCCGTTGTATTTAATGAACTGTCCTAATGGTGCATTCCGTTGTATTTAATGAACTGTCCTAATGTTGCATTCCGTTGTATTTATTAAGCTGCCCATTGTATTTAAAGACCAGTTTCTTCTCTTTCAGGGCGGTTTTTGCATGGATTGTATACTGCATTGGATATGTGGTCTTTGTGCCTTAGTACAGGAAGCTCGGGTACGTACACATATTAATTCTATGCTTTCATAATTCCTCCCCTTTTATTTTACTGTCCACCCTTTAGGGTTTTCCTCTCATAACATATATCGAATTATACACATTGTATGCAAATTGTGTGTCTATTTCCCTATTTCATAATATGTATTATAAAAGCGTTTCTATTCATTTAATAACCGCTACTGGTTAGAGCTTCCGCCGCGGAAGCGGAAGGTCGTGGGTTCGATCCCCGGCAGAGTCATACCAAAGACTTACAAAAATGGTACTAACAGCTGCCTCGCTTGGCGCTCAGCATTAAGAGGTTAGTGTTAGGACTGGTCGTCCTGGTGTCACGATAATGTGAATGGGTGGGACATCATGCTACATGTCTGTGGCATGATGACCCAGCGCTAGACATCACTATAAACTACCGCACTGCAGACATTGCAGCGATATGACTGAAAAATTGTTAAAGTTACGTTACAAATCCTAATCACACACACACACACACACACACACACACACACACACACACACACACACACATTATTCATTTAATAATACAAAAGTAAATTATGGCCATACTGAATAAGGTTATCTCTAAGCATGATCAATACCGTTTCTGGTTGCTTGGTTGGGTTAGGCGGAGATAAGCCTGACACGAACATAAGTATGATTATAAGAAGTGGTCGTTATATGACTTTTTATGGAGAAAAAGAAATTAGCTGGAATGAGATGTTTGTTCATCAGCATCACTGTCACACATTTTAGTAACGCTGATGCGACGACAATGAAGGGTGGCTAGTTCTGTTTCAAAATTCATTGTACTCTTTTACCTGTCACAATCTCTATATCTGAAAGACCCTTGCACAATGCGGACCAAGGTGTTTACGTTTACAGCGGCCATACTTTCATATTTATCTGACGAGTCCGATTAAGTGTCTCAATCGCCAGCATGATTAAAAACAAGTTGGATATATTTCAAAGTAAATATTCAGCTAACTGTTTTGCGGAGGTGTCAGTCCATTTGGATATGTTGTTTATGTGGTGATGAGTCTCGGGTCACGGTGGTCAAAGTTACATGAGCGTAACGTAATCAACTCTCCATTTCACCGTGATGCTTTTAAAATCACTTCTGGTTGGAGTTCAAGCTCTCCCACTGTGAACCCGTTCCAGATTTCAAATTATTCTGAACTTTTCACAATGTTCTCGTCTTGAAAAACACGAAATGGTTCTGTCATAATAAAATGTCTTTGATTATACACAGTCTACTCTTCCGCATATTTGATTTTCTTCTCGTTGGTCGAAAGAATTTGTT
Source organism: Unio delphinus (assembly GCA_029339505.1). Taxonomy (NCBI): domain Eukaryota; kingdom Metazoa; phylum Mollusca; class Bivalvia; order Unionida; family Unionidae; genus Unio; species Unio delphinus. Next base: position 17,607,408 of record JAQISU010000035.1, on the reverse strand, counting down.
GATTGCTACTTTATTTACCATCTATAGTCGGAGTCTATATCCCCGTTTGTTTGTACCCCCCTGCCGCTTTCAGTAAACGAAAAGCATAAACAAGATAAAAAGTCAATAAATCTTACACAGTTCATTCATTGATTTATAATTTCTAACCCGATTACGACCAGGGTGTCCATAACACCGTTATCGTCTGCGCGTCTGATGCTTAACGGAAGTTTTCATTACAACCATGGCCATCCTCGAGATCAATTTCCAGTTCCTGGACAAGTCCATTTTCAGCGAAGGGGCGGATTCATAGATACGCATGTATGTGCATATAAGGTAGATTTTATAGGCGGCAAATGGATATAACTCTTAACTCTTGTCGTATTAGTATGAAAACTTCCGTTAAGCATCAGACAAACGGGAATACAGACTCAGACTATATTACCTACATATATGTTGTGTGCATTGTTTGTACAACTTATCCTAACTATAATAAATTAAATTTCTAAAATGTGAATGGAATACTTAGTAACCCTTAAGATAATTTATGTAATGTTATTTAACCAGGTTTGGATTAGCTTGGTTTGTAGTTTTACGGAACAGTAACCAAGTTGCTTATTTGACAGTCATTTGTAAAAGTTGTAAGGAAATCTTTAAAAAAAATATTGCGTGTTTTAGCTATATTTGTGTGACGCAATCATATTTGATTGGCTGGAGATCTTGCAATGTTCAAGCTTAAGTTTCAGATGGTGGTTTTATGATAGCTAATCATATAGTATTTCACTTTTTAGCGTCACCTTAGACTTGCTGAGATTCCAAGTGGTACTAGCTTGTAAATAAATGAATTAGTGTATGCCTGAGACGGTGAGAAGCCTTTCCCACTTGGCCTCATGGTAAACAGTGGAAATGGGGATGTACATTTGGTTGTACATGTTATTTTATTCTCAGTGCCGCGACATTTATTTTTAAAGGTGTTATTTTTTCCTGCAATATGTCCCAGATGTGGTCAGCGGAATAACATATACATTTAAAATAGTGTTTCATATCCTCTCGCTCCTCTCTCATATTTCTGAACCATTTTATGTAGATTTGTATCTGGGGCTTTAATGGTCAAAGTGATCATTAAGGATGCGTTTTAATCCTCTCCTCAGACCTCCATATGTGTGGACCCTTTAACATCGTTGCTCTTAAATAGAAAGAAAACGCACAATTTGCATAGTTGATTAATTATTGTTAACAGCACTTTCAAGGATACAAAAGGCAGGTGGCATAGGCTAGCCTTTGCAGGTATTAAAATTTTCTGAGCAGTCTAAATATGAATCGCTGACAATTTCAAAACAAGTCTAGTTCCAGTAACATAAAAATCACTATAATAATATACTGTTAAAACAACCCACCAGCCCCAATACACATTTTGTGCTACCTACACACAGCTTAAATTTGATATGCTAGTGGAATAACCAATGTTACAAAGACTTGACAATTCAGTAATTCTACTCAAAGTTAAATGCTGTATTCCTACCTCCCTATTTCGTATGCCAATTTAAAAGTTGTATACAATATAATAATGACATTCACATAACGCTCTAATGACAACCATATATTGTACCTGCACTACCTGGATGTCAAGTACTTTCTTGGCCTCCAATTCCATCAAAGTATAAGCCCCATATTTGGCTGAAAACCCAGGTGAATCTCAATGAGCATCACCTCCACATATTATTTGCTTTACAGTACGCTCTTGGTTTAAGGAAGCTATTTGTTATCTCATACCATTTCAACTGCAGGTACAATATAAGATGTGTGTAACTTTGTAAATGTACGTTTACTGAAACTATGCATATTAATTCCCTCAAATAGGAGCAAAGCTTTTTTGCACAATTGATACCTGAGAAAAATATTGTAACTCTAGTAAACATATTAATCAATGGCATTCTTCCATCACAGGGCTGGCTTTCCCATTCTGAAATGTGCCCATTGACACAAACTTAATTTGTTGTGATCATTGTTCCTTGAGAAAATTTCACAAAAGTCTGGGAGGGCAAACAACATGATCTATTAACACTCGTCAATTCTGCCAAATCAGACTCAGACACCAGAACCTGTTCTGCGAGTCCTCTTTGTAGAATCTAATTTAATCTGAACTTTCACACATCGTTTTCTTTCTTGTGGTTTGGCCTGAGGACATGGTGCGAAATCTGATATGCTGAGTTCAGTATCATCTACCTCTACACAACACATGCACTTGCAGGTGTATCAAGCACATAATTTACATTGTAATTTTGCATTTCTTGCTGCATAAGCGGAAGGAGAAAAAATACCAACCAAAACGAGTATTATTGGCAAGAAAAAACATTTGTATTATCTCTGTAGTATCTTTGAAAAATATCAGTAGATACATGGCAACAAATGATTCATTACATTTATGACCGCACGTAAGAGGAAAAGTAAGTGTGTCTGGGATATAAAAATAAGTGTATTCCGTGTCATAGCCTAAAGCTCATATTTCTCAGGTGATAGTGAAAAGCACTTTAAATTATGCATTCAACTCTATTTTTAAATATATAATATTGTTACTCTAACGATAGCGTGTCCTCTTGTTAGTCTAATAAATTCTATACAAACGTTACATGTTCATACATGTTCTCAACAAAACAATTGACGGTTTCAGCTTTAGTTGCCAAGAAACAATTACATTAGCCTGGTTACGACCGCCAAATCGATAAAGCATGTCCAATCGGCGCTTAATACTGTATAAGCTGTTTGTTTACCGATATACATACTTCATTGTGTTAGTGTGAAGTTCCATCATATCTCTTTCCCAAATCGGTAGATTGTTAAGACAATATATTTTTTTGTTTGCGTTAAGAAATTTCTCGGTAGGTATGCATATTTGTATGTAGGTATTGCTGTATTGGCAAGGCACAAAATAAACTGCGTGTGTTGCTGTTCCGTAAAACAAATGTGGCCAACGAAATATATTTTAAAAAATGCTAAAATATAAGAGTTGTACCTTTTGTTAATATACAAAGGCAACCGATTGAACTTTAAATTAACAGTTTCGTTTCGACAAAGTTTTATCAGAAGTTAATTATATGTTGCATGTGCTAAGCGGCATCAGTGATAAGATAATGACAAAATATTGGCACTGCCAAACCTTTTGTAAATTTGTTGCGGCCGTATACGGTAAATGATGGCGGGTATTGTTCCATTATCGTGATTTTAGCATTGATTCAGTCTAATCAGGATTAAATACCACTAGCATTGGCTGGACCACTACTGTAAATTTTCATGATCTGAGATCGAGATTTTGCCAGAAATATCAGATTATCAGCTATCATAAATAATGTTATTCATTATCAAATATAATGTTGCATCATCATCATATATAACGTTGTATCATTATCGTATCAAATGTTGCAATATCAGCAAAATTATTAAATTCCAAACAATGCACATGCCATTGTACAAATTACCATATGAAAATTTACGATAAGGCTACTGACAACAGTACAAATAGTTATCACAAATTTACGACATATAATAATCTCATAACGTAGTAAGTACTGCCTTTGCTTCCATCAATACATTTCGATCATTGGAGTTTTTTTTCCCCTCAAATCCTAAGACTATTCCAAGTTCTTTACAGCTGCACACACAACAGCATCAAACAGCAGCATCGAGGTCAAACTAAAATCAGAAGTTGCTTTACATTTGCATACTTCATTGTCTATTATACGTCTCACAATGATGCATGTTTTCACCAAGGCATTGTACCTTAGGATATGGTTGCTAACAAACAATTTCATTATTTATCCTGGTTACCACTAATTGATTAAGCATTTGCAACTGGTGCACCATATTACTTGATTCCGTGAAAATGAAATGAAAATTTATCTCTTTTCCAAAGCGGTAGATTGGCTATACCGCGATATTCCAATGTTTCCACTAAGAACCTTTTCATATGTATGTATGTATGTATGTATGTATGTAGGTATGTAGGTAGGTAGGTAGGTATAAATGATACATAGATACTTCACGTGAGGTTCGTGTTGTTCTCATTTTTAGGTTTATTTGACTTTTGTGCAAACTTAATTGAATCTATATCAAAACTGTAATTGTGGTTAGACTGGTGGATATTGCACCAGCAACCATTTAATGAATAAGCTCATGACTGTTTACGATAGAAGTAGCTAATTAGGAGGAACAAGTAATATAGAATGCAATGTCCTTGGACAGAGGCGTAGCGATGGTATTTTGCGCCCGTGGACAAACTATAAAAATGGCGCCCCAGCGATCTTGTGACAGATTTATTACCCTTGTTTTCTTATTATAATGTAACGTTGCAAACCTCATTTTGGCGCCCCTGTACCTTGGCACCCGGGGACATATGTACCCCCCCCCGCCCCCCCCCCCCTCGCTACGCTTCTGTCCTTGGAAAAGTAATAATTTGACTGATATATATTATTCAAGTCAAGACTTTATGGCTTCTTGATCATTTGAATGACTTTGGTGGTGATAGTGTGTGACTGTCTCATGTAAATTGTTAGAAGTATATCCAAATGGCCATACTTCTGATTATAAGGAAGATTTTCATCTAAGTTTGAGTATGTTTGGTCAATATTGAGGAACATTAAAACAGGAATTACTCCCATTGTTTGACAAATACGATTTTATAACTTTCACAAAACAACGGCTGAAATCAGAATTCAGAAGAAGAAAAAATAGTGTGGTATAATTGTGTTGCTATAATGTAATGTAAACCGATTGTACCTTATGATGCGTGTTTTCAGGTAGTTCCGTGTCAAGCCGAAGCAATTGGAATCTCAGACATGGTTGCTAACAAACATTAACTTTGTTTATCCTGGTTGCATCTGGAAATCAATAATAAAACACGTTCTTGTTTAAAACACTGAGAAGACTCTCTTATGTATGTATGTATGTATGTATGTATGTATGTATGTATGTATGTATGTATGTATGTATGTATGTATGTATGTATGTATGTATGCGTCCACTGACCAGAGTTCTTAGGTACTAAGTATTGTCTCCGTAGGCAAATATTTATCGAAAGTTTGCATACGTCGCGCTGCATATCCCTGACAACTCAAGTTATTCTATATTGGAGTTTGTGATACCCAACCATATTTCACATACATATCGTACCGAGGGTAATATAATTCTTTTCCATGTTTTCAGACTTGTTAAAGGGTTCATACCCCAGTCTCTGATACCAATAAAAGAGAAAGAGTTTAATAAGTGTCTACCTTTATCATAAGCTTCTTTTATCGAATCGTTTCGTTTTATGTTGTATTTCAGAGGTATTCCAGCATACTTCTTACTTTCGAATACTGGAATTTGAGGTTTGTCGAACAGAAAAGAAGGGATACCGGTCATTCTTTTGCTAGTAAACAATATGGTGCAACTTTTATCTGCGTTGTATTTTAATCTAGACCTTTTCGCATAGTAAGAAATTTTATCCAGCGCCGGATTAAGCACCGTAGAGGCCCATGGCAGTCAAACTTTTGGGGCCCCAGACTCACGGTCACGGTCTCATGGGGGCCCCTGATGGGGCCCATAAAAGTCGCGGGGCCCATAGGAAGTTGCCTACTCTGCCTAATGGGTAATCCGGGACTGATTTTATCCAGCAGAAGTTGCACCGAATGATGTGAATTAGACATTACAGTTATGTCATCCGCTAATAAGACACAAGGCAGGTAGAGATCAGCAAGTTTTAGACCGCGGAAAGTGTGATCTAATTCAGTGATCAAATCATCTATCATTACAAGAAAGAACCAAGCAGACACAATACGACCTTGTCCTACACCCTGCTTAATATCTAAGCCTTTGGAGAGCTTGCCCGCAAATGCAACCGAACTTATTACTCTCTCAGACGAATCTTTCGTGATGCGCCAGGTCTTTCCTTTCATGCCAAGTCTGTACAGCTTGTAAAATAACCCGCTGTGCCAAACTCTGTTGAATGCTGTAACATTATCAAGAAATGTAGTATAGACAGGAATATCTTTATCTATATAGTAGCATATAGATTATTTAATGCAGAACGTTGCAGTGATACTGCCGCAATTAGCTCTAAAGCCCTATTTCAATAGATTTGGAAACGAAATCTGCTTAGAAAATATAAGTAGTTTATTATATATAATCTGTTCTATGACATTCTGAAGTACTAGAACTATAGTTTATATCACGGTCATTATTCATATATATTTGTTCTTCCTCCCCCGCCCCCTCTAAATATTGGTATTACCCAACCTTGTTTAAAGTGGCACGGGTACTTTTCTGCCTCGTACACGTTTGTTAATATAATTTCAAGCAACTGAACACTGGTTGAAGTGTACGTAAACAGTAAATGTTCAGCAACAAGACCATCGTGACATCATGCATTACCTTCATTGTGAGAGAACTAATTGCATTATTGATTTATTCTCTATTGGGAATTTTATCAAAAACTTCATCAAAGTGGGAATGGGTTTCTATACTCTGTTTTCTAACCTCTGTTAAAACCATCTGATAGTGATTCTATCCGTACAGATAAGTATTGTCAGGTAGTGACAAATTGAAAAAATGATTTGCCCATAACTCGCTAATAGTCATTGTCGCGTACAATTTTTGCGTTTGATTCAATCTCGTAATTGTAATCACGTTTATGTCTTTATTCCGTATAAATTGATAGATAAAGGAAATATCGAGTTATGCAGCCTCTCACTGAACTGTTCTCTATCGTACAATTCTTTAGCTTTCAACAATTCGTTTGCAAACATTTCCTTTGCTTTCTTATAGTTTGCATGACATATCCCCAGCCTCTTGGCCTACCATTAGAGATCCATATCCTACATTAAACCGCATTTCCGTGTGGAACGTATTTACGTTTAGTAGTTTCTAACAGGTGTTAGCGTACGGACAAAATCTCTTAATGGGCAGAAACCTAGAAGCTGCTTCATGTAAAATCTTTACCGTGTATTGAATAATAACTTCAATATCGACAAAATCACTAGTTCTGCCTTATGCAGTTTTGATAAAGATGCAATGCGTGTTGCTACCTTATACCTGTTTATTTGTTCCATGAGGCTTTCTTCCAATTCATGGAATAACTTGTATGTTCGTCGTTATCACGGATTTATGACATGTAATTACCTCATGAAGTAGTAAGTACTGCCTTTGCTTCCATCAATACATTTAGATCATTGGAGTCCCCCCCCCCCCTCAGACGTCAAGACCATTCCGTGTTCTTTAATATATTATTAACCACTGCACACATAACAATATCATAAAGTAGCATTGAGGGCAAACTAAAATCAGCAGTTGCATTATGTTTACATAATTCATTGTCTAGTATACTTATCACGATGACGCATGTTTTCACCAAGGCATTAGGATATGGTTGCTAACAAACAATTGCATTATTTATCCTGGTTACCACTAATTGATTAATTCTTTGCAACTGGTGCGTAATATTACTTGATTCCGTGAAGATGAAATGAAATTTTACCCCTTTTCGAAAGTGGTAGATTGGCTATACGGCAATATTCTAATGTTTGCACTAAGAACAGTTTCGTATGTATGTATGTATGTATGTATGTATGTATGTATGTATGTATGTATGTATGTATGTATGCTACATAGATATATCATGTGAGGTTCGTGTTGCTCTCATTTTAAGGTTTAGTTACTTAATTTGCAAACTTACTTGCATCTATATCGAAACTGTAATCGTGATTTGACTGGTGGATATTGAAAAAGCAACCATTTGATAAATAAGCTAATGACGTTTTACGATAGAAGGAGCTAATTAGGAGGAACAAGTACTTCAGAATGCAATGTCCTTGGAAAAGTAATAATTCGACTGATACATATTATTCAAGCCTAGACTTTGTGGATTCTTGATCGTTTGAATGACTTTGGTGGTGATAGTGTATGACTGTCTCCTGTAAATTGTTTCAAAGTGTATCCAAATGGCCAAACTTTTGATTATAAGCCATATTTTCATCTCAGTTTGAGCATGTTTGGCTAATAGTGAGGAACGTTAAAACAGGAAATAATCCCTTTGACAAATAAATTGTATAACTTGTCAAAAGCAATCGCTGTAACCAGAATTTAGAAAAATAGTGTGGTATGATTGTGTTGGTAAAACATAATGTAAACCGATTGTACCTTATGATGCGTGTTTTAATGTTGTTCCGTTTTTGCCGATGCAATTGGAATCTATCTCAGACATGGTTGCTAACAAACATTAACATTGTTTATCCTGGTTACATCTGGGAATCAATAATACGCTTTCTTTGCTCACGTGTTCTGTTTTTTTTTATATCAAAATGTTAATCGTGGTAAGGCAGGTTATTGTTGAGCAAGCCAACGATCAATGATGACGTTGATGAAAATTAAATTTTGTTGCCGGTTAATTGATGAAAAAGGTAAAAAAGAAAGAATGGTCAAATTCAGGGTTTGTTTCGCTGGACAGACATATGGTTACTGTTTATTATTTCTTTTCTTATTGTAATTTTGTTTTCTTACAGGAAATGAAGGGTAGCGGTGGACAAGCACAGTCTATGGTTCGAGAATAACATCCCAGATAAATTCAAGCGATTTCACATGAAAAACGTTTTGGTCAAACACCGAGAAAAAAGATGGTTCTTATATTAAAACATCTATATTTACAGAAGTCCTGCTTTCGATAACAGTGTTTCCTGGCAGCATCTGAAATTTGTTTTTATAGCTTTTACAACATGTATTCAATACCTATCCGTATTCTTTACCTAAAGGCGCTTTGTTAACATATACTTTAACTTGAACTGTAGATTTTTTTAAATAATTGTGAATAATTCTTCCCACAGTATTTGTCTTTTAATTTGCAACTTGACATCTGCAACAGAAAATGAATGTATACGAGTGTTGAAGTGTAATTTTTAAAATAAAGATTTTTTTACATTTTGCATGTTTTTAAAAAATTATTATCTAATCAAATTACAAGTTTTTTTTATTTCTTTCTCCCGATTTTGTGGCTGCATCAGAAGTTTCTTATTAGCAGTAAAATTACTTTGGGTTTGTTTACTGTTACTTGAGAATGAATTGTTGTGTTTCACAAAATCTTCCAACAGCATTAGTACCGTACCAGTCAATTCACATCTGTGTCAGTCTTTATTTAGAAATAAGTAAACTGAAAACATTGTCGCAATATTGCACTCAGAACAGAAGCCTAATGCTGGTGTTGACATTTTGTCTGGTTCGTATCCTATTTTGATCAAAGACCACAATGGTCAGTCGCTATTTTTGCCACCTTATGATTCATAAAATTTCATAATATGATAATCTGCATACATTCTCCTCTTTGACTGGTCTATTTCCAGCTACTAAGTGTAGGTTCAATATATGACCTATCAGAAGAGGCGAATCACATGCATATGCAAATATTTGTTCCGCTTTTTGTTGTTGTGCGATCATTAGCATTAAAAGCCAATGAATTTGTTGAGTGCACGTCAGTAACTATTAAACTGGAGTTTACTCCCTATAAATAACGCAGAAAAGCGACACGGCACGGAATAGAAGTAAAGACGGTGATTCAACATCCTTGATCTTTTTAAATAATTAAATACAGGATACAATAATGAAGGAATTATAAACACTATCAAATGTCAAGCGCGCGCGCGTGTGTGCGTGTGTGTGTGTGTCAGAAAATAAAACATGTAGCGAATAAGTGCACCATTGTTAATTATTACGAATATTTCATTATGTATGCTTGGTTTGTGGCTATATTGAGAAATTCCTCCACTTTTTGCTATTTTTTCTGAACCTTCATCGCCCGCATGTCTATGGGCAATTAGATTATTTGGAATACTACTAAACTGTTGAAAGAGCTGAATCATTGTGTATATATTTAATGAATTAGCTTTTTTTAAAGGCATAATATATAACGGACAGAAGAATTTTCTTTCAAATGCTTATTCTTTACATACGTTGTAAATGATATCTGTCCCTCAGTTCAAAATGTTACATAGAAAACAAACTCACTTCAAGAAACACATTGAAAAAATAAGAAGGAAAATATTTATCATGATGCTGTAATATTAAAAAATCTCTCTCTCTCTCTCTCTCTCTCTCTCTCTCTCTCTCTCTGCTGGTACGGTGGTATGTATATCAAAAGATGTATGAGTGGGAAATATTATTCATCAATCCACTCAACTTTCTATCTACAACGATCAGAGTCTATGTTGTTTTTGCATCTGATTAGTTACAACGATCTGCATAAACCCAGACCAACCACAACTTTATGACCTGTCAGTATGTGCGATTTGAAGTTAGACCTGACTTATAGGCGAGGATGTTCGGTAATCCTGGCAGTTTCGATTTTCCTACCTTATTAATTAAACTAGTGGACAACACAATGAAATTTAAAGAGTTGTTATTCATTTTCGATATGTACATGTTCTAATAAGCCTAACAATCATGACGGGAGCTGGCCCACCAACGTAAAATGCCTGCTTTTCCTTCCCAGATTTGTTTCTTGACAGGGTAAGAAAAATAATTGTTTGTTTCGTCTCGCATGAAGTGAGAGTATCAATTATAATAGATTTTTCTCCGTGATGGTAATATGAGGCAGGTATTGTTTCTTTTAATAAAAATGGATACTGTCAATTATTCGTATTTCAGGTAAAAAAAAAAACAACACTTAATTGAAAATGTTCGTGTCGTGGTTGCACCATAAATATTTGAGAAAAAAAATTGACTTTTCTTCTTTCCAATCATTCATATATTGTGTTTGTAAACTTCATGCAGCTTATGTCGACGTAGTTCTTCAATCTAATGCAATGCGCTCTCCACAATTTATTTAGATCACGTACAGCGAGCACTATGGCTACAGTATCTCGACCCTATTAACCTCTGATATGTACGATGATACCAAGCGGGTGTTTCCTAAGTTTTGATCATTATGCCGAAAACATCGATATCATTTCTAAAGTTCTTGAAAACTTGATGACCTTTTTAGCAAGGCTATCTGCTTTATATGGAATGCCATATTTGATACTGCAGTTGATTTTTGATGCTCCAAAAAGGTGATCGCTTTGAGTAATGAATTTAACTTTTTTTCCGGAGTTTATTAACTGTAATATATCTTCGTTTTCTAAGTATAGTTGCCGGCCTGTGAACTTTACCTTCCGTTTAACGACCTGTTCGTCCGATTTACTGACCTCATCACAGGAAAAGTTGCTGTAGTGGCACTTTTCATGACGGACTGATAACATGGCAGAGAACGTGCTGATAAAGCAGTTCCTGTCGGTACTTGTCTCGTGTTATTGAATACTGAATTCGCTCGCAGTTAACATGTGAAACAAAATTAGTATTGCCCCGAGTGGTCTAAAGCACGGGGGTTCGTATCGTTGCTTACAATCGACCGGTCATACATGTACTATATTATGATATAGTACATGTATGACCGATTGTAAGCAACGATACGATCCCCTGTGGCCTAAAACGCTCTCCGTTACGGATCACTCCCGTCTCACTTCTATCTGCATGTGTTCGAGTCTCGGCTCGGCCAATGTGGATACGTTAGAAAGCTTTCCAGCTGCTTCTCGTTCGTCGTTGGTTCTTTCTAGGGGTTTTTCCCAGGTTCTTCCTCCACCAATTATACTGGCAGCCATGTATAGCCTTTCTTGTGTTGAAAATGGCGTTAAACCCTGCAATAAGAACAACAACAACACCAACAACAAAATAACAACAACAAAATTAGTATTATTTAAACTCTACACCAAGAAATAGGCTTGTAAATTCTTAAATCAAGAAGACAAAAAAAACTTGACAAAAATTTGAAGCAGAAAAGGGTAAACTTTCAACAACAAAAAAATTAGTAAGAGATACGTTCGCTAAACGTCGTATATTTCGTCAATTTGGTATGGACAATCCTGATTTTAAAAAAGCCGCTATTAGAAATAACAAATGATACTGCTGATGCTAACCAGTTGGGGTCCGCTTGTTATAGTCAGATGGACTAAATATAGTAAATATCATTTCGCACATATTAATGCTGCACTTGCATTTAATGAAAGAAATAGGTATCACGAGTTTAGTCATAATCATATTCACTGTATAGAAAAAAAATTATTTTATCCAAATATTAGAACAAATGACAGAAACAAGTGCTTATATATATATATATATATATATATATATATATATATATATATATATATATATATATATATATATATATATATATATATATATATATATATATATATATTCCTATAAAAAAGCTAGTAAACTCTTACGTAAAAAATATAACAATGAAATTGGAAAAATATTAGCCGAACTAAGATATAGAAATATAAAAGAGTTGATTGCAGGATATGAAAACATTACAGTAATTGTCACGAGTATTAACAGTAGTTACGGACTATTAAAATTTACCACAGCACGTGTAGTTCTTAGTTATTTTTGTATTACATAATTTTGAATATTGAGATATTGATGGTGTAATCAATTATATTGTTAAATATAGGCATCCATTTACAGTGTACGTAAACAATATAACCGATGAAATACTAACTCAGTTCAATGTTGAGGGATCACTATCAATTGATGGAAATTTCGGAGACGCCTCTATACCTCATTTTATGCTATATTTAGTGATATTCTTTTTTATCCTAACAATAAATATTTTTGTGCGCTAATTGATAGAGTATCTGCTGGAAGAAGAAAATAAAACATATTTACTTTCAAATTTTAGAAAAATGGAACAAGTGATAGATTTTAACAATACGTCAGAGGCACTTCAAGAAACAGAGAAAGACGAGATTATACAGTACTACAGGTATTATCATAAACACAAAAACTTACCGATATTACGGTAAAATTTGAAGAAAAGTGTCTTATATACAAGTTATTCTGACCAGTTCAGGTATTGTGTCAGGAGTAGGTGTCACAATAGCAGACGCAGGTAAAAAGATTGAAATCGGCTAGTAAAAAAAAGCAAATTTCAGTTATAATAAACTGCTTGATCAAATACGATCGTATCTGCGCGGAGTGAAATACAATATGGACCACCTTTTTTTTAGAGAGTTTCGTGTGATTAACAGTATACGAACTGATATTTTACCGATACAGTACAAAAACAGTACTTGAAAAAAGTATAAAGTCAGTTGCGTTATGAGTGCCTGTACAGTATCGCTCAACAAAAAAGCTTGAACTGTATGAAAGTTTGAAATTATATTTATAAATATGTATAATGCTCGACTTACTAACAATAACCAAGAACAAGAACAGCAAATTAAATGATTGTTAACCCAAATGAATCAAATTTTCCCAATGCGTGGACGATAATGACATATGGAAAGCTGTATATTTTAGAAACAAGAGAATAGAAGGAACCCCATTCTAAGGCAAATCAATTATTTGTTAAATTTTACAAAGCTTGTTGTCTTCACTCTTTTGTATTATTTATTAAGAGCATAGACTCGTAACAGTAATAATTATATGAGGAGGAAGAATGAGATCATGAAAGAATGGCGCAGTAAGAGACGAAACTGAAACAGAAGGAAATACAACAAAGACAGAAGAAGAAAAAAATATAAAAACAAATTCTTTTGTATTGATATAAATGTGGAGTGTGAGTGCTTTTGACGTAGATTTTCCTCTACTGGATTAATTCACCAGTTGCTCCATTGCAAAGGAAGCAATAGCTTAGCGACCGACCATTTCCTGTTCGGGTGCGCCTAGAAAACTTCCGGTCCTCAAATAGCTTAAACAGATACCTTTTCTGATAGTTTAGATAATTTTAACTAACTGAATCCATTGTATATTGCATTAGCTGAAACAAAAAAAAAAACACAATTATTTTCAGGTAAAAGAAAACAAATCTGGTCAGAAAAAAAATCATAGTCGCCGCACACCACTCCTCTTTCATGAATGGTCCCTAAATTTAGCCTGACGTTTAATCTCGAGATTGCAACTGGTAAACAATGTGGACATTCTATTTAAAGCAGAAAAGTGGTCTGCTGTTGGGAATCCTATTTTCAATTTTAATTTACCAATCTACATTATGTATTTGCCTACCTATCACCACGACTCTACACGCTTCAGTTGTGTACACTTACTGCATTTTTTCTAGATTCATATGTAAAAAGACACGCCTGATTTGTTTTTATCATGTTTTCTACATGTTGACCTAGTTAAAGTCGCGCGTACATTTCCCCTCCTCATAGTGACGAAGAATGACCCTTACATTCAAAGATGAAGTTGAAGACAGTGACCTAGTCATGCATAGCCTACCATGACAAAGACACCCGTGGGCATCATATTAACATTTAAACTTCGCCGTTATTTTGTGGCTATATTATAACATGTCGGTTATTCTTATCCCGCGGCATTTGATTAGCTTTACTCATGGCAAGCTAATAAATGAAAAGGTTAAATTAGCTGCCCAGAGAGAGAAACCTTTGACTATCAGCAGACATTCACAAACCATTAGTCCTAAATCTATGTCTTTTAGTAAAAGTGTACAGACACCTGAAGTATTGTCAAAAAAAACCCCAATGCAGTTTTCCAACTCTGTCACTGATTCAGCCAGAAGTAATAAAGCATCATACAAACCAATATCAATACAAAGTAAACAAACTACTTTGTCTTCTATCAGCAAAGATAACATCCTCCTTATTGGTAGTTCCATTTTACATGGAATTAACAACAGAGGACTGAGGCACTGTGTTAGAAAGCATGCCATTTCAGGTGCCAAAATACAGACAATACTGGAAGATATAAAAATATGTGATCTCTCCAAGTTTACTAAAATAGTACTCTATATTGGAGGGAACAATGCCAGTGAAGGGACTGATCTAGAACTTTTTGAAGAACTATATGACCAATTACTTAATTACATTCATAAGCAAAATCAAAGCTGTCAGGTTGCATTGTGTGAAATGGCCCCCAGGGGAGATTGTGATGTGTTAGATATCAAAGGCTCGCAAGTGAATGGAAGTGTGATATTGTTTACAATTACATGAGTTTCCTGGATGAAGAGGGACAAGTGATGCAACATCTATTTGGAAAAAGAGATAAGATCCACCTGTCTACCAAAGGGGTGGAAAAGCTGGCAAAAAAATATAAATGCAGTTATTAATGTAGTCTGGTCTTACAGTCACATTACAAACTTCATCCATCACCATAAACCCAATGTAGGACAAAACAACATCAGACAATATGGTCAGCCATATCAATACAGGCAGTACACTATGGGATGTGATTACTGTGGTGAGATCAAACATTCAGCACAGGAATGCAGGCACAGACAGCCAATACAATGCCATCAGTGTGGTAGCTTTGGACACAAAGCCAAAACTCACACTAGATTTATGGAATAGGAAAGGGCAATGAGGCCATCTCAATTCCACAGGAAGACTCTATTCAACAGGAGGACCAATCTATCTATCAAGGACCGTCATATACACTGGGCATCCCTTGTCAAAACAGATTTGATCCCCTTGTTGATGCATGTTCTGAATGTGGAACCTTACAAGCTTCTTATACATATTCCAACAGGAACGATAGTTCAGATTTATACAATGATTATAAAAGTAGAAAATGCAGTTTTAGATAAACTAATTTTTCATACAGTAATGATAGTTGTAATGATGATCACTGTGAACATGGTTTTAATACTTTCAATGTCTCCTTGAGTGCCTCTAATAGCATTGATATTAGTCTCTTGAATTTAGGAGTTTCTAGCAAAGGTTTACACATAGGTCTTTAAATTTTCAGGGTTTTCGAGGAAAGATTGATCAAGTGAAGTTACTGTTAACCTCTCCAAATAATAATATCCATTTATTTGGACTCTAGGAAACAATGTTAACAGAAAATCAGGGTGAAAATTTCTTATATATTAATGGTTATGAAAAACCTTAACGTAAGGATAGGAAAGCAAGCGGTGGTGGGCTCCTTGTGTATGTTAAAACCGGTACTATTTGTAAAAGACGGAAAGACCTAGAAATACCGGAAATAGAATCCATTTGGCTACAGATCACTCCAGAAAAAGCAAAGCACTATTTAGTAGGTTTTGTGTATAGACTCCCATCATCACATACTGATTGGTGTGAATATTTTGAACTTCAAGTAGATAAAATTTCAAATGAAGAGAAAGAATTTTACATTCTAGGTGATATAAATCGAGACCTTCTCAATGATCAAATAGAAGGGAATTGGATGAAATTTATTGAGTCGTTAGGTATGGAGCAACTAGTAAATGAACCCACCAGAGTAACATCTACCTCTAAAACACTTACAGATCCTATTTATACCAATACAAGAGAAAATGTTTTGGAAGTAATGGTTCCAAAGATTGGTATAAGTGATCACTTTCCAATTTTCCTAACACGTAAAGTCAATGGCAAATCAACAAAAAATAATATCCATAAATCCATTACTTATAGGTCCTTTCAAAACTTTGATACTTTTAAATTCCAAGAAGATCTAGAACAGATTTCATGGAATACAATCCAAATCTTTGAGGATATTGATGATGTTTTAGATACTTGGACAGATCTGTTCATCAGTATAGTGGACAAGCATGTCCCTTTCAAAACACACAGGATAAAGAAAGACCATCAGCCAGGCTGGATCTCCCCAGAAATTTTAGAAGCAATAAAGCAAAGAGACCAACTAAAATCAGTAGGAAATCAAACTGAATATAGAGTATGGAGGAATAAAGTTCATAAAATGATACATCAAGCCAAACAAGCGCACTACAAAAAAGTGCTGGATGAAAACCAAAATAACCCGAAAGCTATCTGGAAATTGTTTGCAGGTTTTGGTGCAGGCAAATGTAAGCGTAAAGCTGAAATTTTATCCCTCAATCATGAGGGCATTTATACTGATACTCCAAAGGACATCTCATATATTTTTAACAACTTTTTTTGTTCAAATTGCTGATAAACTTAAAGAACCCAGAACTTCATCTGATCATCTGGAACTCAAACATTTTTGTGCTAAAAAACTACAAAACAATATAAAATGTGAAATTCCTAAAATGAGTCAAGAATTTGTGTTGAAATTTATTAAAACAATGGATGTATGTAAAACTACAGGACTTGATATGATTGGACCAAGGCTACTAAAAGTGGCTGCACCTACAATTGTAGAGAGTATAGTTTTCATTTGTGATGAAAGTATTATGTCTAATAAATTTCCACAAAGATGGAAAACTGCCAAGGTTATACCACTGCACAAAGCAGGAACAAAAGATGATGTAAATAACTACAGACCCATCTCTGTCCTTCCTTGTCTCTCCAAATTACTAGAAAAACATGTACATGATTCTTTTCTTAACTATTTAAACACTTATGATCTTATTCATGATAATCAGTCTGGCTTTCACCAGAATCACTCCTGTGAAACTGCACTTGTATCTTTGATTGATAAATGGCTGAAAGCGTTAGATCAAGGAGAAATGGTAGGCACTATTATGGTTGATTTTCGTAAAGCTTTTGATCTTGTAGACCATGAAATTTCCTTGAAAAACTAAAGATTTATCAATGTAGTGAAAACTCTCTAAACTGGTTTACTTCTTACTTAACCGACAGTGTGCAAAAAGTATCTTTAAATGGTCAACTTTCTGAAAGTAAAAGTATTAATTGTGGAGTACCACAAGGCTCTATCCTTGGACCTCTGTTATTCATTCTATTTATCAACGGTTTACATCTTAAGATTGGAACTTCAATTTCTTCCACTGACCTCTATGCAGATGATACTACACTGTCTGAGATTGGTGAAACCAAAAAAGTACTTGAAAATAACGTACAAGATGCTCTCAACAGACTTCAAGTATGGTGCAAGAAAAACAGTATGATCATAAATACAGAAAAAACGAAAGCCCTACTAGTTACAACACAACAAAAACGAGCAAGACTAAATAGCGACAAACTTAATGTTTTTTTTTTTTGACAATGTGAGCCTTAATATGACCTCTCAAGATAGAATTCTTGGTGTATTCGTAGATAACAATCTTATGTGGTCTATTCACATTAAACACATTTCAAAAAAGGTTAATTCTTATCTTTGGCTACTGAGGAAAATCAAAACATACATTCCTCTTCAGTATAGGGTCATCTTTTATAAAAGTTATATTCAGCCATAGCTGGACTACTGTAACGTAATTTGGGGTAATACCTCTAATTCAAACATAGCAACACTTATAAGGCTCCAAAAAGAGGGCTTGCCATTTAATTCTAGATCAATGTATAGACAATTTTTAGGATGCAATGAATAATATAAAGATTTTAACAATAAATAAAAGAATATTTCTTAGAAAAGCCAAATTGATATATAAAGTATCCAGAAAATCCATTCCTGTCTATCTAAGCAATATCTTTCACCAAAGAGATGCTGATGGTACTCCAAATTTAAGGTCCATAAGAAGAAAAAATTACATTATACCAAGGCCAAAGAAGGAATTGTTTAAAAAAAAGTTTTCAATATACTGGTCCAGTAGTATGGAACAACTTTCCCAGCGACATAAGGCAGGCTCCTAGCATTTCTTCGTTTCATAACCAATGTCTTAAATGGATGAAATCTTTAGAGAATTGAACAGTGCTAGATCCCCCCAAAAAATACTGCCTGCGTGTCTGTATTTTTGCATCATTTTCAAAGCTGAATGTTTCAACGCAGAATTATATTTTATGTTTCTTATATGTTTGTGTTTTTCCAGATGCCTGTGCATGTGTTCCAGGCTTGATACTTTGAAATTTAAAATTCCTTAATTATTTAGCGTTGAGCCAGACTCTTCACATCATGTTGTGTTATTGTATATATTGTACATAACAGATAGAAGGCCTCAAAGTAGATTAGTTCTGTAACTAATTGAGTTACCTTCTCTAAATAAAGTCTTTATTATTATTATTATTATTATTATTATTATTATTATTATTATTATTATTATTATTATTATTGAAAACTGTTGGGCACTTCAGTCGATATATTTATCGAAGAATGCAGACAAGAATATTTCCCCCCGGTTATCGTTGGTTAGTGGTTATGAAGACAAAGTATCGCACGTATTCTCTCTATACAAACACTTTGGTGATAATTACTATAGCAATAAATGGTTATTTAAAGTAAAATCTAGATGTTGGGTGCAGCTACGTATGGAGAATTCAAACAAATTATTAGTTAAATGTTTTAACAAATTTGGTAGAACAACGAATAAAAACGATCAGTACATTCAAGTCTGGGTAGTCAAACTCAATATGCCATCTAAAGGTCTTCATTACAGGAAATTTGAAGCTAGTTTAGATTTAGAAAAGATCTATTTTTCATTAGCAGTAAATATATCCAATAATTTAATTAAGCTTAGAAGTGCATATCTTAGAGGGTTTCCACTGCAACTAGTAATATATATATATATATATATATATATATATATATATATATATATATATATATATATATATATATATATATATATATATATATATATATGACAGCTACGTATGTGAACGAGAGACCAGAGGTACAACTACGGGGTTGTGATCTTGCACTAATAACATCATAAAAAACATGGTATAACACAACAATGACACCGATAACATCAAAAAATTTAGGTGGCCCACTACAGTTTGATATTACCGCTCCGGTGGCCTAGTGGATAGGTCGTCCGCCGCGGAAGCGGGAGGTCGTGGGTTCGATCCCCGGCCGAATCATATCAAAGACTTACAAAAATGCTACTAACAACTGCCTCTCTTGGCGATCAACATTACAAAGTTAGTGTTATGACTGGCCAGCCTGGTGTCAGGATAATGTTACTGGTTGGGACATCATGCTACATGTCTGCGGTATGATGCCCCAGTGCTAGACATCACAATAAACTGCCTCACTGCAGACATCGTAATGATATGACTCAAAAATTGTTAAAGCTACGTTAAACATCCTAATCAAACAAACAAACAAACAGTTTGAGATTATGCAAATGGTTGTTTGGAGACATATAATTTCCCTGGTTTTATTCACTGGTAATACTAGACATTTTCATGTATTGTATATCTTACGTATGATTTAAAGCACTTTTAATTCTCATTAATTTGTTGTATAAATGATACATGTAGTTTCGTATAATATTTTAGACAAAATGATCTTACTTCAGATGGCACCTGTCCAGTTCCGCTTGATCATTTCACTTCATGGACTTAGAGGTAAATTTTGAAAAAGAGCTGATAACATTTTTATATTTTAAATTCATTCATTGCGAGTTCTGAAGTCAGAATTGTCTAGTTTGGCAGTCATGTTCCCTATTTTAGTAACTGCTAAATACAGTGTATTTTAGACTGATTCAGGCAGATTTTTTTCAGCACATGGGAGCAGTCATTTCGGTTAGCTCTACGCTTAGATCATATAAAATGTCCAAAAGTCAATATCCAAAGAAATTTCAGCAACATTGTAGGAAAGTAAAATAGAAGTATGCCGTATTCTCTCCACTGTGAATGTTGCAAATATAAACAACTTTACCAAGCACCAGTCACTCTTTCAGCAGTCTATACTATCGGAAGAATGCCTCCCCCCAAGAAGAAATACAAGAACAACATGGAGGCAAACAGATGCGAGATGTAGAGCAAGACAGCTGAGAAGAAACGAGCAATTACAAGAACGGATAAAATAAAATGAACAAATGCAATAATATTCGTGATGAGTGATGCAAGGGAACATGTAAAATCCTTACAATGTATGTTCAATAATGAAAAAAGAACATATTCCTGATTATAATGATGATGGGAAGGATGTTGAGTGAGAAATGAAAACAATAAATAACAAAAATAATACAATCTATTTTTCATTTCCTTATATCTAGCATACATTTTTTCAATTTCCCCCACACTGCACATGCATTTTCTATAGCTGATTTTTGCAAGTACATGCATGTACATACAATTAATTGGTTGGAAGATGCGTGGATTTCAGAAAGGCGATTTATAGGTAGGTAAAACAGAGTCAACACGACTCCATAAATTATAACAAAATGAGCACGTATAACCACATGAACAATAATTATAAGTATAACAAAGTTAGAAACCTTATGATAATCCATCATGGCAGCTTATAGAATACAAAATCAATACATTATCTTAAACCGTCACGCGGTAAAGATGTGACAAGTCTAGGCTAGCGAATTTGCGTTGATAACAACAGAGGCATTCAGAAGGATGAAAGTGGAAGAATTTCACTGAGAGGTATCACTTTTATGACATCGATTATTTGTGTTCTGATCCCTGTAATTTGCTTCGATTATGAAGGCGCTTTGAATCGCGTAATTCAGAATATCACGGGTGTAGGAACTTTAACTCCAAAGTATTCATTACTTATATGATACAGCGCAAGTGAACTGACCTTAGGAAGGTTAGTGACACGAAGACAAGATTGGGATCCATTAAAAAATCGAGATAAATACTGAAGAAGCAATTCACCCAGAATAATATCAGAATTACATTGTCAAAAAGCATATAACCCTACCACTTAGGTCGACCAGGTAATAACTTATTAAACCGAATAAATGTAAAATATCTCTCTCTCTCTCTCTCTCTCTCTCTCTCTCTCTCTCTCTCTCTCTCTCTCTCTCTCTCTCTCTCTCTCTCTCTCTCTCTCTGCTTAGTAATTTGAAAAATTTACAAATCCTCAACGTGCCTGTGTGTGACAGTGTGTGTGTGTGTGTGTGTGTGTGTGTGTGTCCTTGTGTGCATGCGTGTGTGATATAGTAAGTAATGTACATTTTGTGATCTAATACTTATACGGTTGTTACTATTGTAAGTGTTAGAACAATCGTGGAATTAAAGATGGATTCTGTTTCTTTTTGTGTCGGCAAACTATAAAGCAGATACACTTTGCAAATTTATACAGAAATAATATTGACGTACACGTACAATGTTGCAAAGTGTAAAATTAATTACAATTAGTAACTGGCAATTGTAAACGTATTAGTATTTTGGTCACGTATTAGTCTACACTTGCAAAGTAATTTCTTTCTTCCTTAGCACTGATTTAAGTTCTTATCTTGTTGCCAGCGAGATTAAAGCTCAAGTAAAGGTACAAATCTTTATGTTATATTCTGTTTACTTAAACCTTTAAATGGGAATAATGAGTGTACGATTGTCAGAAGAGGAGCGTAAGTATCTTGCTGGTGTTTACACATGGGTGAGGCCAGATAGGTATGCTGGACTGGAGCCCGTCAGTGAAACGTAGCAAAGAGAACAATTTTTGTGTTGATTTTGTGTTTGATTCCGGATCGAATGGATAGCAGTGTCGGGTAACAAGCAGCGGGGAGGTATGCTCTGATCGTGGTACTTTAAGCATGATTCTAACAGCTGTGTTTATAGTGAATTTAGACAAGGGCTTTTTGGATTACATTATTGTGATACATCGTGTCACATTATAAGGATTAACCAGATTTCAACATGTATGTGTTAGACCCTGTGGCTAATAATTTCGCGCTGTAAATATTTATGAAGGTCAATTCGGGGAACAAAGGTGTCAAGCCAGTTAATTGACATGCTATAAGATTCGTAACTCACCTTATTTTGGTCAAGCCAGTGACACAACAATTGCAATCACAGGTAAGTGATGAAATTTTATTTTTGGATCAAAGGAACGTCGTAAATCCACCCTTGACAGATTGTTGGGAAGGGGCAGCGTCTGATAATTATTTGAATCAACATCTACTCGGAATTGAGCAAGACGTGGCCAACATTATAATCGCAAGCTTAAATATATCATCTTGAGAACTAAACGTTAGTAGTCGCTAAACCCATCTTGCGTGATTAAAGGGAAGATAAGCTATTCCGACGTCATTCGAAATTGGCGGTTAAGGAGCTTCTGTACAGGTCAGTGAATATTTGCTCGATTGTTGTAATATATTGCTGCAAAGTAAAATGTACTTTAACTATTGCAGTATGTATACTTTTAGTATGTATAATTCAGAGGTGTAGCTGGGGGTGGGGGGGGGGGGCAGGGGGGTACATATGTCCCCGGGCGCCAAGGTACAGGGGCGCCAAAATGAGGCTTGCAACGTTACATTATAATAAGTAAACAAGGGTAATAAATCGGTCACAAGATCGCTGGGGCGCCAATTTTATAGTTTGTCCCTGGGCGCAAAATATCATCACTACGCCTCTGGTAGAATTACCATTTATAAGGTGATTAATTCATAGTGGTTGATATACATGCATATTTTGAGATATGATAAATGTTTATGTATATAACTAATATTGCAATTTGCTATTGTAGATTTCCAAATGTTGAATTTCATTATAGACTTTGTGTAATGGTTGCTGTGTGCAACATTAGTTAATAGGGATTTGCTTATTTGTGTATACTTTGTAGGAGTATCATATATAAACCGTTTACACATATCAGGGAGAATGTGTATTTTGATGGGCACGAATGCGTGACCAAAAACGGTAATGGCTTATCTGATGATATTAATATTTGGTTTGAGTTTACATAGCTAGGAGAATATGCTATGATTATGTCCTATTGTCTTAATACAGGAAGCTTTAGGGATAGAGGGAATTACCCATGTGCAGTTGGTCCGAGTCTCTGGAAGGCAAAAGAAAAAGGAAGAACGGAGCCAGATGTTTGGTGGACTGGAGGTAATTGGATTACCAGTACAGAAAGGTCATACAGATGAGCAGGAATAAAGGACAGGAGGAAAATTTATCACACTAAGTCAGATGATGAAATAGGCCGTCACTTGGTCGAGTGAAAGACGAGGGATATGGTTTTATATATTCAATTTCGTTTGAGAAGTGACTATCTGTTATTGAATGATATTGAATAGGTTGTTTTTTTTTATATTTCACAGTTTGTGTATTCATTACTTTAACTCTCGGCACTGCTGAATCGAAGCTTTGCATTTCTCTATCACTACTTCAATGTCTGACAAAAACGAGCCAGAGTGGGTCTTCTGTAATAATTTAAATAATATTGGGAGCACCCCACACCAGCTTAAATAAATGAAAACGTTTACACATCACTATATTCAAGGTCATTGACACATTATCACATTCGCGACTACAGGCACATCATTACATTCAATATCGGAATTTATTTAGAATACCACAAGAATTAAATTGAAACTCTATACACTTGGGTGTGTGATAGAACATTTCTATTGGACGTTTTGGTATTTAATTCTCAATATTATGTTCTTTCTTAATTTTCCTTTTGCATTCTTGGGAAGTTAATATTTGTTGAATTGTACACAACTTTATTGGTTTTAGCTCTTTTCCGTTCCTTAAGTTAGACCATAGAGTGTTAACACATGAATGAGTTTAAATTTCCTACCAAAATTAATTATTCAAACGGAAACAAAATAAAATTCAACGACACATTTTACTAATCTTAACAAGGATATTAAGTATATTTGCCAACAAAAATGTAGTTTCAAACCCCTCCCGATTCTTTATTGACACGGTTAAAACAAGTTTTTTTGACGTCTCGCAAGAGATAAAGATACTGAAATATTTTTGTTCAAGAGTGAAATAGGTAAAGTTGTATAAGACATAATAAGCGAATCAAGTTTCAAGAAAAATGAAACGACCTAATTGAAAATATGCGTTGCAATAATATTCTTCAAAAATATGATACCGAGAAAGCTGGTTAAACTAGTACTAGAGTAAAATGTAAATTGTCATGTAAATCTTTCCTGATCAAATACTTTTGAGATTTACATGGAGACGGTTTTCCTTAGCCACTCTGTTAAAATGTTAACCTCAACTTAAAAAATCTCTTTCAAAATCTCGTTCGAAATCTCGTTCAAAATCGCCGAACACAGTCTCTTGATTTGTTAGAGCAAATTCAAAATCAAAACTTGGATTTGAGTAAAGTTTTATAATCTATAGGTGCGATTTACTTGACGTTTCTCCTTTCCAATCGCATCGATCTTTCAACCGTCTTCAAACTGTATGCAGCTTACGGCGACTGCACAAATTCTTAAACCTTACGAAATGCACTCTCTTCAGTTTAAATCATAGAGTGGTGTAAAGCAAGACCACCAGCGCCACAGTATCATTCTAGACCCTATAAAACTGTGGTGTACTGGTATAACGAATTGTCGTCTTATCGCTTTTGATCAAAATGCCGAAAACACGGATATTGTTTACACATTTCTTGAAAACTTGACGCACGTTATGGCAACGCTGCCTCTTTTATATTTAATACCGTATTTGATCCTGAATGGTGATGTCCATAAAGTAATGAGACAAGCGATTGATATATTTCGAGCTAAATTGTACATTTACATTGTTAATTTGAAGATCCTAAAACTGTTTCGTAGAATATTTCCCTAACACCCCTGAGCCATTCAGTGGCCAAGTGGTGCAGGGTTTTTCTCGCCTGGGTTCCTCCATCACCCGATATACTAGCCACCATGCATAACCTATCATGTGCTGAAAATATGGCGTCAGACTCCACAAAAACACACAAACATTCTCTTTACTTTTGTCATTGAAGTTAACTAGTGTTAAAAGGGATATTCCTGAAAAAAATCATTTCTTAGAAAGAAAAAAAAAACGATTGTTTAACGATGCATTTCATGCTCATATACAACAATGTCATATTTGGTTATTTGAAACAACGTCTGCTTGCCAAAAAATACATAGATTTAGTGTCAATATCGGCTATATTCGCTCAAATTTAGCAAAACTAATAATACGTTTAGATTCTATGATATGTTGAAATAAAGCAAAAACATCCTTATTTTTGGTTTGATAAAAGGGGAGTGAAAATTGGCCCGATTTGTGATAATTTGCACATTCTTTGTCACTGTCCTTTGCTGGTTCGGTATATTTTGTTACCAGTTATCTAAGTCGGATATGAAAGCCATAATACAATATGCCCATATAAGCAGGTTCCAATTTACTCTTCGATATTGCCATTAACTTTTGATATGTGACAGATCAATTCAGCATTGCAAGTTACCTTCAGGCATGCAAAAGATCAAGGCAGCATTGCCCGTTAGCTGTAGATATGCGACAGATCAATTTCCCTATGCTCATTACCTGTATGCATGTGGCAGATCAAAACAGGATTACCAGTTTTCTGAAGATATGCGACAGATCAGATCAACATTGCCCGATACCTGTTATATGCGACAGATCAGTTCAGCTTGCATATGGACATGTCAAATGCAAGCTGAAGAGTAGATATGGGATATTGCTTCTGACCAACAGATATGGGACAGATCAATTCAGAGTTACCATGCAACACATTTATTTATAAACACAACTTGGCGGCTGACTAGAACAAGGATCAGTAAGACATTACCATTAACAAGGATCAGTAAGACATGCTCGCTGACAAGGATCATTAAGACATGGACGCTGACAAGGATCAGTAAGACATCACCGCTAACAAGGATCAGTAAGACATTGCCGCTTGCAAAAAATCAGTATGACATGGCCGCTGACAAGTATCATTTAGACATGACCGCTAACAAGGATAAGTATAACATGGTCGCTGACATGGATAAGTAAGACATGACCGCTAACAAGGATCTTCAAGACATGGCCGCTAACAAGTATCAGTGTGACATGGCCTTTGACAAGGTCCAGTAAGACATTACCTCTGACACGGATCAGAGAATCATTCAAACTGTACTTGCATGGGTATTATTCAGGCGCCTTTTCATTAAAAGCAAATATGGTGGCCATACTTCGCCGCCCCCTCCTCTCAACTGCTGCATTATATCTTGTTGCATGACTTCGTTGGCATATATGTTTCTACCACTTCATATATAATGTGTTTGGTATCAACCAAACATTTAATTTTATGTCGTGCATGGAATCTGTTGGTAAAACAAAGACACAGCCCGTAAAGAGCTGGAATTTAAAAAAAAACATCCATTGTCTTATGTTACGGCTATTGGATTTAATTTTATTTATTTTTAATTATTGGGTCCAAATTTATTATTTAGGATTTAATATTCATTAATTGGGAAATTGTTCTAGAAAGTTCAGCTTAATCACTTTCTGTAAATAGGCTGACTTAGATTGTAAACAAGTTTTGACCTTGGCTTACAGTGGTCTAGTTTCTGACCTTGCTTTGAACATTGTAAACAGGTCTTCAATTTCATTGGTTAATTTTAGGGACAACATTCTATTTTTAGTTCTTAGGGGTAAGAAAAATCTAGAGTATGTTATTTTTAGTAAGGTAGTCTCTTTCTGTGACCTTCCATGACCTTCTATCAATTTCTAGAAAAGAGCATGATCACTTGTTTACTTCAGAAAAACAATATATATAGCTGTATTTTAGAAGCTGACAGTAGTAGAAGTATTGGTCTGCAAGTTATTGGTTGTGTATTTATGTTTGAGTGTTAATATTATTCTGGACTTGTGTGAATTCGTAGGAAAAGAAGAATTATTCTATTTATCTGGAAAAGGACATATGTTTCATAATTTCAATTGGATGATTATAAACAAGAACTGTACCACGTGACATTGTCAGCCATTTTGGATTATTACATCGTCAAGATCCGAACCTGGAACTATTAGAACATTTATTTATCAGGACTTGAAATTCCATTAGTGGATTATTTTGTGAATTCTATATTTGTTGGATTTGATTCTCTAAAACCGTAAGTTTATTTATTTTATGAAAATAATTGTACTTAATAAAATCATTGTTAAAGTTATACAAGCTTGTTAGTTTTCACTCTTTCTGTGTTGCTGCTTATTCGAGCCTAAGCACGTAACATAGAATTGGTGGCTATCGTCTCGGGATTGAGATTGAGATTAAGATTGAAATAAATTGGAATTTAAATTTGAATTTCCCCTAGTTTTTGAAAAAATTTAAATCTTTAGTGAGACTAGCACGCTTGTATCAAAATGACATCTAAGGTAGAGATATTTCTTTCTAATCCTACCCAGGATCAATTAGATCTTTTCAAAAAAGACGAGTTGGTTCAACTTGCCAGAAAATACGATCTTTCTGAAGTGAAGGCGTCTTTAACGAAACAAGATATCAAAAAGATTTTGGTCCAGTATTTGGTAGAACAGGATGTTTTTGAACAAAGTGCTTTGATTCCAGTCAGTAAGTCTACACCAGACTCTGACATTAAACTGAAGGAATTAAAATTAAAATTCAAGATGGAATTAGAGTTGAAAAAGCTAGAATTTCAGGAAAGGGAGAGAGAAAAGCAATTACAATATGAGAGAGAGGAGAAAGAGAGACAATTACAATCTGAAAAAGAGGAGAGAGAGAGAGAGAGAGACAAGAGAGGGATAAAGAAAGACAATTACAATCTGAATTAGAGTTTAAGAAGCTGGAATTTCATGAAAGAGAGAAAGAAAGACAATTACAATTTGAAAAAGAGGAGAGAGAGAGACAGGAAAGGTTACAAGAAAAACAAATTGAACGAGAGAGAGAGAAGGAAGAAAGGGAATATCAGTGTAAAATGAAAGAATTAGAGCTGGCAAGTGAGAATCACCGTCATACTTCAAATCAGAATTTTGATTTAGCAAGGAATATTAGATTAGTGCCCCCTTTCAAAGAAAAAGAAGTAGACAAATATTTTATTCTTTTTGAAAAAGTTGCAGAAAATTTAAAGTGGCCAAGAGAGAATTGGACTCAGTTACTACAATGTGTAATTACTGGTAAGGCTAGTGAGATTTACACTTCACTGTCTGTTCAGCAAAGTGGTGATTATGACGTAGTTAAAGAATGCATTTTAAGAGGTTATGAGTTAGTTCCTGAAGCTTATAGGCAAACATTTAGAAATTACAGAAAAGAAGCTGGACAAACTCATGTCGAATTTGCTAGACAAAAAGAGCAGTTGTTTGATAGATGGTGTTTAGCCAAGAAAGTCGAGCAAGATTACCAAAATCTCAAGCAAATTATATTAATTGAAGAGTTCAAAAACTGTGTCCATAGTGATGTTAAAACTTATCTTGAGGAGCATCAGATTGAAACCTTGGAAAATGCTGCTCGAGCTGCTGACGAATATTCTTTGACACATAAAGTTCCTTTTGTTAACAAGACTTCTACTCAACAATTTTCTGGCAGAAAAGAATTTCCGCCTAATTCAAGCCCTTCTAAAACTCAAACTAACACAACTTTCAAAAATCAGACTTCAGAGAAGTTTGATTCTAGATCCTTGTCTCTTCCGACGTGTAACTTTTGCAAGAAAAAAGGACACGTTAGTTCTGATTGCTATAAATTGAAAAATAGGCAACAAAATCAAGATAGACCAGTTCCAAATGCTCTTATTTACAAGAGGTCAAGGTCACAGTCATGTATTGAAAGCAATACATTTGTTGGGTCTAATAAATCCCAGTCTGATTGTGATATGGAGAATTATGAACCATTCATATCGAAGGGTTCTGTATCACTCTTGGGTGATTCAGCCAATCCCACCCCTATTAAAATTTTAAGGGACACAGGAGCCTCTCAGAGTCTTTTATTATCAGGTACTTTGCCTTTATCTGAGAAGTCTTCTTCTAATGAAAGTGTTCTTATTCAGGGGTTGGAGTGCTGCTTTGTTAATGTTCCTCTCCATTGTGTAAATTTGTCATCAGACTTAGTGTCAGGACCCGTGACAATCGGAACAGTCTCGGTTTTACCTGTTGAGGGAATAGATTTATTGCTAGGCAACGACTTAGCTGGGGACAAGGTTGTGGTTAATCCACTTGTAACTGACAAGCCTAATTTGGATCAGAAAGTTGATCCAATTGAAAAAGAAATCCCTGATATATTTCAAGCTTGTACAGTTACTAGAGCTATGGTAAAGAAAGCTCTTGAGAATGAAGTTGAAAAGGGCAGTATTCCCTTCGTTGACATATGCATGGGTCAGGATTATGTTATTGAGGGCAGCATTCCCTTATCTGACTCCTGCATGGGTCAGGCTTGTGTTGAAAAAGCCAGTATTCCTTTAACTGACGCTTGTAAAGGTCAGGTTTTCAATGAGGTCACATTTACTTCTTGTTTAGATCAATCAGAAAGTATTCATCATAGTGATCCTCTTTTGACAACTCATTCTCTTTATTCTAATCAGGGTGGTGATTTTGAGAGTGATGTTACAGGATGCAGCATTCCTTCAACTGGCACTTGTATAGGTCAGGTTTTTGATGAGATCACTTTTACTCTTGGTTTAGATCAATCAGAAGGTATTGATCATAGTGATCATATTTTAATAACTCATTCTCTTAATCAGGGTGATAAACGACAGTCACTTGTCGTTGAACAGGAAAAAGATCCTGAGATCTCCTGTTTGTTTCAAAGGGTCATAAATGAGACTGAAGTTACTGAAGTTCCTGTCTGTTATTTCATTAAAAATGGAATTCTTATGAGAAAATGGAGACCTCCCGAGGTACCTGTTGGTGATAAATGGTCAGTGAACTATCAAATAGTAGTTCCAAAACCTTACAGACAGGAAATACTTAATCTGGCCCATGAAACTCCTTTGGCTGGTCATTTAGGGATTAATAAAATGTATCACAAGATCTCGACTCATTTTTATTGGCCAAAAATCAAAAGTGATGTTGCCAAATACTGTAGGTCTTGTCATACTTGTCAAATGGTAGGAAAACCCAATCAGATGATACGTAAGGCTCATCTGCAACCTATTCCTACGTTTGATGAAACATTCAGTGGAATTATGGTAGATTGTGTGGATTCCTTATCTAAGACCAAGTCAAATAATCAATTAAAGTTAAAAATGAAAGTAAGGTTTGATAGAACTGAAAGGGAGAGAACTTTTGAGTCTGATAATGGAGTTATGTTACTCTTGTTCATTCTTCTTACTTTTCTTCAAATTAGATATTACGGCCCTTACAAAGTTAAGAAGAAAAGGAATTAAGTTATAGTATTAGTGCTCCTGGGATCTAAATAAATTATAGGAGTACCAGTATATTGAAAGAGATAGCCATGTTAAATATATAATTAATTTAGTTGTACCAGTCCCTCTTAGTGAAGGAATATCATCAGGATTCGACTGATATTGGAGCTACGAATTGTTGGAATTCAGAAATTATAAAAAAATCTAGATCAGAAACTTTCACATTTGCAAGTGCAAGAAAGAAATGAACTGAAAGTTATTATTATATGAGCACTTATGTCCAGATATTTTTACCAGGACAAACAAAATTTTCATGACGTTGAAATTGAAAATTCCAAACAGCATCTATGCTGGACGAGTCCACTCAAACAGGAATATTTGAAAAAGGAAATTCAATATTTGCTGTAGAATGATTTTATCAAGCCCAGTAAAAGTGATTGGAGTTCACTATGCATATTTGTTCCTAAACCAGATAAAACTCTCCGTATGTGTATTGATTATAGGAAGGTGAACAGAGTGACAAAAACAGATTCATTCCCATTAACAAGAATTGACTATTCTATTGATAAAATTGGGAATGCCAAGTACGTCACCAAATTCTGACCTTCTGAAAGGATTTTGGCAGATTCCACTACGGAAAGAGCAAAGGAAAACTCAACATTGCGACTCCAAAAGGACTCTATCAATATAAAGAAAGTCCATTTCAACGTCTCACAAAAATGATTATCTCTGGTCTAGAGATTTGTGACGTCATCATCTACAACGACACCTGGAGAGAACATCTAGCAACAATTAGAAAATTCTTTGACAGACTCACTAATACGTGTCTGACTGTTAATTTATTTAAAAGTGAGTTCTGCCTTGCTAGAGTGTTTTTTTTTAGGACATTTAGTGGGACATGGACAAGTTAAAAATTTGAGGCTATTTCTTGATAAAATAATTGTAAACACTCTTTCCCGTGTATAATTCATTATATTGTGTAATTTTTAATTTCAGATGTAAATTGGTTTGTGATAAAAAGAAAGTTTTATCATATAAACCTTTCTTTTTATTTTATGGGGGAAGGTGTTACGGCTATTGGATTTAATTTTATTTATTTTTAATTATTGGGTCCAAATTTATTATTTAGGATTTAATATTCATTAATTGGGAAATTGTTCTAGAAAGTTCAGCTTAATCACTTTCTGTAAATAGGCTGACTTAGATTGTAAACAAGTTTTGACCTTGGCTTACAGTGGTCTAGTTCCTGACCTTGCTTTGAACATTGTAAACAGGTCTTCAATTTCATTGGTTAATTTTAGGGACAACATTCTATTTTTAGTTCTTAGGGGTAAGAAAAATCTAGAGTATGTTATTTTTAGTAAGGTAGTCTCTTTCTGTGACCTTCCATGACCTTCTATCAATTTCTAGAAAAGAGCATGATCACTTGTTTACTTCAGAAAAACAATATATATAGCTGTATTTTAGAAGCTGACAGTAGTAGAAGTATTGGTCTGCAAGTTATTGGTTGTGTATTTATGTTTGAGTGTTAATATTATTCTGGACTTGTGTGAATTCGTAGGAAAAGAAGAATTATTCTATTTATCTGGAAAAGGACATATGTTTCATAATTTCAATTGGATGATTATAAACAAGAACTGTACCACGTGACATTGTCAGCCATTTTGGATTATTACATCGTCAAGATCCGAACCTGGAACTATTAGAACATTTATTTATCAGGACTTGAAATTCCATTAGTGGATTATTTTGTGAATTCTATATTTGTTGGATTTGATTCTCTAAAACCGTAAGTTTTTTTATTTTATGAAAATAATTGTACTTAATAAAATCATTGTTAAAGTTATACAAGCTTGTTAGTTTTCACTCTTTCTGTGTTGCTGCTTATTCGAGCCTAAGCACGTAACACTTATATTAAAAACCCAAGACCTAATTGTATCCAATATATTAGTAGAAAAATGTATACTCAGGTAAAAGAATAAAACAATCTGGATTCGAAAGATAATCAAAGCCCCCACTCCCGGCTCCATATGGTTGCTCCCATAACGTTGCATTCGATTTTGAGATTACTAGTGCGGAACTATGTAGATTCAGCATTTAGTGGGGAAATTAATTTCCTTTTTATTGGTCCCAGTTCACTTTAATTTTCCAGCCCTTTCATATACTAGTCTGCCAAATATTACCAGACAATATGCGTGCGCTTCGGTTGGATACACCTATTGTATTTATTAGTAAACTCGGATGTCAAAACATATGTTTGATTTATCTCATCGTGATTTCTACTTCAGTGAGCGAGAAACAGTCTCACAGTGGCGACGAACAAACCTTTACATATAAAGATGAAACTGAAAAAGGG
Source organism: Unio delphinus (assembly GCA_029339505.1). NCBI lineage: Eukaryota > Metazoa > Mollusca > Bivalvia > Unionida > Unionidae > Unio > Unio delphinus. Next base: position 17,574,262 of record JAQISU010000035.1, on the reverse strand, counting down.
ACTAAAAGTAAAAGTATTTACTTAATTATGCATAGCTTACATATACAAAGAAGCGTCTCGAGGCATATCCCATTGAGTTTTAAACCTCGAAATTATTGTGTGGCTAGATAGAATTAATGTCCGCTGGGTATGTTAAGTTGTATTTTATTTGTTTTACTCATGCTATGTGGAGTTTGGAACTCAATACAACGGCTGAGGCAATTGTACTAATAAATCAAGAGATGAAACTGAAGATAAACTTGTACGAAATGGACGATGTACTTGGATTTTGCACAAACACCCAATACAAGTTCTCATTTCTCATCAGAGGCGTAGCGATGATATTTTGCGCCCGGGGACAAACTATAAAATTGGCACCCCAGCGATCTTGTGACCGATTTATTACCCTTGTTTTCTTATTATAATGTAACGTTGCAAGCCTCATTTTGGCGCCCCTGTACCTTGGCGCCCGGGGACATATGTACCCCCCTGCCCCCTCCCCCCCCCCCAGCTACACCTCTGTTTCTCATATGTTTTTGCTTACTCCTAGGTGCGCCCGCCCTGATAAATCTCGTTGATACGTAAACAAAAATAACTCTCGGAATTATTCTTACCAACCACCTCGGCTTTTTTTGCAAGTCAGAAATTTTCTGTGTTATGTAGGCGCATTAATTTGCAGTAAAAGGTCAAACATTATGTTGACCCAAAAAACGTTCTTGGCAAAAAAAAACCCCACCCTCAGTCTGTTAGGACCACTTCAATTATTTTTTATTCGATTAGATTAAACGTAATATTTACAATGAATTTTCATCGTTGTTTCGTAAATAGCAGCTTTGGTCTGAACTGCAAATATATGCATACATTGGAATTAGGATCTGTAGTTCTGACCTCGAAGTTGCAAATAGATCGGCATGTTCCGCCACCTTTGTTCTTGTTTACTCTCGCTTTATCCCCGAACGAGGTTCAAGTCGGTTCTCCAACACAACTCTTGACGTAAGGACAATATCGTTCTCGTGTAAAAAGTATTGCCTTCGTGCCTCGCTCAAGGACACGATATGAAAGTACAGAATATAAAAGACCGTTACCTGGCTCCCTTTATAGTTGATAAGTCAATGTTAAAGTGCTGAATTTGTAATAAAATGCCATAAGGAAACATTCTTGTGGGATGTTTTATAGACATTCAAAAATGTGAACCAACGCATGACTAGGCAAATGTATTTGCGCCGAGAGCAACACAGACGTCCATAAATATCAAGATGCGATCGTTCCACTTGAGAATGCATTCTCGAAAAGACTGTCATTTATTTGATATTAAGCCCCTGAAATTTCGCTTGAAAACGCAGTTGCCTTTGAATCGTTGAATTCAGAAAAACGTGGGTTTTGGAAGTTAACTCATCACTTTTCACTACCTATCGAACACAGTGCAAGTGAAAATTTACATTGGGAATAATAATGTGACAGTAAATACAGATAGATTTGCACCTTCAGAAACAATGTTCTCAGTTTGATTTCTGTGCCGTTTATCTGGAAGAAAAAGAAAAGATTAATGCGAGCACCGAAAAATATTTTTGTAAAACTGTTTTGTTTTCTATAAATGTGTGAATAAATTGAATGCCAATTGATAGAGAAAATAGCATCCTATAGAATAATATGGAATGGTAAGTGCTTCACCCTGGACATATGCGAAGGAGAAAATTTGTACACTTAGCAAATAGCATAATGTAAATTCCGGAAGGTCGTATGGTACTCTCTGACTGATATCAAGGCCGACTTGCATAAAGTTTACGGATATAACTCTCTGTCATATTTAACAATTTTGTGGTGGTTTCGTAGTTTTAAGTTTTTTTCGCGAGTGTTTGGAAGATAGTGGTTTGAATGTGATGAGCAACATTTCGTCTGCCGTTTTCAATTGTCAGGATTCAGACAACGAAACAAAGCACTCAAGAATTTCTCAACAGACTCGGGCATCGTGTGTATCAAGGTGTAAACAGAACAGTTTGAAACTAGCGTAAGCAGTCATACTGAAGTTATTGCAATAAACTCAAAAGCGTTAGTATGATGATGGAGGAGGTTTTTTATGTTATAAATTAAACAAATTGGACATGTCAATATATATATATATATACATATATATATATATATATATATATATATATATATATATATATATATATATGACAGAGCATATTTTTTCATAGTCAAAAATAATTTTAAAAATCCTGAAATTAAGCATTCTTTCAACTTATTATTACATTTACGTAAGTTAGCACAAATAAAATATGTCCTTAGTAAAATCGTGCAAGTTTAAGCCTGTTCAATGCACTCGTGCCCTTCAAGAATATTGTGACAATTTCTTGCGCCAAAACGGTGATGGAATTCGGACAACAGTTGAGGTCACCACTGACGTAGACAAGCACAACAGCTCCTTTCATGAAATGTATCAGCAACTTGAACATTGATGAAATCTCCCCCCCCCCCCCCCATACACCCCCCGACCACGACCCCAACTCCATTGAATCTATACATACTCCCTGATAAACCTTAGACCTATACATATATCCGAACTTTAAAATCTGACCAGTTCCCTCCACTTGTCTCGATCATGTGCCAATACCTGTGTCTCCGCAAAACTTTTCCTGGTCCATTCTGTGATGTTGTCAGTCCACTTTTTTTTTTATATCTGTCTACCTCTCCTTATGCCGCCCTGGACGATGACCTACAGGACCGTTGTGGACAGACTGTTGGCTCTAGTGACATGGTCATACCATATCCGCTTTCTCTTTTTAACGTGGTGAGGAGGTCTTCATATTGGCCTACTCTGCGCCTGGCGGTGTTACGCACTTTTTCATTTGTAATGTGATCCATGTAAGAGATGCCAAGGCTAATTTTTTTAGCATTTCATTTCTGTAGCATTACTCGTTTTTGGTCTCGTAATGTATGGTTGGATGTATGGTTCGATTATGGAATTCATTGACAAAATTATCATTCTATTTTGTATTAATGATAATAAACACCTACTAGCGTAAGTACCATTTACTTTAATACTGTGTCAGGAAATTTAAACAGCAGTGATGGGAGTTTTCCTCTCTTGATGTCAGCGCAAGTGATTACTCGTGTTTGATCTTGTAATGTATGGTTGGATGGATGCCCTACATCTCGATTAGCCTGGAATATAAGGGGACATAACTCTTACTAACAAAATCTTACTTCTGAGGTTTAGTTTTCATATAGACTCGAAACGAACGATTCGCAATATGTGAAAACCGTTCTGAACAGAAAACATAATATGAAATACATTTTCGGGGGAATGAGGAACAATAAGCACGAAAATAAACCACCAGCTGTCGATTATTGGTTACGGATGTTCACGCCTGCAGGGCCGGACCTGCTATAGGGGCCCAGGGGGACCGGACCCCCCCCCCCTTTGAAAAAAAAACAAACTATTCACTGCTTTTGATAAAAGATGCAAAGGGGTTCCGAATTTTTTAATTTTTTTTGTATTTATTTATTTTTAAAATATTTTTTTTAGTGTTTTGCAGTTTTTAGTCACTTTTTTTAGATCCCTTTTTCAAGGTTCAGATTGCACCAGATTGCACCATTTTGCATCCTTGAAAAAAAAAATTATGGGGGGCATGCCCCCGGACCCCCCTAGAAGGCTCGGCGCTTCGCGCCTTCGCTTAACCCAATAACAAGTTTGCCCCTCCCCCCCTGAAAAACTTAGGTGCTGCCCTGCGCCTGTGAGATGGACTAAAACTACGGGTACGAAATTGACAGAGCTTCTATCTTTCCTTTGCCAGTTCTAAAAGTTTGTATTCTCTTTTGCATATAAAAATATCGACAATTATGTCTCGCCTACCATTACAATTATTGCAATGTTGGCTCTATGTGAAGAGTGCTTTTTTAAAACAGTTTTAAGTGCAAGCTAAAAATATATGAATCATTCATTATTTGTTACTTTCAAAGTTCAATCTTACAAAAGTTACATTTTGTTGTGGGTTTTTTTTTGCGTCTCTAACGTGACAACGATTTTAGGGACTGCCATATGTGTTTCATCTAAAGCGCACGCACACTTTGTCTTTCTGTATTCGGTGCGAGTAAAATTTGCGATAATTTAGTCTGGAGTGTTTTGAGAGATGGGCAGACAGAATTAACATTACTGAAAGAAAGAAAGAAAGAAAGAAAGAAAGAAAGAAAGAAAGAAAGAAAGAAAAAATGAAAAGAAAAAAATGAAAAGAAAAAAGAAAAAAGAGATAGGTTAGAAGTCGCTGAAACGTACGACACCATTTTTGGTTCTGCTATTTTTTTTGCGGTAATTAAGATAACCACACATTCGATGTGAGAAATGTTTATTGTTCTCATTCATTCATCAATTTCGTAAAAGGTTTTGTGATAAATGACTGCTTTACATTTCGCTGTATAAATCAAATTTAAGAGATGTCATGTGTTTCACAACACACTCTGCCAACATTGTTGCAAAGTTGTCACTAATAAAAGGGCGGGCGAAAACAAGCACCATCAAAACGCGCGTTGTTCTATCGCCAAATATACAAAAATTTGCAATTATATGGATATTTTAGGATATACTTGTTCAAAATCTTGCAAGCATAAGTGCAATAGACTATGGTTGATGATCACAGGTTTGCCATCAAGGAAGAAGGGGCAGGTTTGTATGTCATAACAGGCATGAACATTTGCTATGGTTAGTAATGGATGTAACTCTAGTGTTGTGATGATGCAATTACCTTTGCTTTCGAAGATTTTCACTGAAAACACCATTTTAAATAAACACATAAATGGTGCAGACATCCCTGGCAGAATACAACAGCATATAATCAACCGTTTGAAATTCCTGCTACTGACCCATACATAATACTCTTCTCCTGAAGGAACACGCATGATTTTGTCATAGTTATTCTTTGGAGAAAGATAGCAAAAGGCAGATGGCTGAGTCACTCCGTCATGGCATTATTGTAACTTATGTCTGCTCTGTAACATACAAAATAATATAAAAATATCATTAAGTTCTCAAAAAGATCTTATGTAATAAAATCCAGTTTTTACTAGTTTACTAGTTTACAATGGACATCAATGTTTACTTCATCATTATCTATTTTTTAAAATCTTCACAATATATTACAGGTTCTACTTATTTGCAGCTTTTTCACCACCAAAATTGCCAAAAAGTAATGAAAGGATCAGTGGCGTCGCTAAGGGGGGTACGGGAGGTGCGGACCGCACCGGGTGACACCATCTCAGAGGGGTGACACCAAAAGGAAAATTTTAAATAAAGTAAGTTTAATGTTAAAATAACTATAACTTAATGTTGTTACAGTTCTTAAATACTTTTACCTTCTGACCTTCAATTAATTTGTTTTTGTTCTTGTCATTTTTTATACTTTGGTCTTATTTTAAGAAGAAGAAATCCATAGTGGAAGTCTGGAGGGGTGACACCATGAGTTTACCGCACTGAGTGACACCAACCCTAGCGACGCCGCTGGAAAGGATTTATCAAATTGTTTATATATTTGGGAAACCCTAATTGTTATTACAGAACCACTGAATTACAAAAACACTAAAAATGTAATTAATAAATCTAACCCCCCCCCAACCCATTTTAGATATGGATATACTGTTGTATGGTGTTACCATTTTTAATGACAATACAGGTTATTTTTCTTCCTTAATTATTATCATTTGGGTCTCACAAAGAGCTTGATTACATTATTTAATCATCATTTACAGCTTAAGAAATGTTAAAAAAATCTGGATATGTTTTGGAATGATTTTTGAAAGTATGTTCTTTTACTAAAAATGGGGTGGACAGACTAATGGACAGCCAGTAAGACCGAATCCATTTAAAGATTTCCTGTCAACTTTGTTATGCTGGTAGTTAAAAGAAAATGTCATCAAAATACTACTAATGCAATAAAATCAATCCAGAACAGACCTGTTTCTAGCAAAACTATTGGTATTAAACAACTATCGGAACGTTTGACTACAAACAATTACTTTAGCGTTATTTTATTTTCATCGGTCACAGCTCCTTCAAAGAACACATTTATTGTCACAAGTATTATGTGGTTACGCTCTGATAAACAGTAACAAAGAAATAAATTTTAGAAGTCCTAATAATAAAACTTTCTATTGAATTCAAGTTCGAGTCCCAATGCAAATCCAGTAAATAAAGCGATGAGGTATGCTGTAACCTATATAGTACCGTTGTCTACAGTTCCTTGAAGAACTACAATAAATAATACTCCAGGTTTGAATTCCGAATACAATTTCAGGAAATATCTTTGTCCAAGAATTCTGTATGACCACTCAAATAGTTCCAAGGAAAAGAATTATTGATTTCATTTTTTCTTCTTCAAATTTAGACTCGTCTGTCACAACTAAACACTTTTCAGTGTACAAGTTAAAACGCTTAAACTATGAAATATCTCTCTAAACATCTCTTTTAAATCTAACTTCTGTGCAATTAAGAAAAAGCCCGAATTGCAAAAGTGAGGTCACATGATCATGCTTACATATTAAAGGCATATTATCCCAATATGACTCTGATAAAAAACAATCATTTTTTCTAAGAATAATAATTTTAAAAAGAAGTTCTTTACTCCACTGAGCGATTTCTGAATAAAGGTTGGAAACTAAATTTTATATTTAAAGAAACCTAATCAAGTAAATAATATTACATTACAATAGGATGTAATAGAATTTGTCAAAAAAATAATACTAAAACTAACAAACAATTAAATTAAATCAAATAATAATATTCTTTGTAAAACTGTCTTAAGTGCAGAATGGAGTTCAAAGTTTACACATTGTAATTTCAACTATTTAACCTCACCAATTACAAGAAATCAGAATGTCTATATGGCACTACATGATTCAATCTTTGAGTAAATGCATACATATAAAAGTTCTATCTATCTATCTATCTATCTATCTATCTATCTATCTATCTATCTATCTATCTATCTATCTGTCTGTCTGTCTGTCTGTCTGTCTGTCTATATCTACGCACGAGAGGTAAAAGAGTATAGCTTTACGCAAGTATTAACAACAATAACTTACAAATATGGAGATAAATGTAATCAGTTTAAAAAAATTAGTATATTTCACAGATAATGCATGCAGCAGCCATACGAACAACTTTACTTAAACTACACTCACACATAAACTACACACTATATATTAGATCAGTACATCTGGATGCATGAGAAGAGAGTTACTCGATTTTAAAATATTTTCACTTCAAAACGGTTATGAATCGAATCTCATTTCTCTCTTTATTATGCCATCTCGGTTAAGGGTGGGTACCGGTGTAATACTGATTTATAATTGGCAAATGCTCAGTAAGTTTAATCTTAACAAATTGGTGTAATTTTTCAAGATAACTGAAATACATCCTGTTGATTGGTATGACTGCTTAACTTCTGGCAACGTGTAGTTTTAGAATTACCGAGCACATCAGTATTCTTTCTCGATAGAGGATTTTCATATTTTGACGCCAGTCTGACTTGTGCGTGATGTCATTAACACGTGACTAGCCCTCGTATGAAATTACGCTATTGGTTCCAACGTTTCGCGCGTTCGTAGTCAAGGATTGCGGTTAAAATTTTAAACGTCCAAGATGAGTGAATGGGGCAGCGGGTTGTTTGCTTGTTTTAGCGATTTCGGGATTTGCATCATCACATATTTTGTTCCATGCGTCACTGCCGGCAAGAATGCAGCAACTGTAGGGGAAAGCTGTTTTTTATATGGATGTCTATCGATCCTTGGACCCATTGGGATATGGTCACGAGCCAAAATCAGGGGCAAGATTAGATCCAAAAAGGGGATAGATGTAAGTAAAATTACATTGTCCTAATTCAAAAAAATGTGTCAGCCATTGATTGTAAATGCAGATAATTACAGACAACATGTGTTTTTTTTTTTAACGAGGCTGTCAACACAGTAGACATGCAAATATATTATGTTTATACTAACGCATCCTTCAATGGAAAAAGTCCGGTCATTTAACACCGTTTATTGCAGTATCGTGACATTTTTAGAATTTTTTTTTCTTCAAACCTTTAAAGGTCAATTATTTACTTTATTTAAAACTTCTTATATCTATATCCCTATTCTTTTGGAAGGTCATTATTTACACGCCCAGAAAAGTACATACGGCAAAATCAATGTTACAGTAGGTGGACATTTATGGACGAGAGTTTTGATCCAGTACAATCCGGATTGAATGTCGCGCGCTGTGATGTCACAATGAAAGCTGCGCATGTACACTTTTTTTATTTTTTATTTTTAAATTTTTGACGCAGCTTTAACAATTTTAGTCACATCACTATGATGTCTCCCGTGTTAGCTGAGTGCATCATTACGGGGGCCATTCAACTTTGTCACAGGTCATATTGTTCAGAACTATGTGGTTAAACATTGCACAATCACGTAACTAATGATGAAGTACATTTACTTTTCAGTACGTCCCAAATCGGTAAAAGTTAGTTTGTTTTTTAAGACGCCGTTGGTAAGCACACACTTTTTCCCTGCAAAAAGCAAACTTTCACGGCACAGAAACGTGATCCAGTCACGTTAGAAATCTAAAAAAATTCAACAGATGCCATTGCTTTTATTTAAATTTAGTACTGACTTCTTTGAGGAAAAGTTCTTTACTTTTATTGAAGATTGTGAATTTGTGGTCGGCTTTCTGTAAAAGGTACATGCGTGTTTGAAGTTACCGCCAAAGGCCAGCTTTTGGAGACCCAAACAAATGCCCGTTTCTGTGGCGGCAACACTACATAATTGTATTGCATGATTGAGACTGATTTTTTCTTCTTCTTCTCTTTGCTTAGTACGTTTTCATTATAGTCGGTGCTTCAATGATAATGTTTCCTTTAAAATTTCAGCAAACATTTTTTTATATCAGGGTACAGTTTTGAAAAAGTGATTGGTCGTCGTTTGGTCGATTGTAGTTGCAGTTTCTCCTGCATATTGAATTGATCAATAAGTAATTTTTTTTTTTTATAGTGGTGGCGGTGTTGATGCTGGTATTACGGTACCAATTGTTTTTCCATAAATCTCAATGCTAATGTTTCGTGAAATAAATATACTATTTATCCTACTACAGCATGCGCGTCATACACTGTCATAGAGAACAATGTTAGATTGTCAGTTTGACAAGGATAAAACCGGGTAGTCGATTACATTTAAGAGAGATAATTCTGCTGGAACTAGACAGGGGTAAGAGTTATCAAGTCACACAGACACATTTTCAGCTATGTGTGCCACATTTTAAAAACTGATATTTTAAAAAAAATCTGATTTAGATATGAATTAACATAATCTCACATATTGTAAAGAGGCTTAACTTTTTTAAAACCTAACAAAGAACAACTCTTACATAATGTCCTAATCACAGCTAGTGTTGTGTTTGTCTGAATGCAATGTTCCCTACACCTTGAGCTCTGCCCACCTGGGTTGTACAATTAGAACCATTATACCAGATGTGGATTTTCACTATTAATGCAGAGTGCTATCATCAATTACTGAAGCCGGTTGCTAGGCTGAATACTAGAGCATCATCAATGTCGACTTCAGAAACTGACAATAAAAACAGTTACATTTATATTCATTATTTCACTAGGTTTTTCTGGATTTCAGTTATATAAAAAACGGCTTGCCTTCTATAGTGTCTATTATTCATATATTTCCATCTTATATACTCCTACATCCGATCGTACAAGACATCCCAATCATGTAAACTGTTTTTATTCCAACAAAAAAAATCCAATATTTACATAATTATACATATAAAAACATGAATGAAATCCACACTAATTACATCACTAATTAACTTTGCACGAGTACCATGTGTTTAAAAGCGAGTATTTGTAAAACTTCATCGTTAAATGTACAGTAAAGTTCAGGAGAATGCTTGTTCAGGGCCTTTTTATGCCAATCAAATATAGTTTTACAAGCAGTCATTGCTGGTTGAAGTAATATGTGTACATTGTTGGTTACCTTGAAAGCGACTTAAGTCGCGGCAAGCACTACGAGACATTGATCGACCGCGCGCCTATTGTCACAACTAGCACTTTAAGGGTTAAACATGTTTATCTTCTTTGGATTCTAGAACATTGGTATGTACCTGTGAAAAAACCTGAATTACCTGATGTTTTCAATGTCCTTTATTATAGTTGTAATAGATCTTGTAGACTCAAAAATCACCTGGTGTCAAAACTAGGGGTCAGACTGAGTAAAAAGCAAACTTTGGTATCAAAACTGAGTGTCAATTAAACATTTGAGGGTCTCAGGAGTGCAAATGAGGGTAAAGGGAAACACTGCCCATGTGATGGTTCTGTTTTTGTGTCTTAGATTTTAATAAAATATTGTTTACTTGAGAAATTGCTCATTCTTCCCCTAACATGTTGAGGTAGAATTGGTCATATTAAGTTTTTCATTGTGTGGAATTATTTAGTCAGGTTAATCACTGGAAATACAAAGAATATTCTTGTACCAGAACATAAATTTAGAATTATAGTGAATTCAGACAAGAACATTTTAAGGACTGTATTATTGTGATACATACAAAAGAGTGTAAAAATATATCATCACACTACACACCATTGGCACATTACCATCTTCAAGACTACAGGCACATCAGCACATCCAATATTGATACTTATTTGAAATACCACAGGAATTCATTTGGAATTTGATACATTTGGACTTGTATGACTATTTGGGATTTAATTCACAATACTGTAAGTTCTTTCAAAATTTTTATTTTGTATTCTTGGGAAATAAATTATTTGGTTAAATTTACAATTTACAAAACAGTAGTGAAATGATTGTATCATTATACAGGCCATTTCGTTTTGATAATAACGAGCTTCAATCAAACTACTTGCAAAAATTATTATAAAAATTGTCACTTAACACATTAACCCCTGCCGCCTCGATAACTTGTCGCACTTTACCTCCCATATCTCCCGAGTGCTTCGATAACGTTTGACGGGGCTGAGTTTGCATAGCTTGAATCCCGAGCACTGAGTTTGAGTGGCAGTATTTTACTATGCCTCTATCCTGAGCAACGAATTGAATCGACGCAAACCATTGGTTGATTTGAAGCCATTTCCTAATTATGCTGGCATTTTAACCAATAAAATGTTAGCTTATATAGATAGAGTCTACATTCTTGAAGAAATGGGGAAAAAATTTACTTCAATAGCGGCAAAACTAGTGGAAATATTTAAATTAGAAAATGAAGAAAATTACAAGAAGACTTTTACTTGACAGACTGAAAAAGTATTTACATGAGGTTTAGTTTGAGATGACAAGTGGAATTTATATGTACATCAAATGGAGTGAATTTCACGTGTTGATAGTGTTAATTATTCAGTGTGAATTCATGATGGATTTTTATGGATTATTCATGGCAAGAGAAACAGATTGGTACAAAATTCATTTTATCTTTATGTGTCAGTTTTATTTCTTTTAGTTTGAAATTTTTATATCATTTTGTACGTAATTTTATTGAGAACTGCTGTGCCAAATTTTAGCTTAATTAAAGAAATGTAAATCTAAAAAAATAACATTTATTACTCTTATGTCTCTGAAAAAAATCTGCAAGCTAAGTATTGTCAGCAAGTCCCAGGGAAACGGGCACTGGTAAGGCTACCACTGCTCTAGGTGATCTCTGCAAGTATTCTGTCAGGGACTACCTAGCTGTTTGGCTCAGGGGTTAATGTATTACTGACAAATGTTTATAAGGTTTCCAGTCTGTATCGAAACAATGTTTTATTAAAATGTATAATAATATTCCAATTTCAACTTTGCTCAGACATTTAGGGACCATATTTTATTGGGTACTAAATACTTTCATAGTTTTGCTCATTATTGAATGTTTATATCATAAAATAGTGTTAGGTTATGCTTGAATTCATATTTCAGTGATAATAATTAATTTAAATACTTATGAGTTATTTTTTGGTACCTTGAACAGACTGGATCCCTATCCAGTCTCTAAAAATAGAACAGATTGTCATTGAGGAAAAGGACTTGTACATTCTGAGACAGAAGTTTTTTCTTTTGAGACAAGTTTTTTCTTTTCTGTGAACACCATTAGGTCACTTTTAATATGTACCATCTGACAAAACCTTAGAATTTTTTTTAAAAACAGTGGGAATTATATAACAAATATATACCATATGTTAAATGGAGTTGTTTGTTTTGGCATCTATATTTATTTTCTTTTTATATTTTTTGTATTAGACATACAGATGTACATGTATTTACATTTTATTTTTTATTTTGTAGCTTACCTTTATTTACATGGGTTTATCTTCCTAAAGTTTATTGCTGATTTGAATCCTTTAATTTTTACAACTGAATGTTTAATGAACCCTGTATAGCCAGGATTGTGACAATGTGCTAATAAAAACCATACATAATTTTAATTTTGGAGCCCAGAGTGGTCTAAAGTCCTCACCTTTACTGATAAATGTCATTTCACCTGTCAGATTGGGTTCAAGTCGTGGGCTTAGCCAATAAGTAGAGCTGTACCGATGTCACTTTGCCGATTATGCCGATACCGTGTATAGCCGATTATCAAAATTGCCGATACCGATTATGAGACCGATTATTTATCATATTATGTATTCGTGTATAAGCCGACAAATTTAGAAAACAGTAAAGGCCTGGAATGGGGGGGGGGGCCTTATCCATGGGCCAATGTCAAAACTTTAGAGGTTTTAGGTGTTTTTGTTGTCTATTGTAACGGCAGTACATCTTGGGACAAAAATATCCGTGTTCCAAGACATAGGCATGTTAAAAAAGTAACTTTCGGTGACCCGAAAATTATTAAACTTATATAAAGTACTATTTATTATTGATTTTGTTATTATTTTGCATGTGCATATTTTCTGATTTCCACAACACGAAATTACATAAAGGTAAAATCCAGCCTTCATAATTCGCGGGTCGGTCGAGTTTACCAGGGAGACCATATACTATAATGTACAGTACTTACGCAGTGCAAAGTGTGCATAGCGTCACTTAAATCTTGAAACAATGTGTCCAAATAAATTACTACTCTGTTGTCCACAGACCGTGGGGGTGGGCGATTTTTTTTTGCAAACAGGAAAGTTTCGCGGCACAATAATCACTATGTAAATTGAGGCAATGCTTTTGAGTTTATTGCCGACTTTCTATGAGTAAAGGTCGTCGGCTTGCTTTGACGACAACAAATACTCGTTATTGCTGCGGCAACATCAGATAATTGTAAAACATTGATATAGAATTGTTTTATTTGTTTAGTATATGTCAGTGCTTCAAAGGTACAGACTGTAAAACATGTTATGACTTATGAGAGACCGCCCCTTCTACCAGATGGTGGCTTGGTGAAACACTAACAAAAGAAATAAAAAATAATTTTAAAAAATCCGGAAATGATTCTCACTTACTAGTATTAAAGACAATGAGTTTGTTCGCCCTCCAGGCATTACAGATTAACTAAAAGACAGACGACGTACTCAAACCTACACTGAAGCCCTTTCAAACAATTTCTCACTGGGACATAAGGACTATCGGTGTTTTGTGAGTTTTCATAAAGATAAAGAAAAAACACAAACCTCAAAATTGACTGTGTATATATCCATCATTACTCCCTTTGATGTTAATCTTACTGGCTATTCACATGACTTTGGCACTACAATGGCGGTTAGCGACATGTACTTTAGTCTGGTTTACTGCAGTTTACAAATGTTACCGGACGCTGGAGTTGAAAATTTCGCACAACTGGCAGCAAGATAAATTCTTTTTAAATACTTTATTAGAGCAATCTCTTTGTTACAAAAGATTAATTGATGGTTCGATGTGTTTATCTCGATATATGGTTATTCGACTATACAGTAGTGTTAGTTAATGAGCAACTTGTTTGCATACTGCATTTATCCCGAGCTCTATTGTTACAAAGGATTAAGTTACGGTCAGTCAAAACGCGACTGTATATACAACTTTTATCAGGAAAAATTGGTTATTTAAAAAAATTATTTGCATCGGCACCGATTATTTTTGCCGATACCCGATTATACCGATTGTGCTAATAATCGGCCCGATTACGCGTACGGGCGATTAATCGGTACAGCTCTACCAATAAGAGCATGTGATAAAGCTTGCAAATAGATTCACGCGTGTCGATGGTTCATCCCTGGATTTTCCCATGGTTCTTCAAAGCCTTTCATGTGCTGAAGAATGGTGTTAAGTTAAAACACATACATTTATGTATGCATGCCTGCATGCATGGATACATACATACATACATACCGGTACATACATACATACATACATACATACATACATACATACATACATACATACATACATACATACATACATAACTTAAAGTATAGAAGGACATGATTTTCTTGTTTGTCATTGTTTATAATAAATACTACAAAAGATGTTGCAATTTAACTGAAACAAATCAACAAAATGTGTTTAAATTTATTATCTCAACAATTAAAAAACTTGACCATGTAATAATGACTGTTCCTAATTATGAATCGTAAGGTGTTTTATTTGTAGTTGTGAAGGGATTAATAAATTTCAGGTCAGCTTTAGTGGCTGGGGTTTTTACTAACCTTTGTGCTTTGCATACACCTAAAAAGTAGTCTCCCTTTACAGACAATCGATTATAGACTTCACAATGATTATAATTGATAATCGGAACAACACTAATATCAATGATACATAATTTTTCATTAAAAGGAAATGAGGTTTGCTATAAGAATATTTATATATTCTTGTTATTGTGCCATGGGCGGATCACAATTTGATATACCAGTAGTATTGGTATATCAATTTACCTTATACCAACGCTTTAAATGCCATGTTATCTTTAATGTGTGTGTGTGTGTGTGTGTGTGTGTGTGTGTGTGTGTGTGTATGTATGCATGTATGTATGTATGTATGTATATGTGTGTGTGTGTATATATATATCTATATATATATAAAAATGAATGTTTGTTTGTTTGTGTCCTATGCGTTCCTATACCGTTCATCCGATTGCGATAAAACTTTAACGAGTTGTTCTGCGCATGCCCGCAAAGGTTTCTGAATTAGTACAACCATTAAAATTGTAATAATTAACAAATGTGTTTTTGCGACATTTACCGTGTTTTGCTGTGAACTGTAGGCGCCTTTAGATACGTCACGTGATCGAACAGTAGGCACCTTTAGATATGTCACGTGATCGAACAGTAGGCTCCTTAGATACATCACGCGATCGAATACGGTCTGTAGCGATACCTAATTTCATGTGTCTTTGGTGTAAGCAGTAGGCGCCTTAGATGCATCATGTTTACTTAGTTATATTTGGTTCGTGCCTTGGTTACGTCAAACAATTGCGGTGTGAATTTGTACGTCACGTGATTGAACACTAGGCGCCTTATTTACGTCACATGATCAAACACGGTCTGGATTGGCTGAAACTATGACGACGTAAATCAACAGCTGTATGAAATTCATAATCGGTAGCGATACATAATTTCGCGTGTGTTCGATGTGAACTGTAGGCGCCTTAGACACGTCATGTTTACTTAGTTACATTTAGTTCGCGCCTTGGTTACGTCAAATAATCGCGGTGTGAATTCGTAATAGTCGTTACAAAGCATTACCTTCGCTGTCAAATCAATTATGCCACCTAAACGAAAAGCTATTGGTCGATCTATACCTCAAGCACGAAAGATAAAGGCATCACGAGCTTCAGAAACAGACGAGCAACGGAAAGCAAGATTGAAAACCATTCGAGTTCGCACTGCTCAAACCCGATCATCTGAAACAGACGAGCAACGGAAAGCAAGAATGGAAACCGTTCGAATTCACACTGTTCAAACCCGATCATCTGAAACAGACGAGCAACGGGAAGCAAGATTGGAAACCGTTCGAGTTCGCACTGCTCAATCCAGACGAACAATGCACGCTGATTTAAATCTTAGTGCATTCCATTACAATGCTAATTATGATAACAGTTTTCATCCAAGTGTGCTTTTTGGAAAAATAGATAAATTATGCATGTATTGCAATGCCCTCAAATTAAAGAATGAAACACCAGGAATGTGCTGCGCGGGCGGAAAAGTGAAATTGCCAGAATTACATTCACCACCCGAACCATTATCAATGTTGGTATCAGGTGACACAAGCCAATCAAAACATTTCTTGGCAAACATACGGAAGTACAATTTATGTTTCCAAATGACATCGTTCGGTGCAACAAATATCGTGCGCGAGAAATACATGCCAACATTTAAAGTGCAACGGGAAACAGCTGTATGAAATTCGGTAGCGATACCTAAAATCGCGTGTCTTTGGTGTGAACTGTAGGCGCCTTAGATATGTCACGTGATCGAACATGGTCTGGATTGGCTGAAACTATGACGCAAATCAACAGCTGTATGAAATTCATAATCGGTAGCCATACCTAAAACGCCTTCGGTAAGGTAACCACTTATTGTGGGCTCGATAAATACCACTAAATAATCTGAGATGCTTTCCAGAAACCAGTCAAATAGTCTATTAAAACACAAACACTTTCTTTCTTTGAGTGGCATTGCATCGCATGCCAGGATTAAAACACAAACACTTTCTTTCTTTGAGTGGCATTGCAACACATGCCGGGTACTTGCTAGCTTGCTACTTGTGTATTTCACATTTACCGTGTGTTCGCTGTGAACTGTAGGCACCTTAGATACGTCAAGTGATCAAACAGTAGGCGCCTTAAATACATCACGTGATCGAACACGGTCTGTAGCAATACCTAATTTCACATGTCTTCGGTGTCAACTGTAGGCGCCTTAGATACGTCATGTTTACTTGGTTACGTCAAACAATCACGGTGTGAATTTGTAATAGTTGAAACAGATGAGCAACGAGAAGCAAGATTGGAAACCGTTCGAGTTCACACTGCTCAAGCCAGATCACTTTCACAAACACGTTCTTTCTTTCAGTGGCATTGCAACACATGCCGGGTACTTGCTAGTATATGTATAAACAAACAGACACGTACACTTTATTCCATCAATCACATTTGTATCATCTTTAAAGGTAGACCTGAATGCTATAAAAGCCTATATATTACTTTTGACAATCTTATTCTAATCGACATTTCAAGTACATTGTGAAGAGAGTACATGCATTCATTCACTGGATTAGGATATATGACCTTTTATATATCACCAAAATGCAACTTCTACGGAAACAACCAAGCAACTTTATGTAAACAACCCCATACGCACGCACGCGCGAGCTTGTGACGTCACAAGATGAACCTGCAGATGGCTAGCAGCACGGTTACTCGTTGTGACAGTGAGAGCAAACATGAACAAGGATTGGAATATTCTTCCTCTTCATTTGATTAAGGTCACTGACAACCAACAACAAATTCCAAAATTTAAATTCATTTTTAGTACACCACCAACCAGCCTAAATAAGGACAAAAGAAATGGCAAAATGAATGAAAAAAACAAAACACCAAACCACTCAGGAAGAATGAAACAAACCAACCAACCGGACAAACAACAACAACGAATATTTATATATACCCAGTCATAGATCTATTTATTTTAAACATCTTAAATTAAAAAAAATTGAGAAAAATCCCACAGCATCAATATATCTTTAATAAATACAATGGATTAAATATTACAAAAGCAAACCAAATCATCAAAATAGCAGATAAATATGATTTTGTATGTCTTCAAGAACTACACCAGTTAAAAAAAAAAAAATTAAACTAATAGAGGACAAATTAAATGTTCTCTACCTAACAGATATACACGAAAAAGATAGATACTCAGGAGTTGGGATTATCATCCACAACAAATGGGTAAACTCAAATTGGAATATAAAAAACACCCAAAGAATTAAAATGGAGACTTTTACATTTAAAATTTAATGACCTTCACATCATAAATGTATATTGTAACAGAATTGTTACCGAGAGGATGGTGGATTAAATGAACAACACAAACACAATATGTGAAAGAAAATATAAATTTATGAAATAAATTATTAACGAAAAATAATGATGTATCAACAGAATAACTCATGTGTTCAACCCACAATTACACTCACAACCATTCACAATACATGAATAAATGAAATATTAATACAAAAATAAAACACAGATACAAAGGAATCTCATGGACTATACACAGATCCAAGGAACCTTTACAAAAGTTATATTAACGCAAGTATAAATTACGATAATAAACACAAGCATCAAACTATACTATCGCACGTATGGATTGCGACGACTTGCACGAACATATACATGTATTTAATCAAGTTGCTAACTTTTATTGAGATTCATCCAATCCCTTGAAATACTATTGTGATCTGAAGTAACTATGTAAATACAACAATGTATTCAATTGTACTACAATTGTAACACACACACATGTGTCTCGACCCTGTATAACCGTACGATTCACCAACAGTTGAATCGCCGCCCAGTTTCTCCGAAAACCTAGGGTTGACTCAATACTTTTATCGGTCACTTGCCCTTCACAGATCCACCACAGTTATACGTACAGACAGCATACAGCATCTACTAGAACCAACATTCTCAAATACCTAGATGCCACCCCGGATGTTTACAACTCTAGACAGCTCCGACACTCGGACTTCTAGATTTCCGGATATTTACACGTCACGACAGATGTATACAGACAGACAATCCGACAAACAGAGATGCTCCACTACAATATCAGCTACAATTTCAGCTACGATATAAGATGTTATCAGAGATGTTCCGCAACAAACCATCTACAATTTCAGCTACGATCTCAAAGACGTTATCAGAGATGTTCCGCAACAAATCATCTACAATTTCAGCTACGATCTCAAAGACGTTATCAGCTACAATAAAGAAAACCAGACTAATAAAAGTTGTCTCAATAAATAATCTAAACCTTAGATTACGCTATTGCATTTAAAGTCTAATAGTGACTAGTAATTCCAAATATTCCACGTTTAAAATCTGCATTGTAATAAAGGCATCCTTATATGAAATGATAAACTGAATAAAATTCACAATAAAACGAAATATAAATTTAACACTCACCCCTTTGGCTGGAGATTGAATTACGAGCTATCTTTCCTGTGATAAGATACTTTTGGTCCCGTAATATTTATCAGTAATATTCTGCCTTATATACCCTCAAAAAGGTGAGCAGAAATCACGGCAAGATTACCATGCACCCCGTGAATCTAATGTTCCGGACTTCATGTAATTCAAAGTCAGGCACATGCAAATCGTTACACGCCGCTTACCTTGGAGAAAACCACTTATACACCCCAGGTAACGCATGTACAATGAAACAAACAAAAAAATGGTGAAATTAGTTTGTAATTCAATTAGAAAATAAATTTTCGCCTAATTCTGTGACATATATGCACCATCTACCAACAGTTTTAAACTAGAATTATACCACAATCTAAACAAATAACTTCAACCCTACAGGGAAAACCTTTTAATGATAGGTGATTTTAACAACTTTACTGACAAACGTGACAAAACAAACATTATATAAACGTTACGGACAGAAGATTTCAAAATCACATGAATGCATTTGTCAAAACCAACAATCTCATAGAGAATTATAGACATAAATACCAAACGAAACTAAAATACACACATACATACAAGTGAAAACTAAAATTGACATGGAAATCCTTTGGCAAACATTGGACAAAAAGATTTTAGAAAAACAAATTCAAGAAATAACAGATATAGAACCAAATAGAGTAGAAACCACAGTACCTGATATTGATTGAGAGAATATATCATCGGCCATACAGGCAGTCCTCTGTCATACTCCAGATAACAAATATCGATCAATAATGAATCTATGATGCTAGCCTACAATACTTTACATAAACATGCTACAACATAGTGCTGATATCTGAAACTTTAAAACTGGTATGTAGCATGTAAATAAGTAAAATATTGATTTTTGTGTTGCCTAAAAACTAATTGTTTTTTTGGGTTTTTTTGTTTTATTTTCTTGAGAAACAAATGCGTTTTTTGAACATTTTTTATTTTAGTTTTGACGTTTTTAACATCTATGAGACAAACCAAGGGAAAAATTAATAACTCAAATAAAAAAATCATTGGGGCAATTTAACCCAGAAAATTTGCTATAAACAGTTCAGATAAATGACAAAATATTCTGCAGTGAAGTAGCGGAATACACACGACAGACCTTCCTTCTCTATTAATGAAGTTTATTGCAGTTGCGGTAATATATCCACCGCTGCAGCTTCAGAGGAAAATATCAACTCAATAACCAAAGAAAACTAATATGACTGATGAAATTAGAATGGTGGGGCGCAATGATGAGAAAGTCAATATTTTACATCTAAATAGAACTCACTTGCTTATCTCATTCTCACAATAAACAACAATATGAAATATTTTTTAATAACCATACTAATTAATACAGTTGGTGGAAATCCCCACTTACAATATATATTCTGTTAATAACTTTAACAGAGGAATACATGTTAGAAATTTCTAAAACATACGACAAAATCACTGGCTTTAATGAAGAGACGCTTCACGCTTGACAACGATACAACAATGGTTCCTTGCAATGTCGGCTTCCTCTTGTGACGTCACATGGCCTGAGATCACGGAAACTGCCGAAGTTGTACTTGATTTACGGAGAATATTCATGACTTCTACATTTAAAATAAATATCTCGATATCCGTTGATTGCATAGGGTAGAAATTTTCAGATATTACATAAATCATGATATTTAATAATTTAGAGTTAAGTGATGTTGGGGTCTCAGGTCTACCTTTAAGGTTGCGCTTAGATAGGTACATTATATTTTTTAAGTGTTTTGTTTTTCATGTCATTTATGACATTGTTATATAAACAGGGTCTTTGCATATGTATAGAACACTTATATACAAAAATCATTTACAAGATTGAGGAAACTATTAATATCCCTTCACAGTCCGAGGCTTTAACAAACAAACAAAAATGAACAGAAATGAATTCAATAAAGTTGATGGATACAACCGATTAGGAATTCTCAACAGAGTCATACATATTGTTGTTTTTGAATATGTAAATTCTTTCTCTTTCAGGGTGGCTTTGGTACGGATTGCCTCCTTCACTGGTTTTGTGGCTTGTGTGCATTGTGTCAGGAAGCTAGGGTAAGTATCAGTTTTGTAATATGGTTAAAATCATGCTTCTATTTTCCATCTGCGAAATAGAAGCTGTCTCTTACGGGTTTTCAAATTTACTTATTCTCTGGATCATTTATCTCTTCAAAATATCCAGCAGAAGACAAACAAAAAGAATGAAGAATAAGAAAAGCTAAGATGTGATTGCTCTTAAGCACCAGTCTCCTTGTAAACAGGAGTAAATTTAGAGTAGCCTACAGTATGCTGACTGGTATGGAGAATGGTTACTGAGCCAATTAGAGCTAAATGTCTTGCAAAGAGTAGCAACAGGGGATGCTGCTAGAAGGCACTGGCGATCAAGATTAACGTTTTCTCAAAATGTCAACCTCATTACACCTGGTACTTTCTCCGCTTTAATATGTAAAAAGCCGACATTATTACTTCCGAATCTATTCATGGTTGAAAGGTCAAATGTATATAATTAGCATATATGACATTGGGTCATTTCTACAACTTATTCAGCGGAATAAAACAAAAAACAAATTTTTCAAAACGCTGAAAAACTAAATAAACAGACATATGCTCACCTACGCTTTCTTTTTAAATACTTTGGAGTTCTTTTTACGAGAATAATGGTAAAATATGTGCGAATATTTGCAGGAAACCCACAAATTATGTTTTTCAAAGGTCACCCATGCCAGCAAAAACGATAACTTTTTATGTACAAAATGTAAACAATTACAACAATACGACATAATTTGGATTAAAAAACACGAAAACTTATTTGTATGAAAAGGCAGACGTTTATAGCAAGGAATCGGATTATAGAGACGTACTGTCATTCACGATACCAAACTTATTACAAAATATGTGTACGATGTTTGTTGTGTAATATATTTTCGATGTTAGAGACTCGACAGGAGTATCACTCACTGATTCAGTGATACTATTGGTAATATGTATGTGATTGTGATCACTGAGATATTATCAGAGACACTGGTATTAAAATGAAAATGTTCATGTTTAGTAAATAGAGATGGAAAAGAGGTAATAAAACAAAGTTAAATAATTTTTCAGAATTTTGAAGAATGTAAACAAATGCATTTAAAATTGTAATGCCATTTTTTGTGAATATCAAAATGAATGTTGTCATCATAAGCCAATGAATAGAGAATCGAACTGTAGTATTTCTCCATTTAAACAAATAATCATAAATATTTCTTGAGAACCAACTCTGTGTCAGTTTATTTTCTATCTCTGATACACATTTGTTGTTTGTTTTTGTTTTTTGTCATTGATTTTGTTTCATAGATATGAAAACTGACCAAATATATCTTATAACTAAATTCTAAAATAGCAATTGTTATGTACTAAATTGTTTTTAGATCAATGTATATCTTATACAAGAACACTTGTCAATATGCACTATTGGTTGTAAGAGTAATATACAATTTCAACTTGGTATGACTCCTGATTATTTTATTTCATGCAAAAATGTTGGGGGTGGGTGTGTGATAACAAGGCACAGAAAGTCTTCAGAAGTACCTAGAACATAAAAAAAAGTGAATTTATATTTTAAGCTGAATGTTCACAACACATTTATATATAACCATATGTAAAAAATGTGCAACTTTCAGCATGAAATAACATGAGGTCAAGAATTTTCAAAAAGTGACTAAATACCAATATTAAAAATGGTGGAAATCTGCACACTCAAATTAAGCAGAAAACATTCAGTTTTAAAAGCAAGATATAATTTCAACTTGTGTATTATAACTCAAACATATAGTATTTAATTCAAAAATCTTGGGGGAGGGGGATAAAAAGGCACAGGGGGGCTTCTGAATTACCTGGAACATAGAAAAGTCTATTTATTCTTAAAGCTGAATGTTCACAAAACATTTCTTTATAAAATATATGTAAAGAATATGCAAATTTAAGCTTGAAATAACATGAGGCCAGGAATTTTCAAAAATTGACAGACCAATATTAAAAATGGTGGACGGTACATGTGTTTGAATGCTTCCTGTGAATTTATTTGAAAAGATATACAGATGGGTTCATTTTTTAAATCTGCACTCTCAAATTATGCATAAAGCATTCTATTTTTATATATTCTATAATCATGAAAAAATCATCCCCTGTTGCTACAAAAAGATACTCAACGACTACCCACTCTAGCAGGTCTGGGCAGGGTTTAAACCCTTTCACCACTAGTTTCACAAACCATATATGAAAAATGATGGTCGATGTCTAAATTTTAAGATTAGATTCAAGACATGTGTAAGTTAACATATTTGCATCTACAGGTGCAAATACAGGTAAAATGAAAAGTTACAATTATTGTATTTCATATCAACTGTTGTTTTTTGATGGTCAAGTTCAAATATCAAAGAAATATTCTTTATTAGTTCAACCATGCACATGTAATGTCTGTCACAATGTTAAATATAAATTGCGAAAATCACAGGTAATTTTAAACTACCAGTCAGTAATAAATCTTCATGTAAATTTTTCACCTGATTTATTCTAATATCAAAACCAAGGTTCATATCTGGTAAATAAACCTCAGCAAATGCTTCATTGTTTTCAATCATTGAGCGGATCTTGTGTAAAGGGTTACCTTGATTACATACAAATGATGCATGCCAACCATTAGGCTTTTGGCGTAATCATTACGCTTTTTTTCCCCACCAAATTACACATTACGCTTAAACATAAAGTCAGTATTCATCATCTAGACATTTAATTTTGAATTATCAATGAATGGGGGGTGACAGGCATGCCATCTTTTCATGTCAAGCGAGCATATACATCAGACTACAGTTCCACGTCAATTCCTGGCTTAAAATCACTTATGGGTATATCCATCAGCACTTTGCCAGCTCCAACAATTTCATCCTCTTCAAATTCTTTAAAATCATTATTATTATCGCTATCAGAAGGCAGTATTTGCAATCACCTTTCTATGTTAAATATGAATAAAATTAGTTGACACATCATTTGCAGTGTTCTTTGTTACACATTGAAGATCTCCAAAATTCAGAAGTCATTAGTAGTAAGTCTCCATTTAGAAGGAATTTTGAAAGTTACAAGTATTCTTACTGCAGATTTCAGGTTTGTTATATTAAATTTGTCACAAACACCATCCATTTGCCTGTTGCGAAGTTAACAGTTAGCAGAAGTATTGGATGCAGACATGCCAATCACAGAAACACAGACATATCGATTATGATAGGCATAGTGTAGTAGATTTTGAGGCTAACTCATGTAATGTTACAGTGTCACTCCAAATCCAGGTCAGCCACAACAATGTTGCTGTTTGACCCTCAAGTGTCACTCACATTTTAAACCTATCCATCCTTTCTATGTCAGATACAACTACATGTATAATGAATTAACACATCAATTGCAATGCAGCTTTTTATGCATGGCAGATTTCCAAAAATTTGATGTCACTATGAGGAAACAGTCTCGATTTACAAGTAATTTTGATAGCTATTTGTATACATAATGCAGATTTTAGGTAAATTTTAAAAAAAAGTTGACTGCAAATTGAGGCCGACTTGATCTTTTTATTTATTTATTTTTTGCTTAAATATTTTTTAATACAAATATAAATGAATGGAGGTTTCCCACTTAGCCATATAATTCTATTTGGAATGATCTCGAACCTGAATTTCGAAGGCTTCTTTATTTGCCTTGCATTCCATTTTTCCATTTCATATTTTATTTCCATTCTGTTCCAAAATTTCCATTGTGTACTTAAGTTATACCAGCTATATTCATAAGTAATACATATACTTAGTTACTGGGACACTTAACTGCTCATGATAAAATAAAATGCAGAAAAGCCAAGAACAGTAACATGGATTTAGGTGATATTTTTTCAGGTGTGCAATACATGTAATTAATGTAATAATTTTATTGGGCTTTCCGGCAAACAAATGCAGTAATATATAATGAAAGAAAATTGTCAGCCAGAGAACTTCTTTAAAACGTTAATAATATCTCTGCCAAAGGTTACATTTTATTTGGGTGGTGTTGAATATTTTAAGTTAAGCAAACTTGAATAATCTAAAAGTTTGTATGCAGCTAAATATTTTACAGTACTTAAAATCAATTAGTATTTAACAAAAAGAAAAGTATTACTGATGATTTAAGCTGATATGACTTAAGTAAGCAATGGAAAAATGGAATGCAATGTAAATAAAGATGCTATTGAAGCAGTCATCAATCATAGTTCAAATTAGTTGGTAGAATATTCTCCATGGGAAAGCGCAACATAAATATATTGAAATGATAGTTCTTTAACTTAAATGTGTATTTCTTAATCTTTGTTGGAGCAGCATACAAAATTAAATTATTTCTGTTGTGTCAGCCGATTTCTGTTGCACATCAGGCTGGTTAATGTCACTTTGATCTCAACTCCTTGACCATTGTACTTAAATTTACTTATTCTTATACATGTAATTATTTATTTATTCTTACAGGAAATGAAAGGCGCTGATGTTAACGTTCAATCTATGGCTCGGGAATAAAATCTGGGATAAAAGAGCGTCAGATCAACAAAAGAGAAAATTAAATTGTATTGATTCTTAACCTACCTGCATGTTGGAAACGTAGAATATGAAACCATTTTTGTGTGGAGATATATAGAAGCATGAGAAGAATATCAGGGAAGGATATAAAGTTTGAGAAGCAATTCACTTATTAACTCCAATAGGAAGGATATTTATGGTTTCTTCAGCTGGATGTATAGATTGATATGCTCATACATTTGATGTATGAAAATAAATTCCTTGCCCCAGTCATCATTATAACTTAATATTTTCAATAAACAAACATTTAATGGAATATTTTTTATAAACAACATCACTCTATTCACTTTGACAAAGTGGAACTTAAGTATATAGTTTTTAATCAAAAATGTTACATACCATCTTATTAGAATAATATATTCCTTTAAAAAGAAGAAAAATGTCCCAAAGAGTAAAATATTCAGGCCTTTAATATCAGCTTGTTACAATAACGTGTTCTTTTAGAAAGAAGCAAAATATCAGTAAAAATGTTCATATTTAAAATATGATGCTTGCTTTGACAATTTTTCCTTTTGTCTCAGATGACTCATAAAATGTGCAAAATAAACTATTTTGTTATGTTAGATACTTTGTATTATTTGTGATATGAGTTAGTTGGTAATGATTATGTATATGTACTCACACACACACACACACACAGATGGCATACTTGCTTTTATTTTTAAGGTGGCTGTCATATATCAAAACTGATGACCTACATTGCTGTGACTGTATGCCTTCTGTATCTTGTTATATGACCTTTTAACGTCAAAATTTATCTTCAGCATTCGCCCATTGTCTGATAAATTTCAAGGCTATATTTTCTCTTGTGCACAACAGCTTGCTTTAACATAGAACCTTTTTAAAGAATGTTTCAGTTATGTATAGGTGGAATCTACAATGCGGACAAAGAATTTAGGTGTCTCTGGAAACTGGTTTCTTTTTACATGCTAAGGTTTGTGACTGCTTCAGTGGCCTAAGTGTTTAGAATGTCTGCCTTGGACCTCAAGATCATTGATTCGAACCCAGACAGTCATGCCAAAGATTTCAAACAATGGTACTAGTAGCTGCCTCGCTTGGCGTTCAGCATTAAGATGTTAGTGTTAGGAAAGGTTGACCTGGGGTTTGGATAATGTGACTGCATGGGACATGACTGTGGCATGATGCCTCAGTGCTAGACATCACAATTTAATTAGCACACTTGCAGACATCGTAGCAACTGTACTAAATTTTTTAAAGCTAAGTTAAAAATCTAAAATACAGCATGTGCTAAAGTTCACAATATTAAAGAATATTATTTGTCAATTTTCTTTTGTCAAACAAAACTTGTTAATTTCAATGTGAGGATTTGGTGCCTTTAAGTCACACCTGACAGAATATGTGTTCAGAAGGCGTAAAAACATGCATAAATGATAATTCAGTTCTCTTATATATTCTTACGATGTGACTTTAAAAACGACAAATGTCCATCAAAACGTCCACTGCGTCTTCCTTTTTTGTGAATCCTCTCCCTTACAAGTTGAGCATTTCCTCTCAAGAGTTTATTCACTTAAAATTGGAATGTTTCTTCTTAACCTTTTTATTTATAAAGAATTTCACAGCGCATGAGACTGGTGGCCATGTAAGTGTGAAGTGGATGGGTTTTGCTTTTTCCTTCACATTGTTTTTCAATGCCAGCATGTCTTTCTAGAAGGTGACGTTGGACGTTTGCCTTACAGTGTCGCTCAACATAGAAAATAGATTGAAATAAACATACCTATCTCTGTATAGCCTATCTAAAAATAGATTAGCTGTATTTTACATGTAACGGGATGGGTCTCTCTAAACACCCCAAGACTCTCCGACTCTCCAAGAACACCTTAAACTTACATAATACTCACTAAAAATTTCAACAACAGCACAAAAAAACAAACAAACAAACAAATAAAAACATCGAATATTTAGCAATATTTTGTGTAACAGTAAAATTAGTAAGGTCGCGAGTTGCCAAGGGAAACAACTCCCGTTTTGATGAAGAGTGTTCCGGTACAGTAACGTGAATATTAATGTACGTATAATAATTAGCAATACCACAAATAAGTCGTTAAAAAAATTAAACAAAATGGCAAATTTATTGAATATAAAAAAAAAATTGTTTATCTCAATAACAATTTAACTATTCCCTCATTCCTTTTTTTTGGACAAATATTAACATGGAGCCTAAACAATTCAATTAAATGTGAGAAGTATGGAACATCACCATTTAATGAGGAAATTATTAGATTTATATTTATTTATTTTTATATATATATATATATATATATATATATATAATTAAAGATATGTGATGCATAGAGTTCGTTTCCGTAGATTATCTGAAATAGGGCCATCTACCAATACTATAAATTATTGATAGTAACAATGTCCATATGTGTGTTTCATTTCTTTTTTTCCGCTTCTTGGTACGTTATTACGAGAATTTGGTGCTAATATATGTAATATTGGGGTGTTTAGAGAGACTGTAACGGGATGTTTTTCTGCCTTGATTTTGTTTGTAAGTTAGAAACCATCATCATCATCAGTCTGTTGACCTAATGTGATTGTTGAGGCACTGCTGCTGAACATCTGACCAGTTTCCTCCACTTGTCTCGATCATTTGCCAACGCCTATGTCTCTGCAAAACTTTCCGGATCTAGTCTATGATGTCAGTCCACTTTTTTCTCTCTCTACCTCACCTTCTGCTGTTCTGCAGGACTTGTGGATAGAATGTTGGCTCAAGTGACATGGCCATACAATATCCTACTAATTTGAACTATTATATAATTATGTTACTTTATTATTATTAATTGTCGCACAGATACTTAATTACAGTGACAAAATGAATTAAGATGTGCGGAGAAAAATATGCTAGAGTTGCCTCCCTTGTTTTTGGTCATTGCCAGTAACAAGGGAGGTAAATAATTTTAATCACTCAACTAAAGAAGTTTACATAGCAGTGGTTTTCTCCCTTCATCTGTTAACAAGCGAGGTAACTTTTTAAAAAATCAAATCACTCTATTGAAGAAATAAGCAACTCATTTTGTTCCATTATATAATATTTTTTAAAATCATTTGTCTAAATCATTACTTTGAAAATTTAGATAGATAATCTTTGGCGGTTCTTTTAACTTTGTCATTATTGTTGATGTCTGTTTAAATCATACTATCTTTTTAGCTCTCTGTATTTGTTGTTACCACATTGCACACACAACCGCGTTTCTCCTCTAAGTCCAACAGCGCATTTCAAACACGGTTTTTGTACTAGACTTGCATTACGTATGCTTTATAAATGATATCTGCAGAATTCGTGTACGCAAGCTTTGTTACAAGGAATTGTGGGACCTATCATTAGCCACTTGCATTTGTTTTTTTTCAAATCCCATGCGCACGCACGCACACACTCACTCTCTCTCTCTCTCTCTCTCTCTCTCTCTCTCTCTCTCTCTCTCTCTCTCTCTCTCTCTCTCTCTATATATATATATATATATACATATGCATACAGTGGAGCCTCGTAATCCGTATACATTCGTTCCCAGTGAATATGTTCGGAATAACGAGTTTTCCGGGTAATTGAATCATGCA
The DNA here is from genome assembly GCA_029339505.1 of Unio delphinus. Taxonomy (NCBI): domain Eukaryota; kingdom Metazoa; phylum Mollusca; class Bivalvia; order Unionida; family Unionidae; genus Unio; species Unio delphinus. The sequence continues at coordinate 17,544,910 of JAQISU010000035.1, read as the reverse complement.
CATTCATTTTTTATTTTACGATATCATCTCACCGTGTGTGTGTGTGTGTGTGTGTGTGTGTGTACATGTATATGCTAGCTTCTTTAAATGTGCGCTTGCTTTATGTTGACGCCATAATATATGTAAAATGTACAACGAATACAAACTGTTATCTCGCAGTTAAATGCGTTATGGTAAACTAATAAAATGCAGTCATTTTTATAAGTCGTATTTTACAGCTGTTACAGTTGCTAATAATTGACGTCCCCATTTTCTTCGGAAATAAAGCCCTATACTGTCCATAGCTTAAATCTGTCAACTGTATTTGTACCGCCATCAATAAACTGTGATTGTTACACACAATTGGTAAACAACAAAGAGGCATAAATGACATTTTAATTTATTTACCATACGTTATGTCGGCGACTAGCTAAAACTGACATTGGTTATATAGTCGCTGGTTACAATATGGTCATGTTACTTAGTTATTAATAGTGGCCATAGATTCTCAAGGGCTTCACTATTGAGTTTTATGTATTATTCTACTGATTGTATTTTCATATACGATATATATATATATATTTGTCTTAATTATAATATGGATGAATGTGAGAGATTATCTAAGGTTAAGACTTACCGTGACGCGATCTGGTTAATCAACTAATTAAACTTTGATTAATAGCATTTATGACGCTAAGAAAGAATATCGCAGAGATTGCAGGTCTCATGTGTGGTCTACCTTTCAAATTCATAAGCAACACTAAAGATGTCGATGCTACGATGAACGACCGACGCGCGGCAACGATCATTAATTATCTTGAAAATCGAAAATATCATTTTAAAGTAAAATCTACTGAATTGGCAGAAACGGTAAATAATGCTTGGATTATCCGCTACAAGTGTAATCCTGTCCTTGATAATGAACAAGATTGCCATAATTAGTAAAAATTCCAAACCAGAAAAGTTGACTGGTGTTAACAAATCTTATTGCGAACGAGCATATTCTCTACTGCAGTTACATCCGATAAATGATAAACCCAGCGTTAATAACTTAAAACCAATTAAATTGTGAAGGCTAAATTATGTAGCCAACCGAGTAACGGAACATTTTATCTTTTCGCCTCTTGGAAATAGTCTAACAGATAAAAGCCGTAAAATAATAAACGAGTGGGGAGAATTAGTAAAAGATACCGGAGCGTCTGTCAAAGAGGTCGCTGAACTGGGAAAAAAAATAAAATTTCCAAAAATAGTAATACAAATAACAGGATAGATTTTACATAATTCGAAACATAATAAATACGGGAGCAACGATCAATATTTTTGATCATAATGTGCATGCGTGGACTAATGCAGTAACCACAAAATCGAACTGTTAAAGTTTATAACGTTTATATTTTTTTATATAAATAATGAAATAAGTAAAATCGATCCTGTATCAGTATGCTTATTTCAAAGTTATGATGATTGAAACTATGATTAGTTTGTACGACCTAATGGCGTTTGGTCATTCGATCATAAACGACATTGTACAATATTGATTATAGACAATGTTGAGCTAGACTTTATCATTGACGATACAACGGAAAAACATACGTTGATAAATCGAAGTAAATGTTAACTTGGTCTAACGGAGCTAAATTTGGTACAATTGTGGGCTATATTGATGGTGAGTAACCCCAGTTGGCTCATTTAAGATTTTTCAATGCTTGCTTACGTTTCGATAACTCAATTAGCTATGATAGAGTTTCTAAATTTACGTTAGATAGAAGTAATAATGGTATTGGTCACACTCGCGAAAATGTATTGCTGACCTGTCGAATGTAATCGACGTCAAGGAGCTAGTTAGGTGACGACGGTGGTAATTGTGTATCTTCTTCAGTAATTACTTATAATTGTTCACGTACAAATCCTGGTTGAGGCCAGATTTTCTCTACAAAGAATTGAAAAATCTACCGTTGAAATATACCGATGATGTTGAACAATTACTGAGTAATTTGTACAGTTCCGTCAGTCGCAGCTCATTTTGCTAGAGAAAAATTCGTGCAAACCTACTAGGCTTGATCATCTAGATACTATCGAGTTGTGTCAAACACGTACACGGTGGATTTTGGAATAGTAAATGTTACCTCGGTTGATATAGTTGCATGTTATCTCGGAAGGTTTCTTGGAATAGGAGAGTGTGCTATATATTTTTTAAGAAAAATTGGACATCCAACACACAATGGCCAGAGTATCAGTAAAGGGACCATTGCCAGAATTTGACTTTATATATATATATATATATATATATATATATATATATATATATATATATATATATATATATATATATATATATATATATATATATATATATAGTGTGAACTACTTTTGTACACATGAATTATGATAATGAAGGAGGGAGAGAGTCAAAATCAAACTGTTGTAGAACTTTGCTGTTGCAACGTATGTAGTGTGCTCCTCAAGAAGGAAGTCAACGAAATACTTTTGTTTTTTTCTGTGTATTCCTACAGCTATTTCCGAGATTATTCCACGATCTGACGGAAATGCCCGAGCAAGTTATGCAGCATGGGAGGTAATTCTAATAGAGTTATCTGTAAGGCTCAGAGAGAAAAATCAGAATAGATTAACAACAGATGTACGCACTAAGGAACCAAGTATCTCCTCAGAAATGCAACTTAAAAGATTTTTTTTGGTATCGCTCTTGAACACTTATGCATTAAGTAGTCACATTCTTTTTGGCTATAGTCTGTTACATAAAAAAAAAACCGTTAAAGATGACAGTGTCATACATTTTGTTCAAATGAAAGAGCAATAAAAACCTATATTACCCCATGGTTTTATGATTTCTACTTAGTGTTTCATTTGTACTGTTGGTATCAACTAATTGAAACGGACAATTAGTTTATGTAAATGGTAAATCTCTGGCTAATTTTCATCCGATTATACATGGTGAGCCTCTTCCAGTTATATGTAAAAAATCTTACTTATTGGATAGCCAACATATGTAGTTACAGAATGTCTGGTAGGCATATCAGTTTATTTTACCGGATCACTTAAACAATAAGTAGCTGTTCCTGTTCGATGATTGTTTTAGCGTAACAACCCTGTTCTGCTAACACTAATATTTTAAACAACTATCTTGATAAACCGCTCCGGTGCTAGATAGTTTTGCTTTAGTTCATAAGGACCTAATCTTTATCATAATAGTATATTGATTGTTTTATTACAATTCATAGATAATTTCAATCTTATAACTTTTAAGATAAAAGTTCTGTCCTAATAATTGTACTACTATTTTGGAAATACATTTATTAAATTAACAGTGGGGGAAATTGGGTGTGTGTGTACATGCACGACTGGTGGCAGACAACTCAGTCCATGCTAAAGACCTGTACTCAGTCCAAGCAAACATCATTGGAGGAAATCGAAAACACATTACTCTCTCTCTTTGAAGAATTTAAGGACTACACATTTGACTGATTGTGTGATATTGAGACTTACATGTTACAACAAAGTACATTCAAGGTACCAACAGGAAAATGAAGAATACTTTTTAAAAAATAGACATTTAGAATAATAGAATAGAAATCGAGAGATATAAAGATGTCAACCAACATAAACAAACAAAATAAATAAAATTAGAAAGCAAACGTATTGTACTGTATTATCGGACGGATTTGTTTAACGGTTGGGAACCATATTAAAACATGTTTGTTTAAAATATATATATATATATATATATATATATATATATATATATATATATATATATATATATATATATATATATATATATATATATATATATATATAACTGACATGTCAAAGACAGACCTTTTCCACGGAGGTGAAGGAAAAACAATAATGACATACTTGAATCATGAAAGCCTAGAGTATTTTGAAAACAGAGTTTCTAGAATGTGGGCAAAACAACAACCAAAAGACAAAACAAAGCAATGAAACTAAAACAAACAAACAAAACCGTGAGCTGGACAGGTAGAGGGATTTATTTTCGACTATACGAGGTTAACAAGGTCGCAGTATTGGTTTTAACAAACATCGTACTTAATGCACATAGCATACATGTGAGGAAGTGAATTATCTGAAACTGCGGAGTGAAACCTAATATGTTTTAAACTTTATTCCGCCATGTTTGATGTTTGCAATTTTTAAAGGTAGGTATACAAATATTAAAAGTGAAAGATTGCAGTAGCTGATAAAATGCTATTCCACTCTCTCGCGTTACGCGTCAAAATGGTCGATTTCTGAGAGAAAATTGGCATATATCAGAATACTTTAAATTAAACGACTTTGATTTGAAATTATTGAACGTTTCATAATATGATTTAAATGCTCTTTTTAGCATGCATGTTCTCTGAGGATAGGAAATCATTATAGCCGAACATTTAATTGGGATTAAACGCATATAACAAGTATGTTAATGTGTCACAAATGCTCATGGCAAACCGTGTTTGTTGAAAGACTGGCATATCATGTGTTGTCCTAGAATCGAAATGACCCTACGGAGGCATTAGAGTAGGTTGTTGTTGTAGAGGGGGGGGGGGGGGGTAGGGGTGTGTGTGTGTGTGTGTGCAAAAATTATTTAAATTCGGCAAGACCACACCATATGGATTGGGAGAATATTAGCCGAGCGAAAACTGATTTTGAAACATTTTATGTTTGTTTTGTAGTAAGTAACACGTCAACCAGCTGAGGCAAGAAGATCAACTGTTAAAGCTAAGGTAAAGTGCCTATAAGAGTCCATGTCAACGTTTTATATTTTGTACTAGAGTCAATTTATATTTTTTTTTAAAAAAAACCCATCCCAGCATTCAAACAATGAGATCACGTGCTATTTAAAGTAGCCTATATACGTGCTAATGGTATCGTGAATCAGTTTGTTTTAAGCATATAGTATATACCGGATGCCTTGGGTATCTAGTTTAGTATGATCACCACAGTTTTTAATGAGAAACTACATTTCTATCGAATGGATGAGAAAAATTAAGTTTAGCCCGTTTGATTTTCTTTAAACTTTAAACTTCGTTGAGAGAAAGGCGAATTCATTTACTCAAATCTCTATATGAGTGTATTTGCTGGAGTATTTGTTTGTTTGATGATGCGAGAAAGAAAGAGAGAATAATTACCCTGGAACTACTTATTTACAATTTTGTGATAGCTGGACGTTGTCATCCATTTACCTCTGTACCACTGGGTTTACTTAACACACGCATAATAATATATTATACCTTTCTTCAACAAATATATCTTTAATTAGAACAACTTCATGTTTTGTTATGTCAGCTGGAGACTGAAATCTAGTCGTCAGCAGATAATGCTATGAAGTTGTGTACTGAGGTAATTCATCAAATGGCAAAATATAAAGTGTACTGTTATTTTATTTAGCATATTTCCATTATCTTTTAGACCCATTAGTAAAACATTACCGTTCGTTGTCGTTGTTGAGGGCCGACTTAATTTATCCTCCTCCCAATGTACAGAATGTCCGGAAACAAGATCAGAAAAAAAGGAGGGGGGGGGTGTATGATTCAAATTTAGACACACGCGACTATTGAATGTCAATTGCGGTTTGTTTGTTTTTTCACAGTGTAGGGAAAAAGCATTTTGTGATGTACTTGAATTGTTTTACCCATATGACGAGGGACATACGAGGTGAGCTAAGAATAAGGTTTGCTTTATTTGTCTTTTTGTTCATGAGAAGAACAAATGGTAATACGTTTGACATTTGCATATGTGTTAGATTTTTTTTTTAAAAAAGTGTTTTATGAATAAAAACATCTCAATTGCGATGGTAATTTGTGATGTCTTTTGAAGATTCAGAAATATGGCGAAATTTGGGAGTTTAGTAAAACGTTATTCACGAACATATATATGTGTTAAACAATATAATATTTGGTTGCCGCACGTGGACCACCTGAATGTTTGTTTTAAAGTAGCTCCAATTGTAGCGCAAAATGAATATCTTGTCGCCACATCATTATTGAGCCAGTGCATATGGCGTAGCGATGATATTTTGCTCCCGGGGACGAACTATAAAATTGGCGCCCCAGCGATCTTGTGACCGATTTATTACCCTTGTTTACTTATTATAATGTAACGTTGAAAGCCTCATTTTGGCGCCCCTGTACCTTGGCGACCGGGGACATATGTACCCCCTGCCCCCCCCCCTAACTACGCTTCTGATAATAATAATAATAATAATAATAATAATAATAATAATAATAATAATAATAATAATGACTTTGTATAGCTCCTAATCTTTAGAAGCTCTAAGCTCTTTACAACATATGAAATGATATGATGATTAAAAAAAACAAAAACAAACAAACACCATGAAATTAGTAAACATAAGAACATGCTGAAAATATTTATGGTAAGAAACATTATTAAATCTTTAAGTTTGTTCTTGTAGTTGAGTTTTAAGAGCACTCTTGAAAGGGATCACTGTGTCTTAGTGTCTAATTTCAATGAGCGATTCGTTTCACGTTGCTGGGCCCTGGTATGCAAAAGAACGTGTTATATATATATATATATATATATATATATATATATATATATATATATATATATATATATATATATATATATATATATATATATATATATATATATATATATATATATATATATATATATATATATATATATATATTTGTTTCAATAGTGCGAATAATGGGTGAGGCCAGAATTTTGTAATTGATTCTGGATCGAATGGATAGTCAGTGTAGGGGTACAGAACAGTAGGGAGGTGTACTCTGATCGTAGTACTCTATGTCTGATCCGAGCAGATGTGTTTTTAACGTTTTCAGGTTTCTGGAGTATATATTGAGACGATTCAGACAGAATTGAATTACAATTGTCCAGTCAAGAAAGTGCTAATGAACACATGGCATGTTGGTGCAATGCGAGAGTACTGTCCAGAGTAACACCTAAGTTTCGTACTGAATGGGTGAATTTAATGTTGGTATTGCTGATATGTGTTGTTTGATGTACAGGATGTGAATGAGAAAGTCTTTTTGGATGAAGATCTATGATCATTGAGAGTGGCTGAGTGTACAGAATGAAGAGAAACAGGTCCAAGAACAGATCCCTTTGGAACACCACAACATAGATCAACTGTGTTGGAGTGCATTCCATTTGCAGATACAATTTGTGTCTTGCTGACTAAGTAGGTCTTGAACCACAATAAGACTGTATTGTGAATGCCAAATACATGCTGGAGACGGTGCAGTAATATATCATGGTCTGTGAGGACTGTAATCTTTCCGCAATCTAAAGCAGAGAGAATGTCATTAACTACTTTTAGAAGAGTAGTTTCAGTACTGTGGTAGGGGCAATATGCAGACTGTACATTGCTAAAAAGACTGTTTGAATTCAGATGAGATACGAGTTGGGGTAGAACAACCTTTTCTAAGATAGTTTTATATGAACGACAGGTTAGAAACTAGGCGGTAGTTTTTTAAAACTGCAATTCAGTAGTTATTTAGTTCTTCAATATTGATTGTAATTTTAATTTGTCAGATGGTGATGCGTGTTTGCCTTGGTGCCATCAGATCAAGAACAGTTTTTGAAAATTTGTTAATTTTGCGGCCAAAATGAGGCCTTATAGTAACAATCCCTTTATTTAGAAACTTTCTAGCCACAAATAAGGCGGACTTGACAAAAGGGTGTCTCTTGTTACAAAATGCTACCATCAATGTCAACAGCTAGAAATCCCATCATGAAGTGTTTGTAATTTCGTACAATGAACGTTAAAAGCCTGCATCCGGCTCTCAGTATCCAGCGAACGTCACACACTCGAGCAAGGGTAGCTCAACTCCGGATTTATTGTAGGGTTGGACTGCGGTTGGTGTACACGTACAAAGACTTCGGTTTAAATCTCAGCAATGGGTGAATGGGCCACTGGTTTGTTTGGATGTTTTAGCGACTTTGGCACTTGCATTGTAACATATTTTGTTCCTTGCGTTACGGCCGGGAAGAATGCAGAAGCTGTAGGGGAAAACTGTTTCTTATATGGCTGTCTATCGATCCTCGGACCCGTTGGGATCTGGTCGAGGGCCAAAATCAGGGGCAAGATTAGGTCAAACAAGGGGATAGACGTAAGTAAAATTTACATTATCTAAATTCTAAAATTTCTTAAGTATTTTTCTTTAAATGTATTCTAATATAGATAGAATTTCATGTAATGAGGTTCTGTACATAATTATCATAGAGATGTATGTATGTATGTATGTATGTATGTATGTATGTATGTATGTATGTATGTATGTATGTATGTATGTATGTATGTATGTGTGTGTGTGTGTGTGTGTGTGTGTGTGTGTGTGTGTGTGTGTGTGTGTGTGTCAGTCTCTTTCTCTGTGTGCGTGCGTGCGTGCCTATAAACGCTAATCCGTTGTTGTTGTTTTTTTTGAATATTAAAGATATGGTCATTAATGTAGTAAGCAAAACATTTACTAATGTTCTTAATTTCATCCACTGATTTTAAAGCAGCCAGAGTCCACTGTCACGTTGTTAATTCCTTGACAGTGCTTACAATTAAAGGTCAACAACGTAAATTGATTTGAGCCGGATTAGACAATTAGTCTTACTTTGTACTACAATCTCCAATTTCCGGCTTCAAGTGGTACAGACGAGAAAATATCCGGAAACTTTTATATAAAAGTACATGTACTATCAGGATTAAAACTCGAAATTTCCGGAGTTTTGACAAGTATCCATAAATGATGAGCCAAGCAGTTTCTTCTTAAAGTCCATGTCATCACGGTCTAATAGGTATATAATAATAATAATATCAAAAAATACTTTGCAAGACCGAGGAAACTATTAAAATCGATTCACAGTTTGAGAAAGAAACAAACAAAAATGAACAGAAATGTACTCAACACAGCTGATGGATACAACCGATTAGGAATTATCAACAGAGTCATAAACATTATTGTTTTCTGAAGATGAAAATTCTTTCCCTTTCAGGGTGGCTTTGGTACGGATTGTCTCCTTCACTGGTTCTGTGGCTTGTGTGCATTGTGCCAGGAAGCTAGAGTAAGTGTCACAGTTTAAATACGGTATAACTTGTGCTTCATATGCGAGATACAATCTATTTCATCCGGGTTTTAAAATTTACTTATTCTCCACTTTTAGCTCTTGTAACTCTTCAAAATATTCAGCTTAAGACGAACAAAAGGAAAGACCGATAAGATAAGCTATATAGTCCTTGCTCGCAAACACAAATCTCCTTGCCAATGAGAATAAATTGAGAGTAGCCTAAAAATATATATATATTAGGTCAAATATATATATACGTATTTGTGTGTAACCTTTTGAGTGTCAGCTCAACCTCACTAGGTGACAGGGCTTCACATAAGAAATATATCAATTATACATTTGTATATCTGCCAAAATGTATAAAGAAACTAGATTTCATTCAGAAATTTGCAAAAAGTAAAAATGTTCATCCTTTCTATATCAAATACGAATATAATGAATTGACACATGACTCGTAATGTTGTTTTCTACACATTGAAGATCTCCAAAGATCCAGAGACGTAGCGGGGGGGGGGGGGGGGGGGGGCCGGGGGGGGTACATATGTCCCCGGGCGCCATACTAGTGGGGGCGCCAAAATGGGCTTTGAAATAGGTTGTAACGGGTAATGGTGATTTTATTGATGAAAATACATGTAATGGGTTTCAGAGATGAGGGGGGGGGGGGGAATGAATATTGTTCCCGGGCGCCAAACACTCTAGCTACGTCTCTGCAAAGATCAGAGGTTATTTGGAGTAAACAGTTCGATTTAGAACGAATTTTTATGGTTACATGTATACGTAATTCAGAGTTTAGGCACGTTATATAAAAATGTATGCTTAATATAAATTGAGAACACTAGATTCTTTCTTATTTTGCTTAAATAATAATTTATATGACAAATGTAAATAAACAACATACTGAACATAATGTAATTCTACCCTGAATTACCTCTGACCTTATGCAAATTGCATAGCTCGTAGAGAGTGTCAGTTGGTCCGTCGTACAGCTCATCTATTTGAATTCATTTTTAATATGTAATTTTTCGCTTTCTGAAAAAATCCAGGAATAAACCAGTGCTCGAAAACGCAGATGGCCTGAATTAATGGTGGCGCTCTACAGATTCGTATTTTGCAGGGGGGGGGGGGTAGAATTTTAAATAGAAACAATTTCCCCGGTTCCCCACTGGTTATACTGGCTATTTAAAAATGACCTTGTATATCTTAGATAATGTTCAAAGAACCTTTAATTTCTTTTGGGTGTATTTTTTTTTATGGGTGTATAATGGTTTATAGAGTATATAACTTGGCATTACTCCAGATGTGCTTCTTTCAAACACTGCTTGCTCCGCCTGGTCATTTTCACTTCCTGGACTTCAGAGGTAAATTGAATTTAAACAAAAAAAAAAAAAGAGTCGATAACTATTTTTTTTATTATACATTTTATACATTTAGTAATTCATCCATTGCACTTGCAGAAGCTGGTATTGTCTAGTCAGGCAAAGTTAATTTTCCCTGTTTTAATAGGTGCTAAAGATAGTGTTATTTGGACAAATTCAGGCTGATTTATTTTAGCATAAAGGAGCAGTCATTTTAGTTACCAGTGTGCTTAGATCATGTACAATTTCGATAAGTACAATATCAATGAAATGTCAACCACATTGCCTCAAAGTAGCATAGAGGTATATCAACATTCTCTCCACTATGTATCTTTCAAATGCAAACAACTTGACCTTACATACGTCACTCCCTCCAAACTACGTACTAACTGGTAGCCCCCCTCCCCCAATGGCATAAATAATATTTTCAATCGGAACATTTTCGGCCTTCTCAGCCAAGACGAGAAAGTAAACTCGGATTTAATCCGTAACCATTGTTATGTGGAATTTTTGCAGATTTGATATGCGTAGCAAAAATGCCGTAAACTGGTCGTCATTTTATCAGTGATTTCAAAAGATCGATCATTCTTTTCTAATTTGCAATAACTTTCTAACGCAATTGAACTCGACTTTGAATCACGATATCTTAGTTGACTTCGTACACGCCGCACTTGGCCAATAAAACAGTATTTGGATATGAGGAAAAAGAAATTGAAGACATTTTAGATTCGTGAATTAACTTATCGCCGTATTTTAGTCAAGTCTGAAAACGTAGCAATACCTAAAACAGCTGACCAATACTGATAACTGGCAAAACATAATTATCACACGATCTACATGCTAACTGGTCTCGTCTAGGAAATTCAGATCTAACATGTCAGCTTGCCGACAGCAACGTATTATAGTATCATGAACAAATTCAAATCATAACGTTAGTAGAAACGTCATTTGGAGAGGGATGTAGCGATATGCAACAAATAACAAGCCGGTCAATTTGTGCATGCCTTTCCCCCCTTCCCCCCCCCCCCCCCCAAAAAAAAATGAAATTACGTCCCTGCATATTAGTGTTAGCCATTTTTTTTAAATATCCACTAAAATTAACACAAATTCAACTGTTGTAAGTGTTAAGATTCTTTTAGTTTCATATTATTCTTTTTTGTTTACTTATTGTTACAGGAATTGAAAGGTACCGGTGGTATCGCACAATCTATGGTTCGGGAATAAAATCCGGGATGAAAGAGTAATCGATTCAACCAATGAAATTGTATTGATCCATAACCTACTACCTACACGCTTGGAAACACAATCAACCTGTGAAATATTTTTCTTCTTTTATATCAGCAAGAGAAGGATACAGAGTTCGAGGAGCAATCCACTTATTGGCTTCAACTTTAAGGACAGTTTTGGTTCCTTCCTCTAGATGTATAGATTTATACTTTGCTTGTACATTTCATGTGCGAAAAGTAAATTAATAGTCTTTATCAATATTAAAGCTGAACATTTTCAATAAACGAACTTTGGATGAGATTTATTTTGATAAACAGCATCACTCTATTCTCTTTGACAAAGTGGAACAGCCTCGCTCTATTCACTTTGTCAAAGTGAAACAATCTCTCTTTATTCAATTGGACAAAGTGAAACAGTCTCACTGTATTATTCTGTGAAAGTGGAACAATCGCTCTCTATTAGCTTTGATAAAGTGGACCAGCCTCACTGTATTCATTTGACAAAGTGGAACAGCCTCACTCTATTCACTTTGTCAAAGTGAAACAATCTCTCTTTATTCAATTGGACAAAGTGAAATAGTCTCACTGTATTATTCTGTGAAAGTAGAACAATCGCTCTCTATTAGCTTTGATAAAGTGGACCAGCCTCACTGTATTCATTTGTCAAAGTGGAACAGCCTTACTTGTACACTTTGACAAAGCGGAACGAAAGTAGATATTTGCCAGCAAAAATGTTTTACTCAATTATCTACTTATTAGAGGAACGTGTTCATTAAAACAAGAAAGTGGAACATGTTCATACTTAATTATAAGATGTTTACCTTTAGAATATTTCTTTTCGTTTTAACTCCAATGAATCAATCCATGTGAAAATGAAATTTGTTATATGTATGACAATTTGTAGTAAACACACACACACACACACACACACACACACACACACACACACACACACACATGTTATATATATATATATATATATATATATATATATATATATATATATATATATATATAATAATAATAATAATAATAATAATAATTTCTCATTATTCCTTTGCTATGGTCGAGAAATGCTTAAAGTTAAAGTTAAGTAATATCAAATCTGACAGAATATACTAGATGCAGAAGACAGGGAAACATGCAGAAATGATACCTGAGTTGTAAGTTGCATTCTTTACGCTACGACTTTAAAAATGCAAACGTCCATCCTAACTGCAGAACCCACTCCTATATAAGGTGAATGGCTCTTCTCAAGGTTTTATTGGCATAGCATTTCATAGTGCATGAGACTGGTGGCCATGTAAGTGTGAAGTGGATGGGTTTTACAGAACACAAGAGTATCGATAATTGGAAGGGTTTTGCTTTTTACTTCACATTTTTTTTCAACTGCAGCATAAGTCTTTTAAGAAGCTAACATTGGATTGGACGTTACAGTCCTACAATGTCGCTCAACATTCAGAGTCTTAATGTTAGTCCAGTCTGTGAAATCTTTTCTGAATGATACAAATGCAGCCTTGTCATTGGTAAAAGATTTAGGAGCAAAATTTAGTGGTGAATAAATTTGTAAGATTTCTAGATTTTCTTTTTAGTGTTTTCCAACAATGCATAAAGGTCACTTTGTGCAGAGGTAATTGAAGTACAGTGTCTTGTCGAGAGGCAGCACTACATAAGTCGACCCGGGACAAAGTACAATAACTGAAGTACGCTGTTGGTATTTGTTCATTCTTCGGTACCTGTTGACCGATGCACAGGTACATTATCACCTTGGTATGTCTTGGATGTTGTTGTTGTTGTTTGTTTTTGGAAGTACGCTGTTGGTATTTGTTCATTCTTCGGTACCTGTTGACCGATGCACAGGTACATTATCAGCTTGGTATGTCTTGGATGTTGTTGTTGTTTGTTTTTGTAGGGTTTTTCCCAGCACCAGTATAAATGGTGGCGGAAAACCTCATAAAGAGCCACCAACCCACGAGAACCTACTGGCAAGCTTTCTCACATAACCACATTAGCTGAATCCGAGACTCGAACACACGCAGATAGGTTAGATGGCAGTGACACCTAACGGGTGAGCGCTTTAGACATCTTGGCCACTCGGGTCACCAAAAATTGTTCTTGAAAACAACGGTCAAAATTAAGTTTTTAAATTTGTCGCTGTACTGATTGCTGTTCATATTACAAGTTTCAATCGCAAGATTGTACACTCCATAAAATATAAACGGTGAACTTGAATTAGTTTATTAAGTCGCCAAAAAAGAGATATCCTAGATACTGACATGTCCACTTTTCAATGTTTTTTTTTTAAATACCAAACTTGAACTTTAGCGTTCATATTGAATAACAGCAGTCTTATCATCAATAATTAATACATTATTCGAATCACTTTCGACTCTTTATGGATCGTTTACCCTTCAACAATGAAAACAATATTGTCCAGTACTATCGACCGCGCATAAACGTTTACTATTTTACGGAAAAATTGGTATGCGAATATTGCTGAACTGCTTCTGGAAAAACGCTTAGAGGAATAGTGTCATTCAACAACTTTCCTGTGCAAAAGGTTCATCCGATTTGCTTTGTATGGCAAGCTCTGGTCTACCGGGGATTTTCTTTCCCGTTACTTTTTCACGAATCTTTAACAAATTAGATCCCGTGTATGGATTATTTAGCTAATGCTCTTGATACTTATATAGATTTATATTTTTTGGACAAGGTAGTATGTATTTCAGTTGCCCGCGGTGTTGGAATAGGCATTACCCATAACCAGCATCTGTCATATTTCCAATTTTTGGTGTGGGGAAAATAGACATAATTCAAATAGAGTCATTAGTGGGTACAATATGATATGAATATAATCAACCATCTTGAAGTTTCAAGCATTTATATTATCTTATTGTAAAGGTTTAAGTCTTGCATATTATACCCTATATTACGAAAAAAGGCTACTCGAAATCTTCACATTAATATTTTGCATTGATATGGGGGTGGGTGGGTTATGAGCTATTACAATGTTGCTGTTTGTTTACCTCGATATAGGAAAGACAATTATACTGGTATTTATATTTTCTTTGCCAATATACACAAAGCAGCAAAACATAAACCTTCTGGAACGTCAGTTTTGTTCAGAAAAATGTGTGCTAGATGGATTTGAGCAGCAGAGGAGGTGAACAGACCAAGTTTTCAAGCAAAAATAAGGCTTCTACGGAAACCGAAAATATCTAACAAAATGCAGAGGAAGTGAACAGACCAAGTTTTCAAGCAAAAATAAGGCTTCTACGGAAACCGAAAATATCTAACAAAATGCAGAGAATGTGAACAGACCAACTTTTACAGGTGTCGATTTAGCAAACTGAGGCTTTCTCGAAAATGCTTAATATAAGCCTCCATTCATCAAAATAAAATTAAAAAAAAAAGACGCCATTTAGTTGACGTTCACCTCCTCGGCTGCTATGAAAATCTTCGATTTTTACTAACTAAATATTTGATCAAGTCCTTAAGATTTCACAAATAAACTAATTTGTAAAACCTCACCTCGTAAATCAATCAGATTATTAGATTGGTCAGTGAGTTTGAAATTAATTCTCGTTAACAAATTATTATGACATCGCATATAGACTAGATTAGTTGGGTCTTCAATAATTAGAAATCCTGGAGGAGCCGTTGGTGCAAATGAATATAAAATATATCCTTGCTGAGCTTGATTTGATTGTTCGAGATTTATTTGATAATTTCCTTCGATAACATCACATACTAAATTGAGCGCAATCACCGTTGAAATATTCACATTGTTCGGAGCAATATGTCTACCGCCGCCTTCTGGATCATTATTAAATTTCAGAATATTTTCTGTAGGATTCTTCGATTTTTTCCAATTATCGTGGATTCTTTTAAACCCAATATTAATAGCATCGTCAAGTTGTTTCTTTAGTTTATCCGGGTTATATCCAGGGATTTTAAAATCTTTAATCTCCGTTTTATTAATCTTATATAGATCCGCAAACTTATCATGTAAGATTTCTTCATTTAATACTTCTTGAATAATTTTCGAGTGAAATATTTTCATATCGTCGATGATTTTATTACCCGTTTCTACGACGTTGATAAATTCATCCTTGGTGAGAGAGCCGGATTTAATAGATATTAGCAGTAGTGAAAAATCATTATTCATTGCTGTGAAATTTCCGTTAATGAGAGGAACATAAATTTCTTTATTCAAGAATTTATTAGGAGCATAATCCTGATAACTCTTGACTTCATTGACGGGTTTTATTTTGTTGGTGATATAATCGGATTTCTTAGGTTCGGGTGGAAAATCCTTCGAATTTTCTCGCGAGTTATCCGGTGGTAATTCAGGCCATCCTAACACTGATCTTATAGAACTCTGATAAATATCTACAACGTATCCTTCTGTATTTATCTCGATAGCAGATGATAGTGTTGGTTCATGAACTGTTATAGCGATTTTTGATTCTTTTCCAGTGAGAGATTTTATTCTTCGTTGAAATTCAGCGTTGATCTGTTCGATTTGATATGACCCAGTTGGTATAGAAACAACCTGCCAATCTGGTGTTCCGTCTTCACGATTCTTGTTTGCAAATACCAAGGAATTATTCGGTTGTTGACCACCAAATGCTACCGATCTAATATTAGGCCAGCTATGATACACTCGTAGTTTTGCTAGTGCGATCTCGCTCACGGGAACAGGAATTGGAAAATTAACACTAAATTCGGGACGTGTTGAGGTTATTGATATCGTGCTTGTTTTCACCGGTGTTGTATTTGTTACTATTTGTTGAAGTAGTTCTTGCGACGACATTATTATTATTATTCTGCTCTAATTTCAGCATTGTTGATTTATACAATTGAGCCATAGTTGAAAATTCGCTATCTGATATTGTTGTGTCATCCAACGACGATGATATCAACGAGGATAATTGCGAGTAACCGGCAGATGCAATATGATATTTAATTAAATAATCATGTAGTTTACTCTGGCTACACGATGATAGTTTTTTTGTGATCCCAGTTAATATACCAGCAATTGTAGCCACTGCGGAAATAGCGATTGGAACTACGACCGGAGCAATCATTGTAACCGAAGATAGTATTATTCCAGCAGCAGTGATTACTCCTGACACCGAGTACACGGTGATATCAACTGTGGTTATTCTTCGTTTGTATTTTTTGATTTTTATTTGATATTCTTCACAGAGAGAACTGAGTTTAGTTTGAAACTCTCTGACTTGATCATAGCGATACTGATTCGATGATGGAGTCATTTTATTTTAAAAGCGTTAGCATTTTCAATTACAAATTACTTTGTAATTTTGAATCGTGAAAGAATTTTTAAATTAATTTAATTGTTTACTTAAATCCGCTACGAATTCTACGTACCACGTTACTGAAACCTTGACTAGATTTTTATCTGTATTCGTTATCGTGAATTTTTCAGTTGTATTCTTGTCGATGATCGTTGATATCGTATTATTGACTCCAAATGAACTACTTGATGATATTTCAAATTGAGATTTAATCGGTGATACTATTGTTAATCGATAAATACCCTTGACTGCTGCGGTTATGTCTAAAATGTTATCTTTAGGTGTCCACGTATATGATCCGTGTTGAATCGTGTATACTACGTTGATGATAGATTTATCATGAGGAATTTTTACTTTTTCAACAACGCTTATCATTCTCTTTGCATCACCCTCTATTGCGATTTTGAATGTTTTAAGTTCATCGATGGATTTTTTAATATCGGGAAGTGTTATTTCAATTTTATCAAATGGGCTCCCAATAAACTTATCCATGAGGTTTTTACGAAACGTCATAAATAGTTTCGTGTGTTTTTCATATTCGGATTGAAGAGTTGCTAGTTCTAACATAGAATCTTTTATTACGGTGAGTTTTGGTTCAGTCACTGGTGGATTTCCAAAAAATTCTAGCAGGGGTTTATCAATTTTGTCAACTATATTTCTTTGTAATGCAGTAAACTGGTCAAATACAATTATATGATCATCATACTTATCATTAAGCGATTTTAATGAATTCACCGTGTTATCGTATGTTGTTAATTTATCCGTAATTGTTGAAACAAGTACACTTGGTTTGAGTTTACCCTCATCAGAAAATAACGCGATAGTATCCTCTGCTGCGTCTCGTTGTTTAACCAAAATATCATTAAGAGAGATATTACTACTTTTCAATTTACCCTGACGATCTTGAAATACAACTATTTCACCAGGATCAACATTTGCTAGGTTTAATATTTCGGATATTTCATCTTCGATTAATTTTTTAATATCCTTGTTATCAACGGTTTCAACTCCACTATCAGGTTTCTTCAGCGATGATAAAGGTCGTCCCCAAATATCAATCATTATTATAGAAATCTTTTTATTATTCAAATCCTATGGATTTTCTACCGCTAGTATACTCATTTACTACTATATGAGGTGGTTTCGAAAATCTTTTGGATATAGCATCAAGTACGTTTAATACTTCATTACCACATATTGGTGGATCAAGCATTGTTTGTGTTGGTAACGTAGAATACCAAGTCTTCATTGGAAGGGTTTTAATATAACGCATAAATTCTTTCGGCGGCGCTAATCCATATGAGTCAAAATAAATAATCCCACGTGGATCAATTGCGTAACAAACCCAGTGAGTTCCAGGTCCGGAGCTGTTATCTAAATTAATAATACCGGTTTCAACATCATTTGGTTGTGCCGGTAACTGATCTCTCATAAAAACCCCTCTGAAATTTTTTATTTTTAATTTTTTAGCGGTATCAATTAAATCAAAATTGGACATAGGAATCGCAGATTCCCGAACTATATCGTTCCTGGAATTCGAAGACCTTTTCCGCTGTACCATGAACTCGGGGTTCCTGGTAGTCTTAGACCCTTTCCTTTTTTTTTATACCCCTTTCCAGTTGCCTTTTTCAACGCCATTCCTGCCGCGGTACCAATAGCTCCTAATGCTGCTGCCTTCGCTACCGCTGGGGCTGCTGCGGCAATCAACCCTGGAATCAACCCTAACAACGGGAATATACCACCAGTCTTTTCCATATTACGGATCGCACTTGTAGAAAGAGTAACCTGAACTCCCTTTTTTTCTTTCAGCGCTTTATTAAAATGATTAGTTTGAGTTTTCGTCAGCGATAGTTTATTTCCTCCGCCATTCATTTGATTAGGTTTCAGCGTTATTGTGGTTCCACATTGCTTAGCTGATTTGGATTGTAATTTTTTTATTTGACCAGGTGTCAACGTAACATTGATATTACTATACGACATTATACAAAATAGATTGATTCTAAATCGCGAGTCATTTTTAAAGAATTTTGGATTAAGAAAATCTTACAGATTTTCCACTGGTGCATCTACTAGTCTCATTCGTCCACCAACACCTTCGAGTATCATTGATTTATCACTGAGAATAACAGCAACTGCTCTGTAATTAACAACATCACCAGCAACAGCACCAGGAGGAGGAGGAGCAGGGTGAACACCAGGATGTACACGAGCTCGGAAGTGTATATCAACTACGGACTGTTTCATCAAGTCAAGATGTTCCAACGAAAAGTAATAAATCGGATACAGACCTTTAAAATCCAATTGTGATATTTGTAGACCAGTATCTACATTTTGATCACGTCCCATAAATGATAGCAATCGATGATAAACTCGTGCAATATGATTGGTTTCATAGTTAAGTTGTATATCCTCTGCTGGTTCTTGTTGTCCGTTTATTTTCAGCGAGACTTCACTACACCCAAGTTGATCAAATATCATATGACTTCTTTCTTGATTATCCAATCGCGTTCTATCCTGTAGAGCAACAAATATATGCCGTGGAGCTGAAACACCCTGTCGTGCTGCCAAATGCCATGTAAATATACCATCAATATTAGAATCCATGGTATCTGTGGACGTTGTCAACCAGCTTAATAATCTCTTTCCCCCTTGATCCATAAATGATAGCAACCGCGGTTCTACTGACAATGATGGAGTCAACACTGGCATCCACAGTGATAGTTTTGATAAAATTACTTTACCCGCAGCACCGCCAATGCGCCAGATTGCATTATTATCAGTACCCTTTCTCACTAGTGCTACAGTATGCTTTACTCCATAAATAACTTTTCTGACGTTTCTACAAAATCCAAATATATGATGGAGCGGAATCGCACATGAAAAATGTCGACGATCTCCTTGTAATGTTGCTATTCTTGTTGCAGCTCCTAGATTGAAATTCTCATCATTATTTATAATCATATCCTCGACATCAGCAACAGCAGCACCAGCTTGATCATTTGGTTGTCTTATAACAAATGGATTTTTTCCCGCTGTATTTTTAACATCCTTTGCAAACATCATAGATGGACCGGCCGATCTTGTATAATCGTCAGAGTATCTTGCTAGCCCTAGTATTGTTGTTGCTACATCAACCTCACGTTCAATAGATTCGATTTCTTTTCCATCAATGAGATATCTTGCGCTTTCAAATAATGCCATAATACCATTATTAACAAAACCAACTTGAGTACCTGCTGGATATGCTGTATTTAATGGAACATTTGTTACGAGTTCACCTTCAACTTCAATAAAAGCTTCAGCGGGTAAAAAGTATTTACTGGTATCATGAACCTGGAGTTCAATTCTTCCACGAAGATCAGGTTGTACTGCGTGATAAACAAAAAATTGATAATCACGTACAGAATTATCTTTAAGCACTGGGGCTTCCATGTCAAATGCAACATCAGGGTTCTGTTTGAACATTTTTATTATATATCCGATGGTCTAAATCAAAAATTCTGAAGAATTTTGAAATTATTTTAAAATAGTTTCATATGAAAACCCCAGGAATTCATTTAGAGAAAATCGATTTTCATGAAATTTTGTCGACGGATTAGCTAAAAAACAATACAAAATCAATAAAAAAAACATCGAAAATTCGATGACAACAACATATTTTAGCCTCACAGGATAAAAAATCTGATCAAAATCGATTTTCTCTAAATGAATTCCTTGGGTTTTCATCCTCGATTTTCATGAAATTTTGTCGATGAATTGCATAAAAACACTAGAAAAATGAGTAAAAACACTAGAAAAATGAGTAAAAAAAGTAAAAAATCTAACAAAATTAGCAAATTATAAATATTTTATAATATAAAAATTCTAAAGAATTTTGAAAAGAATTTTTAAAATAAATATTTAGTTGGGTGTATTTTAATAATGATGATGAAAATATCTGATAATGAAGATAGCGTTAGTAGAATCACAAGTGATTCTGACATTAATGATTCTGACACAAGTGATTCTGACACAAGTGATTCTGACACAAATATTAGAAACACTAGTGTTTCTACAATAACCATAACAACTGAGCATCCTATTCAAATAAATAGAATCACAAGTGATTCTGACATAAATATTAGAAACACTAGTATTTCTACAATAACTATCATAATTGGAAATCCTGTTCAAATAAATATTTCTAACGTTTCCGGCGAATCTTCTTAAAACCACTTCCCGAAAGCCCACTTCCGGCTATCATATTTGCTGTTATATTATCCTGGGCGTTAGTCATTAACGACTGTAGTTTTTTATCCACGGCGTTATTTATTATTTTACTAACCTGTGTAGGCATTACTGCAGTAGATGGTAGTGAAGTCATTCCAGAAACACTAGTGTTTCTAATGCTAGCATTTCCAGGTTTTGATTGGAAATTCGAAGAATTTCTACGTCGAACTAGCGCTGTTAGTTTATCCCGAGCGGCTGAAAATGCCTTACTAGCAAGATCACCAACAGTGTTAATACCCTTATCTCGGATAACATCAATTGCTTTCATTGCTGCCTGTTTTGCAAATGGAGCCACTTTTGGAGCCATTCTTGAAAATAATCCCATTATAGTATTACCGAGACCATCTCCATAGTATACTCGGTATTTTGGCAATCGTGAGTTTACCACGTAGACACTAGTTGGTTTATCATGGTTGTAGTGTATGATCATTCTCTATATACAGAATCATTTTTGATTCTACAAATGCTTTAGCATTTCCAGTGACATTAGTCACTATGATAACCGTAGAAATTCGAAGAATTTTCGGCTAACTCCTCAATGAAATCTCTATATGTTGCAATATCCATGATACCACCTTGAAATAATCTCCTACAGATATCAGCTGCTTCATTGATTATTTCCAGTGAGTTATTCCCGGCTCGTTTTCCTCCTACAAGTACTTCTAATCGGGATATATCGCTAAGAATATTGCCAGGGCAAGAAATACTTGTATTTCCACTCGAAGAATTTCCAACTAAACCACTTCCTGTTTTAGTTTTTAATTGTTTTTTTTCTTTTTTTTCTTTTCTTTTTTCTTTTTGTACTAATGCTTCTAATACTACTACATCTTGATTTTGTTCTTCTATTTCTTGATTATATTTTTTAAGTCCATCTTGAAAATAGCCATATTTTTCACTATTTTTATTTAAACGACCTGTAATATTTTGATTTATTTTAAATATCCAATCAACATAATTATTAAAACCTACTTTACTTTTTTCATTACTTGAAAGATTCAAAAGATTTTTTCCTGAGTTAAAATTATCAGTAGCAAATTTAGCTAACTCATAATATTCATTTATTGTCGATGTAGGGTAATTTTTAATTTTAGTTATACCACCCTCAGTAAATTTATCTATAAAAGAAACTGATGTTTTTTTTTCAGTATCTAATTCTTCTCTCTGAGAGGTAGCACCTAATTCTTCTTCCTCTTCAGGTGGAAATGCTTGCGTGAGTGAGGAAATATCAACATCACCTAATCGTTCAATTTCTTCCTGAAGTTCTCGTTGTTGTTTTCGTTCTTGTTCTCGTTGTTCTATAGCATCTACAAAACCAGCAGGAAGTGTTTGTAATGACTTTTTCGTTTGTTTAGTTCGTTTTGATATTTTCTCTAACACAGGGAGAAAGGACTCTTTTTGCGCGCTTTCTTGTTTAGAAATTGCTGTTTTCACATCTGTAGTTGCCTTGACAACTGGTTTGAAGAGTTGTTCTGTATCCTCAGAAAAATCAGTCTGAAATAATTGCCGTTGTTGAAGTTTTTCGCGGATTCTATCACGAAGGGGTAATATTTTCTTAAGAGCTTCAAGTCTTTCTCTAGCTAATCTCGTTGTTAATGATTCTCCTACCATTATTAGAAGAGTATCACTAATTGTTAAATTAGAAATGCAAAGCATTTCATTGCAATTTTTAATTAAAAAATCCAAAGCATTTCGAAAGAAATCACTAACTAAAAAATGCAAATCATTTTAATACTTCCTTGTTGTTACACACATAATTTTACTTCCTCATACCGTACTGGTTATACAAACAAAGGAGGCTCTCTACGCATGGGGCTCATCACCTTCAGAGTTTTCCATTAACATTTTTAATTGTCTCACTTTACAATTAATAAGTCTCTTTTGTTCATATTCTAATCCTAATTGCTTACGTACACGTTCAACGATGCTACATAATGGTACGAAGACATTAACATCTTCAGTATTTACTAAACTCTCACGTATAAGCTTTTGGATATTTTTGATTAAAAAATATTTCTTAGATAGAACATATTTTCCTGTCTGTTCTGCAAATTGTATATCCTCGAAATTGGTCATAATTTGATCACAATCCAAACCTGAACATAATTTTACATTTTCATCCTTCAACTTATTGATTTCAATAATAATCAATTTGAGATTTTCAAGATTCATATATATATATATATATAAAAATATATTTGTTTAAATGCAAAGTATTTTAAATACAAAGTATGAAAATTCTTTAAAAGTATTTCAAATACAAAGTATTTCAAAATGAATTCTGGATACACTAAGGTGTTGATCATCTTAGTATACCCAGAAGCTTAATGCGATTATAGGTGATTATGATTATATATAATGAATGACGACGGCACAATTCACCGTTTTAAACCCCCTTGGTGTTTTATACATCAAGCAGCGCGCTCAACGGTTAACCGACAAACACATAACAATAGATTATAGGTGAACAATGAATGAATTGATTTCAATGACAATGACGACGGTACAACAATAGATTATAGGTGAACAATGGAATGAATTGATTTCAATGACAATGACGACGGTACAACAATAGATTATAGGTGAACAATGAATGAATTGATTTCAATGACAATGGATGACGCGGGCTATTCTACATTCAAGTGTAAACAAAACCACAAAATCGAAACTTTGGTTTTGAATGTCAATAATAACGTTCATACCACGTGTGACGGTGTGGTTTTGTTTACACTTGAATTTCGGCTAATGCCCAATTATAATAAAGACGAATTTGTATATATACACTCATTACGACGAGGTGATATAAAATAGGTGTAGTGATTGTAATTATTTGTTTGTTTATTAGCGATCACTGACAACGTTGAAAACACATATAATACTTGAAACAGACATTAAAAAAAATGTTTAAATACGACGTGTTTATAAAACAGTTTTGTTAATACTTGAAAAAAGACAAAATTGATTGTGTTTTGTTCGGATTTATTTAATTATAACAGCCAATGAAAAATCGAAGATTTTCCAACACTAGCGTTTCCGTGTTTAAGATCCGTAACTCTGTCATTGGTGGAAATCCTATGGATTTCACACGCGTTATACCTAACGGAGTTATCTCCCATGTGAAATTGCAAAATGAAGATTTTCAATGGAAATTCTTTCACAATTTCACGAAGCAATTTCCAATGCAAATTATACATAAACAAACTGAATTTTGTTTTTAAAACGCTTTGAAAAAGCGGTCTTATAAATTCCTTCTGCTACTTTTTGTACCGAGGGGGGGAAAATATCGAAATACCTACCAGCTTCTGTCATTGATTGAAATACCATCTCCGTGTCAGTATTAAACGATCTTACAGGTCTAGCAATTTTCGGGTATTTCCCAGTTCTTCCTCGTTTTGTGTTTTCACATTGAGAAATAGCTTGAAGGTTGTTCAATTTGTTATTCTTGGGATTAGAATCAATATGATCAATAACAAAACCATCCTTGATTAATCCATTATGCACTTCATAAACGAAACGGTGATTGAGATACATTTTCCCTCCAGCATTAAACATCAAATAACCCATACCATTATCCCGCCCAACAGATTTCTTATTTTTACTGTGTCTAACAACACCATCACTAGAAGCTTCGTAATTTTTAATAACAGGATGTCTTTGAAATTCTTGGCTCATTTGTATATATAATATATCTATTTGTCTAATTCATTAATTGGCTGAATTATAACATTAACAAATCTTTTTATATAGTCATCCGTAGTTTTTATGATTTTGTCATTGACGTCGTCAGGATTTTTGATTCTTCGCTTGTCATAATAACGTTTTAACTCTCTATAACGCTTACCCCCGCAATTAATGCATAACTGCGACTTGCCTCTTACACCTACCCCACAATGCAAGCATGGTAGAGGTCCCTCCGAACCGTTTCTCACACTCTGCATATGATACCCACAGAATTCATTTCTACATGATTTGTTACACGGAGTCTTTGATCCAATCATAAGCCATTTGCAATGATTCATTATATAAAAATTTTCTATTTAAATACTTGTTTTAATTATTAATATGAAAGGATTCAAGAGATTATCGAAAATTAAGCCTTGGAAAAATGTTAGATTTAATCTCGATAGAATCTCTGATATACCTAAAAGTCTAGTAGATGATAAACCACTATTGAGTAAAATCAGCGACTGTTTTAATGAGTTTAAGCGTGATGGAGCATCTCATACGTGGTCGACATTTCGAATTATTGATGAAGATGTCAATGTACCTGTAATTGATGCTACTATGAATGATATAAGAGCAGCTGAGATACTTTCACACCTTGGCGGGAAATCTCTACTGAAGTATTTTTTTAGAATAAAATTCATTATCGAAGAGGAAGGTGAATGGATTATCAGAGATAAATTTGACCCAATCCTTAAGGATAAAAAAACTGTTATTGTGAGTAGAGATTCCAAACCAGGAATTCTAACTGGAATTGACAAACCATACTATGAGAAATCTTACCCTGTAACAGCAGTTGTGTATGGGTTATATCCAATAAATAATAATCCTAATATTACAAAACTAGCTCCAATGTTTTCATCATCAGTGGCTTTGCCACTTAATTGTGTAGCAACACGGTTAATAGAACACTTCAAAAATGCATCCCGGGGAAACAAATTAACTGAACAACGACGAAACAAAATAACCGAATGGGAATTGACAGTGAAACAGCGCGGGGCAACGATTTCTGATATAGCTAAATTAGAAGCATTATTAAAATTTCCAATATCGGTAGCGACAATAACCGGAGAAGTATTATACGAACCGAAATATCAATCGCGAGGAGCTCCAATTGAAATTATTGATCATAACAAACACGCGTGGACACCAGCGGTAAATATATTTCCACGAGAAAGAACTGTTCGATATATCCCTAAAGAATTTTCTATGGATGATTTCTATGAAGAGAAATTATTTGATGCTATTCACGCGTTAACCAAAGACGACCCTGTGTCAGTATGGTTACTCAGGAGTAATGAGGATCCGGAAATAGGATTTGATCAGTTTGTAAAACCAAATGGTGAATTATATCGAACTGAAGAATTAGATACTAGAATGAGAAAAATCGCTAATGAGTATTTAGAAGGAAACACTAGCATTTCTACAGAAAAACTACTTACGGATAGTTTTACTATTCCATCAGTGGTAGCTCACTTCGCACGAGAAAAGAATTCATGGCGTCCAACACGAAGTGATTTTCTGGAGGATGTGAAGTTGAGTTGCGTCGAATTTGGTCATGGAGGATTGTGGAATACGAAATACTCACGTGATGGTATGATTTCAATTGATATATCCGCGTGTTATCCTGGAAGTTTTCTCGGATATGGAGAATGCTCTGAATATTTTAAACGATTTGGACATCCCACACATGAAATGACTCGTGTTGCGATTAATGGTCCATTGCCTGATTTTGATTTAACCGGGTTCGCTCGTGTGATATCATTCGAATTAGCTACAGGGTTACATCCGTGTAGTTATCTTTGGCTTGGTAGACATATGTATGAAAAAGCGTGGATGCCAATTGTGCTATTGCGGTATATGATCGATTGTGGTATGCTAATATCGTTAATTGTCAGTGAAGCGATTATTTGTTATAACGCTCAGAAAGATGTTTGGTTACCAAAACCTGATCTAGAAAAAATAATTAACGAACAACGAAAACAATTTCTAGATGGAAATTCGAAGAATTTCAGCGAGGAACAAATCATAGATTGGTCTAAGAAATTATTCGAAGGTAGTAATAGAGAGGCTAAAGATCTCGGACGAAAAATAATCGGTAAATTTACTCAAGGTGGAAGATTTGATAATGCAAAATATTCTTCGAGATTAATCATAGACGATGAAGAATACAATTTCATAATATCTGATTTAATAAAAAAAGGGAAATTTGTAACCCGTAAGAATGCTTTTCTATCAGGGGAATTAGATGAGGAAGCTTACAAATCTGCGAGCGGAACTAATAATGTTTGGGTAGATGATGTCCTTCGAAATGGTAAGAAACTAGGTACGGTTGTTACCTACTGTGATGGAAAAAGTTGTCAATACACACAATTGAGAAGTTCTATGCTAGCCTATTCTTGTATTAATCTATTCTCGATGATAAATAGATTTCCTAATACCGCGGTTAGAGTAGCTACTGATTCGATGTATATCCATGAGAAATACAAATCAGATGTAGCTAAATTCACAGATCCTAAGGAAGCGTGGGGGAATTGGAGGTTTAAAAAAGAAACACTACATGAATATTGTAAATCCGCAGACGTTGCTATGGATGATAAATACTTGAAAAGTAACCATAATATCTCAGAGATTAAATCAGAATTTTCTACTGCACCGCCCGTATCCGATCCGATTTGTAGATACAAGACAGTTTATTTAAACGGCTGTGGTGGATCAGGAAAGACAACTCGTGCAATCGAATTATTTCGTAATAGAAACACAAGTGTTTCTAACATGATTGTGTTAACACCAACTCACAGACTCGCCAGAGAGATGATAGCGCGGGGGGTAAAAGCCTGTACTTATCACAGCTTCTTTCGATGGAAAGGCGATACATGGACTCCTGATCGAATGGGCGATAAATTCATTCCTGATGTAATAATCTGGGATGAAATATGCACGGTATCGTTAACAGTATTACAGATATTTCTTGAATGGTTGTTATTGAAAAATACAAAAGTCGTCATGTGCGGGGATCACGGCCAACCGCAGCCATTTGTTGGTGGATCTCCACATGAATGGTTAAAAGGATTTGTAGATTATTATGAAGAGATTAATACCGACCATAGATCACTTGATGAACAATTACGAGAATTCAAAGCGCTAATTAGATTACAACCGGATAAAATCCAATGTGAAATAGCGCGTGAAATAATTTCAGAAACTCCCATGAATGATTTTTGGGAAATGTGGAAGCCAAATGATTTAATAATCGCGAGTAGAAAAATAGTCAGAGACGCACTTCAGATGAAGTTGTTTGCGCTACATAAAGAAAAATTTGCAACGCTTCCAGTACCACTCTGTTATAGACCTAAGGATACACGAAAGCAGAATATCGACGTTGACATTCCTGGACAACAACAAAAGCAGAATTTAGTATTAAATGATATTGTGCTGGTTGATATCAGCGTCGTTAAAGATGCATTAGGTGCTGATAAATCCCCATGGACGTTAGGTTATGCAGCAACAATACACTCTTCACAGGGATTGACTATATCCGATACAACTCTTTGGATAGTAGATAATCATATTGAGTGGTCAAATTTAGTTTATCTCGCAGTATCCAGAGTACGGCGAATAAACCAACTTCGAAGAATTGTTGTTGACGATGAAATCATTGGTAACGATATTATCACTGGTGATTTTATCACTGGTGATATAATCAGAAAAAAACTCTCTGGCTATAAACAACAGGATAAAAAAAATAAAAGAGAATTTGACATTGATGCTGAATTAATTAAGACACTAAAGCAACAACAAAATAATCACTGCGCGAGTTGCAATTGTATAATGCGTTGGCAGTATTCGGATAAAGATCCTCGCCAATTCACCGTAGATAGAAAAGATAACAATCTCGGTCATGTCAGAAACAATGTGAGGTTGACTTGTCTTGAGTGCAACAGACGCCGGGGTGACAACACCTTAGGTGCTAGTTAAGACCACGCGGTGGTAATTGAGTATCCTCGGGAATCACTTGTAATTGTTCGCGTGTAAATCCTCGCTGAGGAGCAGTTGAATCCAGTCTATAGATTGGAGGTCTACCAGTTGATCGTGTTATGCCGGATATCCTATGCGTAGTGACACTCCAAATAGGATCGGTAGCTCTTTTTTTACCACCCTCAAGCTCTCCTGGTTCGTATAAGTACCTTACAATGACATTACTACCAAGAATTGGTTCTTTTTGTGAAATTCCTTGGATTTCCATTTTGATAGACGCCTTCTTAATAGCGTTGACAGGTTTCATATTAATTGTTCTAGTAATCTCATTATTGATTGCGGTAATCACAGCTGGTAATCTCTTGACCCATTCACGGGATCGTTTATCCTGGATGAATTCTTTTGCGTATTGATATCCGAATAACCGCTCAGCAAGGGTTTTATTAAACCGTTCAACAATTGCCTGATCGCGATGTAGCGCAGTGTGTCCTCGTCTGATGGCGACATTATGATGTTTCATCGTAGATGTAACAACACCTTGAAATTCCTTGCCAGGATCAACTTGTAACAGATTTGGCCAGCGCAGAGGACCTCGTCGATAAATTTTTTCAAATGCAGAAGCTACTTCAGTAGATGATTTTGTTTTTAACGGTTCTGCTTCTTTGTATCGACTTGCAATATCAACTAACGTTAACGCGTATTTGTAACCGTTGTCATGCGGCAGAAATAGTATATCAGCTTGATGAACTTCATTAGGTGTTGTAACATCAAAATGCGAATAGTTAATTTGTTTGGGCGCTGGTAGATAAATTTGCCATATTGCTTGTTTAGATAACCAGTTTGCCGCTGTAGTTTTTTTCACCTTTGATGCACTAGCGAGTTTATTAATTGCTGCGTAACCTCTCCAGTATCCTCTCGGAGAATAATAAATAGATTCCATATTAAAATGCTAGCATTTTCAATTACCAGCACCTAACATCAATTTACCCTTCATAGCAGATTTTACCAACCACGAAGCCAATTTTTCTTTGAAGGATTTATCAGGAATAGCATTTAACGCATGAATTAATTTTACATCTGCGAGATGTCTGTGTTGAAGATTGCTGCTTTTATAAGCGACATCATGAGCATGACACGCCTTATCAATAGCGTTTATTGGATACTCGCCGGGTCGGGGTAAATTTTGATCATCAAGTCTGATATCTAATCGTGTTCCCGGTCCACAGTAGCTATATCCTGGAAGGTGCTTTTCTCCTGGATACTTTGCCCACGGTGTTCCTGGGAGTTTTGTCAATTTGGCTGCAATATCACCTCCTCGTTTTTTTTTAAAGGTTTCGTGGAAGTAAATCTAAATTTTTTCGTACTACATTGTACGCATTTACCAGAAAGCGCTGATCGATTATTTTTCGTTGTAATCGTCGTCAAGTCATTTGTGCCAGTACGCGTCCTACACTTCACACAATATAGATCCATAATTTATATATAACAGTTATGAATGTAATTGATTATTCAGCTACTCGACAACGAAAACCTATTAAACATCATGCAATGTTACCAGATTCTATTCGCGCGATTATCATCGGACCATCTGGAAGTGGCAAAACACAATTGCTACTTAATTTGATAACGAGATGGATGAAGTGGGATAAATTGTACATGATTGCTCCGAGTGTAGACGATCAACGATGTTATGAAGTGCTAAAGGATTTTAATGATGCCGCGCGAGAAATTAACGGTGATGATATCATTGAGTTTATAACCGATATCGAAGAGGCACCTAGTATTGATGATATTGATGGAAGTATTAACAATTTAGTCGTATATGATGATGTTATGTTGGAAAGACAAACAAATCCTGCTAGAATATTTTCCCGAGGCAGACATAAAAACATAGATGTGATATATGTTACTCAAAAATACGCACAGATTCCAAGTATAATAAGAGAAAATTGCAATTTAGTATGCGTATTTAACGGTACTGGAAAATACACATTACAAAATATTTTTAATTACTGGTGTGACGGTGATATGGATTTTAATAAATTTAAAAATTTCTTTAGTATGGCTAGAACCGCCCCATACGGATTTATAACGATAAATTTAGCAGACTCTCGGACAAGATATCGTATCGGACTTGATCAAATATTTAGTTAGCGCATTAGCAGCCGAGGAGGTGAACGTCAACTAAATGGCGTCTTTTTTTTTTAATTTTATTTTGATGAATGGAGGCTTATATTAAGCATTTTCGAGAAAGCCTCAGTTTGCTAAATCGACACCTGTAAAAGTTGGTCTGTTCACATTCTCTGCATTTTGTTAGATATTTTCGGTTTCCGTAGAAGCCTTATTTTTGCTTGAAAACTTGGTCTGTTCACTTCCTCTGCATTTTGTTAGATATTTTCGGTTTCCGTAGAAGCCTTATTTTTGCTTGAAAACTTGGTCTGTTCACCTCCTCTGCTGCTATTTGAGATTATATTAAAGTACAATTTTTTGGTGGCTGTCTAAATTAGGAACAGGTTTGCTTTGACGGTCATCAAAGTCAGCAAATTTACAGAAAAAACAATCCCAGTCCATTCATGGTCCACCTTTCTTGGGGTCTCGCCTGATAAAACTTTTACTGTTGTCATTACCACGAGATCGTTTGAATTAATGAATTTTTCAAGATAAATAATTATGAGTTAATTATCAGAAATATTTGCTCCTCAAGATTATGGCCAACAAATTTGATCTCTGATGTTTTCATTTGGTTGTCCTAGTGGTATGCGTTGTCATCAGGAATGTGCGGTTCAAATACCACAATGTACTTTTTTCGATGTCTTTTAATGTTGTTTTCTTATACCTTGATATAGGAAAGACAATTCTGCTGCTATTTATATTTTCTGCGCCAATATACACAAAACAGCAAAACATAAATGACAAACAACTAATAATATCGCACGAGACACTGTATGAAATCTCCTAAGCACTTCAATCTGTTATACATTATGCTAGCCAATAAGTTTGAGCATAGAAACATGCCGTTTGTTCTGAATAACGGATGTATTTAATGTCGAGGACGGAAAACTTAAGTGTATGCATTCTCTACCTTGTCTCAAATACTAAGCAACATGTATACTGTAATGGTACATGGGAGGCAACTCTAATATGGCAATAGGTACGGAACTAAGAAATAAATCAGAATATGTTTAGCATTGATTCTATGCACAAAAATGTCATAGACAACTGGCATTATGTATTGAAAAAAAGGACTAGTCTGGTGCCTAATTTCTGGCAATGTTTTGCAAACCACGCACATCTCACATCTTTATTACCAAAATATACGAATTAATCTAAAATAATTTAGGTCATTATTCCTAAGACCATTACCCGTCCACTTTGCCTTCATATGTTTTGGATTTGTATATGGGAATAATTATTTCATTGTGAAAATTATGATGGGGAAGACTGGTATGTTATCCTTGGTAACAATCTTATGTATTTATTGATCATGATATCGTGTGATCACTGCTTTTCGGATGATATCATGCTCTCTACACCATTCGTATACTTTATGAAACTTCCATGTGCGTAATTTAATTCACACTACTTTTTTTTATTTTACTCACTGACATGAAGATACTTTTGTCATTAAGATATTTTGTTTACGCAATTTCTTCCCCCAAACTAAAATAAAATACATGAATTTGGATGATTTTATGATAATGCAAGGGGTGAATTTTCACTCGAGATAGTACTTGCAGGCACATAGACCTTGTCCAGTACTACTACTACTACTACTACTACTACTACTACTACTAATAATAATAATAATAATGAGGACTTTGTATAGCGCCTAATCTTTAAAAGCTCTAAGCGCTTTACACCTTCAATAATGATATGACTACACTACAGAACAACAAATGACAAAAACAATGAAATTGGAAAACATAAAAACATGCTGAAAACATATAAGATACAAAACATGATTAGGTCGCTAAGTTTGTCCCTGCAGTCGAAACAGGTGAGTCTTGAGAGCACCCTTAAAAGGGGCCACTGTGTCTTTGTGTCTAATTTCAATGGGCAATTCGTTCCACGTCGCTGGGCCCTGGTATGCGAACGAACGTTGTCCATATGACTTTGTTTTCACTATGGGAACAATGAGTATACGATTATCAGAAGAAGAGCGTAAGTATCTAGCTGGTGTATACATATGGGTGAGGCTGGATAGGTATGTTGGAGTGGAGTCTGTCATTGAAATATAGCACAGAATACAAATTTTGTGTTTGATTCTGTATCGAATTGATAGCCAGTCTAGGGTACAGAGCAGTGGTGAGGTGTGCTCTGATCGAGGTACTCTAATGATGATCCGTGCAGCTGTGTTTTGAACTTTATGAAGTTTCTGGAGTAAATATTGTGATGAACCAGACAGAATTGAGTTACAATAGTCCAGTCTTGAAAGTACTAATGAACACACAAATGTTTTCGTGGCATCAACAGAAAGATATTTACGAATGGAACTGATGCGTCTCAATTCAAGATATGCAGTCCTGCAGATGTTCATGCCATGTTGGTGCAATGTGAGAGTACTGTCTAGAATAACACCTAGATTACGTACTGACTGTGAGAATTTAATGTTTGTATTGCTGATATTTATTGTCTGAGGTAAAGTATGTGAATGAGAAAGTCTTTGTGTTATGATCAGAATAGCCTCAGTTTTATCATCATTCATCTGCAGCTTGTTACATGTCATCCATGATTTCACATCCAAAATGCACTTTTCTACTCCATGGATGGTAGCATCAACTTCATTTGGGTGGCTAGACTTGTATATTCGGGTGTCATCAGCATACAATTGGTGCGACACTGGGTGATGATCTATGACACTTGAGAGCGGCTGAGTGTACAGAATGAAGAGAACAGGTCCAAGAACAGATCCCACAACATACGTCAACTGGGCTGGAGTGTATTCCATTTGCAGATATAATTTGTGTCCTGTTGACTAAGTAGGACTTGAACCACTGTAAGGATATATTCTGAATGCCAAATACATGCTGGAGACGGTGAAGTAATATATCATTTTCTATTGTGTCAAATGCTGCAGACAAATCAAGGAGGGTAAGGACTGTAATCTTTCCACTATCCAAAGCAGAGATAATGTTATTAAATACTTTCAGAAGATTAGTTTTATTATTGTGGCAAGGACGATATGCAGACTGTACATTGCTAAAAAGGCTGTTTAAATTCAAATGAGATACAAGATGGATTAGAACAACCTTTTCTAAGATTTTTGATATGAAAGGGAGATTAGAAACTAGGCGGTAGTTCTTTATGGTCCAGTGTTGGTTTCTTCATCAGTGGCTTTACGATGGCAGTTTTGAAAAATGATGGGAATTCCCCTGATGAGAGAGAGAGAGAGAGAGAGAGAGAGAGAGAGAGAGAGATATTAATAACATCAGTTAGTGGAGGCAATATTGGTTCTAAGCACTCAAGCATCAGCGATGTCGGAATTGGATCAAGTTCACAAGACTTTGGTGCACTTTTCATCATGATTGTCCGTACTAAATCTATAGAAACAGGTTCAAATGCTCCTAACCGTTGTCGCTGAAATTCTGCATCATACCTGTATGGTGACGAATCAGTTGAAATTGTGCTGTCAAGCGAATCTCTAATGGTTTGAACTTTGTCATTGAAGAAATTTGCAAATTGGTCTGGTAGGTCTAGTGGAGAGAAGGTCGTTGGAAGTGGTGTATATTTGTTCCTTGACATTAGTTTGTTAGTTATCTCGAAGAGCTCTTTGCAGCTGCAACTCTCCGTGATTTTAGAACTGTAGTGGGATGATTTTGCTAAATAGACTATGTTTGTGACGTTCTTCTTAGCGGCTTCGTAGATTTGTTTGTGAATAGTGAGTCTGGTGGAAAGCCAAAGCCTCTCTGCTTTTCGGCGATGTCTTTATAGCACTATATAGCACTCTGTTAGTGGTCATGTGCAAATGGTAGGCCTTTTTTGTCCAGATGATCTCTTTTTTCCACCTCAGAGATCTCGTACAGCCACCACACGTTACGTCCAATATATACAACATTGTTTGCTATAACTTTTTAAACAACGGATGTGAAATAAATGTGGGCAAAATTATTTGAGAGGATATGAGTTATTTACGAGCACGAGATGTTGAGTACTTTTCATTTTGTTGTCATTACAAATTTGATATCAAAATATGAGGAAAAGTGAAGTTTATAAACTATTGTTTATAACTGGAAAAATAGCTCCTGGTCTTAACTTGCCACCTTCTTATCTGCTAATAAATTCTGTTGGTATCATTTAAAGTTGAATTGAAATTACTACTATTAATTTGTTTGATTAACTTTATTATTTTCCTGTGAAAGGGGGCTCGTATTGCATTAGTTTTTTTTTCTCCAAATAATCTTGCCCAGTTCTCTGTTGATATTTCATCTTTCACCGGGTCATATTATCGAGCGAGGTCATACTCTATATAACGTAGCTAAAACCAATTAACTACCCCACTTACTAAGAGGGAGACCGTTTTACAACGACATTTGGAAGTGTTCATTTAGATATTCATATGCTCTCTCATAAAGAGACCATCTTTTGATTTCTTTGGGACCCCCTCCACAAACTCTTTCACACAGAAACAACTAAAATCTTATGACGATGGGTACTATGAACCAACCAATGACGAGGTTCATATATATGACTGGCATTCATACACGGCTAGAAATAACCAGTTTTTGAATGGTAAACAGTTAAACAACAGGAACTTGAAGACAAGCCATATCCTGAACAATTTTCTGGTGGACGTTCAGACCGAATAAGCTGAAATAAAACATATATCTTCGTTTTATGGCAAATTTTCCTCATGCATTACATTATACTAAATATATTGTGGTGGAGCACTATCAATCCATTTTGTTTGAAAGCAAGTCAGCATGTTCGTGTCAGCTTGATACATGAAAGGATGCTTCATGAGGCAGATGAATACAGAATGTTTGAACTGGCTGAACAGAAAATCCAGTAGATTCTCTTTCTTTGTTAATATGTTATTATCTTTCACTAATTCAGAAATATATCGCTATATTCATAAAACAGCAGCTTTGAAGAAAAACAAAACAAGGAAACAAGGAAAAACAAGGAAAAGACCGTAAATCCAGGGTACTTCTGAGAAATTTCGTTAATTCGTTTCCAAGGTTTTTAAGAAGATGTAATGATTTACGTCAAATTCCATAAAATTCTATTCTGATTTTTGTTAGAAGTAGTTTTTCTATTTCTATAATATAGTAACGGCGACAGATGGGCAACAATTGTACAAACTTTGAAACGCGTTCACGCCTGGATGAGTTTTTGACAAATAAAGTCAAATTCATATCCGTTTTTTTTTTTATAAGACTTTAAATTTTTATTTTTTAAAAAAAATAATGTTTGTCATATTCGATATGAAATTGTCATCATTTGTATAAATTAGTAGACATACATTCTAAAATATATTTGTAAAATTTGATCATGTTATGTAAATATTTTTTGGGATAAAATTAAATTTTTTTCAATTTTGTCTTGTAGACCATATTTGATTGCAGGGTGGCATAACTTTACTTGATCGTGGCGCTGTGTCTTTGGGTGGTCGGCCGATGTGAGAGATCTCCCACTAATTATAGTTTTGGTCATCGTTATCTGGTAGATTATCGACAATGGTGTTAATGCCCGGATCGAGTAAATAATATAAAATATTAAATTGACGGATGGAATAAGAGATCTGACCAGATAAAACAACACGAGTCCTCGTATGTAAAATATAACAATGAAATCAATTACATTTTAAAGAAATGAAACTGAACATGACATTTTAATGGTTCACTTTCTCTTTGAAACAGATTTAAAACATTTATGGGCAATTCAATTACCCGTTCTGGTATACCAATATAACAAATTTCATAATATAATCGAGTGGCTGATCGAACTAAAATTTCCGACATATCAGCGTCACCTGGTACTTCCAGTTTTTTGTCCAAATCACTGCTGTTGATAGGTCGTCGTTGTCGCATTCTTTTCTTTCCATCACTCATAATCTACTCTAGCATCTTCGGGTCATCATCCGTCTTGTTTGGCGACTGTGCTCTTTTTCCACTGTACAATAATGTACCGAGCTATCTTTTTCCTTAAAAAAAAATACAGTTCCCAACCTAAATACGGTTCAGTTATGTTCTTCTCCTGCGATTGACAATTTTCTTACTTTACAATACAGTACTGAACTATTTTATCATTAAAAAATACAAAACATAGTTCCCAACCTAACATACATGTCAGGTATTTTCTTTTCATGGGATTAACACTATTTGCACTCTTTTGCATCATATATAGTCTTTTGTAATTCAACAGAACTAAACTTTGTTCAATTAGCCACATAATACCCATTCACCCTATTATCAGAAAATGAATGTCTTTCTAGCCACTACTTGCATTCTTACTGAGAACCTGACAGATATAAGACCCCTCATCACAACGCGATGTGGCTTTATATTACTAACTGAAGTAAGATTGTAGACAATGCTAACCTCATCGATTCTCGGTTAAAAAAATATCACCACTTATTTAATTAGTGGATTCACGCCTGGTCCTAACTAACTAACTAACTTTGCTTAGGAGAGATTCCTTGACATACATTTCTAGACATATAAAAATCAATTCTCATTATATATGATGCAAATCATTTAAGACAGATAATTTGCTTCGGACCGAGTATGCATGAATATTTATGTATTTGATTACACGCAAAACAACTAAATTCGAACTTATTCATATAATTCTTGAGCCATATAACATTTGAGACAATATGCATATAAAGATTTATTTCTCTCGAACTTATGGAAATTTTTTATATATGAATATAAAATGAATAAATGAAACCCCCAAAAAATGACAACACGTACATCAAAGAACATATACCGTATGTAACAGAGGCTAACGTTGTGCTTTATGTGAGATTTGTACCTTTCTATGAAGTGGAAACTCTCTTTTCGTTTCCCTCACATTATGACACGCATCCATATTTGACAATCTAACAAAAACTACTTATTATTTCCAGGAATTCAAATTCTGGCATGTCTCAGAACTAAGACTGACTAATTTTGCCAGGGGAATTTCTTAAAGGTTGAATTCCGTATAGGAACATACACCTTCGGGTACAGCTTAGCCAATCAGTATTACTTTCTTTAAATGCTAAATTTGTGTATCATCCCCATAGAAGTCAGATTATTCCTCTCTAATCCGCCTTTATTAATAACTATTCTGAAAAATATAATTTTATGATACCTGTTTCAATTGGTCCAAGTCTTCTTATTAATGCACTTATTTGTTTCAGTTACTGGCCTTTCTTTACATTGACATCTTCCATATCTGTAACCATTATCCAATGGAGCCTAATTAAAATTCAATTCATCTTACAATCAGCACTAATGGCGAGTCGAATCTTAAACTTAATATGTCACGCCGACCACGACAGGAAGTACTGTGGAATTATCTGCACCAGTACATTTGGCATTGTTCAATAACTTTAAAAGGTCTTCATGCTACAGTTTCCTTCTGTCGAATTTGATCAAATTCTGTGTACAGAAATAATGGTTTTTGGTATTTTTGTGTAACAGCGTTCTTATGTGATGTCTGATTGGAATCATTTGCTCAAACTTGTAAGAGTCACATACAAGGATGCCAGCTATAAAATGTTATTGAACGTTTTGTTGAGAATTGTTGGGGAAAATGGTGAGAGTAACGACGTTCAATCCACGAAGAACCAAGGGCCATAAGGCACTACAGCAAATTGAAAAAACTGATAACCATTTAAACAGCTTCTCCAGGCACTTAAAGAAATTTTATTTGACCAAAAATTTTTTGTCGTGGACGACTTAAAATTTGTTCTACAAATAAATGGTGATTCACCGTCAAATATGGCTCACATTACTAAGAAAATGAAAACTTTTAGACGAGTTTTTCTAAACAAACAGTAAACAATTAAAACAAATTTGACAATTATAATGCCAGAAGGCATCATGTCATAAAGCTGTTTCAAATCTGCAAAAAGTGCTACCGTTCAACCATCAAAATGTCACATTTAAAAAAAGGTCAAAAACTCATTCAATATTATTCAAAAGTACTGAATGGTACTTCGATGGAATTTCCTCTTTAAAAAAAGTAAAACGATGCCTATCCATCGTCAAGTATGATCTAAAATGAAAAATCCACTTAATAGATTTGCTACATATAATTCCTCTGTAGAATCGGACAAACCTTGACATTAAGTAACTTTGCATGAAATATGTACAGTATCTGTACGAAAGTGTGTCCCACCACGTTGTACTCCATTACATCGGAGTAAGCAAATAATCAAATTGAGTCCTTATTTCAGTTTTATAGGAAATCTAAAATACATTGCAATATCCATGTTGTTGGCAATGGTTAGTATAAAACTATCTGGCTTAATCATCTCAAAATGTCATACAATCCAGGACAAAATCTAATACCTACCACTTTGTCCACCTAAAATTTTAGCAGTAGACGACGAGCTACGTAATGGTACTCAGTAGTGACATTATTTTGTGTCCAACGCTCTTCTAAACATGGTACTAAATTTTGTAGCAGTCCTGCTCACCAAATGTTGATCGCTAAAATAATTGCCTGCATGATTATGCAACCCATAGGTGTACCATTTAAATTTGGGGTTTCGGTGGATCTATTTTAGCGTCAGCTGCAGCTGCAACAGATTTGTGAGTGTAATTTTGCACTTGTTCATCATTAACTTTGAGCACATAGGTGTTTTGCTTTCAGGGATGTTTAGGATTTTTGTAGGGTGAATGATTTCCACCAAAGCCACTTCCCCATGGGCTTCGTGATCCAACTGGATAGCTGGAGCACATAGGTGTTTTGCTTTCAGGGATGTTTAGGATTTTTGTAGGGTGAATGATTTCCACCAAAGCCACTTCCCCATGGGCTTCGTGATCCAACTGGATAGCTGGAGTTAATTTGGCCGTGTAACAACACAACTTATTGTTGGGAAACACCTCCATGGAACTACCACTGGGTAACGATAAGTATAATTGGTTGTTGTTATTCATAACACCAGAGTTCTGCTGTCTGAGAGGTCACTGGAAGTCAGAGGAGTGTCTAAAAGAGGATTGTGGTTGTTGTGGTGACTCATGTTGGACGCACGACTCACATTCTTCGAGTAGCATTTTAAGGAATGATTTGGGAGAAGGTAACCCATGCAACTGATCAGTAAAATAGTCCACAATTGTTTGACTTCTTGTTGCAAACCTACATTGGCAATGGCAACTCCGATGACATAATACACCACAAAGATTTGGCAGAAGAAAAACAATTTTTGTTTTCGGCACACGATCCCCACACCACAACACAAGGGTTGAAATTGTAAATCTTGCAAAGAAGAACTAGGCGAAGGAATGGTCACTGTGGTAGTGGAATCTGAGGCTAATGTTGAAAGGCATGATGACCACTTATTTGTTTTAGTCGATGATTTGCATCACGTCGATCCAAGAATCAAAGTTGGGAGGATATCATTTTCATCATACTTTCACTTTTTGACACGGCGTTTTACCACTTATATGCGTTCTTTTTTCGAGAA
Organism: Unio delphinus; assembly: GCA_029339505.1. NCBI lineage: Eukaryota > Metazoa > Mollusca > Bivalvia > Unionida > Unionidae > Unio > Unio delphinus. The sequence goes on along the minus strand of JAQISU010000035.1, from coordinate 17,504,373 downwards.
TGCTTTCGATATCGTACACTTCGTCATCTTGTTTGGTCATGCGTTATAACTTGTGCAATTAAAACGTTTTTTCTAACATTTCCTGGTTCATTTCTTCAAAGTGCGTTAGGTTTTGCCATTACGCACGCAATCTTCTGTTGCCAATATTCCCCTACGTTGTGATTCCTGGGAAGTGTTTTACTCGCCATAGCGACAAGATAAGATGGACAAGTAGATAAAAAGGGTTGCACTGGGTTGCAAAGATTACATACGTGACTTTTGGAAACTAATGGAAGGACGAAAATTGGCTTTAGTTCCTGACAAATGATGAATGAATACCATTTTTTGCAAGAACAACGAATTCTGTATTTGTCTTCCAATCCTCATTTGACTGAGATATCCCAGTTCCAACACGAATTGCAATTGTTGATGGATCGCAACGATTTATCCGAAACAGAAAAATCGCAAACGTACTGTCAACTATGGCGACGATTGCAAATCTTTCATCATAAAATTGTAAATGAAACAGCTCTGCCCATTCTAAATGAATTTAAGACTCTGATGAAATATCCATAACTACCACCACCACTACCACCAGTGGTCAAGACACACGCAACTCCACAAACGCCGAGGAGTATGAGGCACGAGAAGTGTTTCAAACATCATTAGCATCTCCCATTCCTAGTAAGATTGCAGCGTCCTTGTTAACCCCTTTCCCCACTCTTCAACGAGAAAAACGTAAAGCGTGGGTTAACAAATGATGTCCACTCCGTCTTCGAAGAAGTAACAAAGAAAGAAGGGAAACGAGAAGTGAAAAGGAAAATAAGACCATAATCATCTTATTACCGCCACCACTATCCTCGATGTTTACTCAAGTGGCACATCGGATACGTAAAGCTTTTTCCAAACCACCATTTTGCGCCCCATCAAAGCAGCATCAGCGAAGAGTGTGTGACTTATCAACAAAAAATGGAGAATGTGTTTGCCAGCATTTACTACGATACAGTCCATCCTGCAGGTTACGGAGACGTTCAGACATTGTATCTTGCTGCCAAAACCAGACTGAAAAGTCCTTGTTTACCTCAAGTGCAAAGATGATTGCAATAACAATTCACGTACACTTTACACAAACCCATTAGACGACAATTTTCCAGACGTCTCACCCGAATGCACAGCACTTATCATCAATCTCAAGCCGATTTAGCCGATGTCTCTCATTTGACCACCTAAAGTCGTGGTTCAACAATTTGTCATCGACGTGTTTTTCAAATTTGCTTTGGTAAGAAGTCCTAACAAATGTATAAATCCTCCGCGTCGCACCAACATGTTTTTCTTTTGACGAATGTGTTTACTAAGCATGTTCTGATGTTTATATAAAGATATCGTGCCTTTCAAGACATTCAAACAACATTCACACACGATACCGATGACATCTTTGGAGTTTGTTGTACTGACTTGTTTTTGCATAGGTGAAGAGGCTTCGGGCAGGACGGACAAGGTCCCAATGTTTGGCTAAACGAGGAGGTAGTCGTTGTCTTTTCTTTCCTTTAGGGATGTTTTCTGGGGGGGGGGGGTGATATCTTTGTTTGTTGGTTCCAAAAATACGCTGACGTCGATGACTTGGCACACGCCCTTTTAGCTTCTTTTTTTCAATCGCTTCGTCAAAAAAAGTGGCGATGTGTTTTCCAAAATCGCCAAAACATCCCTCCTTTGCTTGCTCCACTTTTTTAAATGTTTTTGTTCAAGGTTTTGTGCAAACTGGTTGACCATATGATCTATGCCAAACAATCCTCCTCTTTGCCTACTTATTCTTTTATTTGGACACAATTGACTAAATCGGGACAGTTCTTGCTTGGAAAAATCCAGTAAACTGTAATATGCCTGATCTCTCTTGGATTTTGGGGGCATTTACTCTGTGAGCAGTTGCCACTGCAGCTAACGAGGAGGAAGGTGTCAATGCTGGAGGAGATGTATAATTGGAGACGCATTGTTTCCATTGTTTCATCAACTGAGCGAAAACACGTGTCAATTGGGTTTGTCTGGCATAACTAGCAGCGGAGAAGTAAAAGAGCCCGAGGCTACTGGAGACGCGGTCATCGTCGCTGCAGGTCAGGGTTTGCGAATGCAAGGTTGTTTCCTTGGCCGAATTATCTCTCATGCGGGTAGAAAATGTTTCTGTAGGTTTTTTCTGGGGGCTTTTCTTTTTCTGGGGTTGTGAGATGGTCTTGACACCACTGCTTTTTCCTTTTCTTCTTGTACGCACCTTTGCGGCGGGGAATGGATTTATTCTTGAGACGGACTGTACGAGCATCGGGATCCCATTTTAAGAGGGAACGAATGATGACACCTCCTAGAGAACCGCTTTCTCTATGTTTAACAATGATTTGCTGTTAGGTGTGAGTGTCGATGCTAGGATTAGCCAGTTGAGTCAAGGCTACTTTGTTTCTCTCACAAAAACACAAAAAAACGGTCGTGGAGCTGTATAGCCTCAAGATTTTTCAATTCCCCCCACCCCTGCGGCTATAACTTAAATGAGAATTGAACATGGGAAATATTGGGTCTGTATAGTGTTATATGGTTGTATAGGAAGAATATGAGTAGAACTGGTGACGTGACATCATAATACTGAAGATTGGTAACAATGTTGTAAGGGACTGACCTGAATCGGGCGGAATATAAGCGACGGACTTTAATATAACGTGACTTTAACGACACCTACAAACATGTATAGAGACGTAGACATACATATATGCCTGCCTGCCTGCCTACCTACCCACCTACCCACCCCCACCCCCCCCCCCACACATACATACATACATACATACATACATACATACATACATACATACATAGGCAAAAAGCCATATTTTTTCGAGGCATATGAGTGGTCCTGAAAAGAGTCTTTGGGATTTTTGTTAACATCATTCCGTTAACACTGAGGACATCGCATATCTTCTTGTCTTCCTCAAACTTCTTTTGACTTCTGGTCTGTAGAGGAGGACTCACCTCAGACAACCATGTCTCTCGAAATAAATTCGTTATATTCACAAACTCATATCGGTGATTCGTAGGATTGACCATGATGATCTGACATACATAGAAAAGACCTTACGGAACAGCATTAACGATATGAGTAGACGATGCTACGTTTGTTCACATCTTGCGACGAGAACAGGTGAAGGGAATGCATTGAACTGTGGTAATTTATACTGGAAGAGCAGACTGAAACGAATTTGAGTTGGTTTCTATACCAATCCTAACACGTGTTAAAAAAAACCGGAAAGAACCACCTACCCACGAGAAGGTACTGGCAAGCTTTCTAACATACCCACATTGGCCGAATTTGAGACTCGATCCCACGCAGACAGAGGTGAGACGGCAGTGACCCGTAACGGACAGTACTTTAGACCACGCGGCCACTCTATCTGGTCTATTCTGGTACAAATTCTACAATCCAATATCACAACACAACACTTTAAAAAGTTCATGGATTTCTCTCCCCCTACTCCTGTTCCTGTTGTTTTTTTTAGGGCAGTCTGGAGACCAATGTTCTTTCTCTTTAAAACAGGTATCTTGACTTTTGTCTCTTCTGGCACCTGTTTTGCTTTTTTCATGGTCTGGACATTCTGTAGCCCAACGCCCTTTTTTTCTTACAGATATAGCAAGTATAATGACTTTTATCTCGAAAGGAGGGAGAGTAGTCCGTCGGCTCGTCTGAAGAAAACTTTCGTATGACACCTCGCAAAGCTCAGAAGTTCGACCTGTGTGGGTTCTTCCATCATTCTAGTCTGTTTGAGAGCGAAATGAATACTGTGAGGAAAGACACTGACACTTTATATATACACTGGTCCGACATGAATATATAGGGAACCATGGCGTTTACAACGTATTCATCTGACTTTTTCAGTCAAGATGAAAAGATTGCATTATTTTTTGAAGAAAGGAGAAGAAAGGAAGAGGCAGAAACGTGATTTTTCGCATCGCACAATAGCTAGTCTTGGCTCAAATTCATACCAGCGCGTTTGAAGATGGCCTGACTGACCCAGAATCTACAACCCAAACAGTATACACCCTATCAAAGGCCACCGCCATCACCAGTAAACCCTGAAAAGTACTACCATATTCAAGAGACGGGCAATCGACCTCTATAAAATTTAGAACTTCGGCCTATACGTACTTGCTGAAGTTTAAAGATTTTAAGGCCGATGTACCGTTGGAGAAAGCAGAAGGGTTTATCACCAAGGGCTTGATTCTTTGATAACCACACTGAAAAGACAATGCGAAGTCAAAGACGACGATCGTTTGAGACTTTCCATTCATCACGATGGTAGAAGTCCCCCGTTTTGATCAAGTTTAGCAGCCCGTGAAAATTGACAGTTTCCAAAGTCATCGACAAGATTCAACATGTGCAACAATCAACGATAACTTTCACATCACCGATGGAAAAGCGACACTGCTCATGACCAACGTGTCTCTTCCCCAAGGGACAGGACGCAAAATGGTGTTACTAGTGGACGACATTCGCACCACGCATTGTGGTGGGACGAACGTATGCCGACAAGAACAACACAGTAGAATGGAAAAATGCCTGGAAAACTATTCGACAAATAACGAAATGAAGCAGAACTCTTTTTATTTCAAGGGGGACTATCCAAAGACACACCCTTGGGCATTCCTGTAATGCAAATATTGAAAGAGGTCCTGGCTCTATGCTACGCTTTGAACGTGCACTCTCAAGAAGTGCGCATATCTGTGTTGTTTTGAGGCGAAAATTCCAACGACGGAAAATACATTCAAGCCAAACAGTTTAAAACCCACCACCCCGAGTTGGTACCCATCTGTTTCACGACTTATTTACCAAGATGTGTGTGTGTGTGTGTGTGTGTGTGTGTCATGTATTAGTCCCCATCGTCAACTTAATGACAAAAAAATTATTAAAACGTCGGTCACTTTGTTTCTGTCTCACACAGGGTTAAAATGACATCTCTCCAGTCTCGTCTTCCCGTCAAATTGATTCGTGCCTGTTACGGCATCAGCCGCGAAAAAAATCTACAAATACGTGCTCGTCTTCTAGAAGCCAGTCTCAAACTAATCTTACGATGGTTTACGGTGACAGCACGTCAATTCCTGCAAGGCATCATTTACATTCCGCATTAAACCAAACGCTGGGATTTCCATTGAGGCTATACAGCCCCACTATACTACTTACGTGTAAAAGAGACATACACATACTTTTTATCCTATATTCAATTTTTTTTCTTTTTTTTTTTGCTTCTTCGTTTTCCTTGGATTTATATGTAGCTTAGTTACAATGTGGCATGTCTGGTAATGAAACTTGATATATGCATTCAGCTTGATTATTTCGTATGCACACATGACACGAAATGTGTGGTTGTAATTAGGTCCTTATTATCTTGCGGCAAGCAAGTGCCTTACGTTGTATAAATGATATACGCAAAATATGAGAGAATCTTTAACTTTTACCAATTTTATGGATGTAGAAACATAGAACGTTTACTTGTGGTATGCATTTTTACTGTCATTTCCCCCTCCTTGTAACTTTTCTAACTTCTCTAAAGAATTTATGTTATTGTGGAGCTTAAACTGCTGTAATTAGTAAACAATCAATCAGACTAATCAAATGTCAACTCATCTGAGTAAACGGTCTGCTGGGCTGTAACGTTCAGTTGGTGTTTATATTGATATAAGTTGGCTTATGTACTGATTTCAGATGACTTTCGATAAGTTTTAATTGTTTATATATTTAATCTAGTCATTATTTGTGCAAAGGAAATATTCAAAAGAATCTACTCTGTTCAATTGCACGCTCTTGAAATATAACGTCATCTTCGAATTCTAATTTCCGGTCCACACCAAAGTGAATTGGTTTGTTTGGTTTGGTTTTGAAACATAACGCTGCAAGCTACATGTGTTCATTCTTTTTTTTAGGTGCGGGTGGGGGGTTCTTGTAGCAAACGGGAACTTTTTACCTGATCTTTACGAGAAAGATCAGGAAAAGTAGGTTGTCCAGTAGTTTAGACACCCCACTAAAATCTTTAAAATAAATATTTGTTTAGAAATATATATTTAGATAGATAGCAATTTTTGTAATTTCATTAAAACTTAATTGAATTTGGCTTAAAGCCGGATCAATCATTGTTAGGCTATTTCCTTCTCATGTTTTTATGGGCTATTTTAGCTCTAATCAAGACCACCACCACCCAGCCCGTGTGAAAGGTGAATTGTAATGCGTAAGGTTTTACGCTATAGCATACAGTAATTCTTACTGTTCTTTCATTAGACGCAATAACTACGAGTACCTGCTACACTATTACTACGTAGATATCGAAAAAGAGAAAAAGCGAAAGTTATAGCTGATGTGATTGTATATGAAAAAGTTGTCGCTTACCTTTTTTTGCTCTATATGTAGTTGTTTTACCTTTGTAGCCAGGAAGATAAACAGGAATACTATACCGAAAACACTGGAAAATAATTTTTGTTCTTTATGACACTAAATCTTGTTATCGTATTTTTGCTTTCTTGAAGGCATGTGTTATTAAATGATTTGTCAAATATAACTATTTTATATTAAAGTGATAATGAAGTTACCGTCCTTTTATGAATCACACTTAGCTATTTGAAGACCCTTTATTTCAATAGTGAAAAGTGGAAATAATGCTTGTCAGTTTGAACAAGAACAATCACCAATTGATTTTCATTTTTGGCATGGACACAATGGTCGTGGCAACTAATTTCAGACCACCTTTCGAATGAAATATGTGTAATATACGATTAATGGATTCAGATATCATACGTCTTAGGTGCTTATTACAACGATATTCCACTCCTTCACACATAAATAAATAAAACAAAAACACAGTCTTCTGTTGCCGACTTATTAACTCTTTAATGCCATACATTTATAGTTTAAAATTTGTATTGTGCTCGCAAACAAATTAAAAAGAAGATATATGTACGGTTTCATCTGAGGATAACATTCCTATAGAGAAAGTTGAGAAAAACTCCCCACGGATTTTGCCCTCAGGATGATCATACTGTACTCTAGCCCATACATTATCTCCTCCATTCAAGTGAACGATAACGTTACATGAAGACCCCGTGTATGCGTACGTTGTAACAGCACGACACAGTACAGCTCCATCAACCACAATTTCGATGTCTGGAGTTCTGGCAAGGTCCGAAGCAACTGTAAACAAGACGATATACAGCCCTGCAACGGGAGCGCGAAATATTCCATTGTGTGGATTGTATGCGTTTCCAAGATTTGCATACAAATTGTCAAAAATAACTGTCTGACCGTGAGCAAAGGGAAATTCGGTATTTGTTTGCCTTGCAAGAAATGCGATCTGTGTAGGCACTATCCCACGCACCACATCTGAAAAGAATTAAGGCTGGTAAGTTGAGAATAGTTTAGATATCAAATGATATGCAACATTTAACCAAGCGAAAGACTTGATCTTTTTTTCCATTTGTAATGGCTTGATTTAGATTTACATATCTTCAAATTACGTAAGATGCTCACACAAAAGTATTATATTAAAGAAACAGCACAATATCCAGCATATATTACTGAGGTCAGGACCAGGATACTTTTCTGCCGATGATAATAGCTTCTAATAAAGGATTGTCTCCAAAACATTAAAACGATACATATGTATGTGATGTGTCAATCTTACTTCAGGACATATCATTTGAATACTACACGCACAGTTGTTGTAGGAATTATATTATAACTTTATAGCTCATCTTTGAACTGAAGAATTACTTGCATTTTTGTAAGGCTATAATATGAATGTTTATTTTATATTTATATTATATTTATATTTATATTTATATTATATTTATATTTATATTTATATTTTATTTATATTTATATTTATATTTATATTATATTATATTAATATTTATAGGTTTAGTTTAAGTTGCAATACATTAATTTTGTAGTTATGCTTTGTGTTCAGTGGAAGACATGAGACATCCTTAGCTATTTGACGTGTGTCGATATCATTGGGGCGGTGGGGGAGAAGGTTGCGTTGATGGGTAGCAATCTGTCTGAAGGAACCTTCGGCCAGTTTAGGAGTGCTGTTTTAAAAATTTACTTAACATCAACATGTGTTGTTTTTATATACATCAACAGGTGTTATTGTATTTAATTCCAAGTGCACGACTTGGATATTATCTTGGATAAATAGGTCCATCTTTGGTTGGTCATATCTAATGTGTAAGTCAAGAAAGGGGCAATATTGGAAAAGTTCATATCATCCTTGAAATTGACATGTTTACAATTTCCCACCAGTCCTATTTGTCAAATACTTCAATCGGAAGGAAGCAACCCTTTCGTATATATGCAGGAATTGAAATTTGTCGTCTTTCATGATTTGGGAAATTGTGAGACCTTGGTAGTACACTCATCTTTTCATTGATGTTTTCCCCCACTACCACAAATCTCCTCCAGTTACCCACTAACACTAAACAAGTATTTGCAGTGTCAAATCCATTATTTGCAACGTACCGATGCATCAGTCTTAACAAGCAATCTAATTAGATACAAAAGAACTTTTGGGACAGCCATTAACGACATGTTACAGTTTAGTTTTAATATAACTTTAGTCTCATACAAATCATTATTAGGACAGTAATAATTACAAAATTTCAATGCAGTTCAATGCAAACTGACTCAGGTCGCATCTTAACACGGTTAACCATGATTATGATTCAACCATATTAGATCCAAGGCTAACCTGAGGTGACAAATCTTGCTTCTGAGATATCTTTTTTTTGTGTGCAGAAGCAGGTAAAATTGATAAAATTACTACAGTCCTTGAATTTCGCCATTTTATTGTTTAATGCAAGCCTTATAATAATAATAATAATAATAATAATAATAATAATAATAATAATAATAATAATAACTTCACCACGTACCACAAATATATTCTGAATGTATTTTAAAGGTTGCATATTTGTATTTTCTATGTATCGTATTATTGTATTACCACAGGAGTCTGACGTTTTATCAAATCAATCCCTCGCTATCAAATTCGATCTGACGGAAGTTGCCCATTCTACCAGTTTCTACCCTGCAGTAAATATGCTGAATAACATGATGAAAGTAATTTCACAAGATAAAATGTTTATCTTGCTTTTTATTTTAAATTGTATTATTTTATAATTTTATTTAAATTTCCAGATCAGAAATAAAGGTTAATTTGCCGATTTGATTCCGGACATGGTCATTTAAGAGTTATGTGTTGGTACTTCACTGTCTTTTGAATGCATATGTGTAGTTTTTCAGTTTTCTTGCGATTCTGAAGCGATAAAAGACTCGCATTTTGAAACACGGTTACTGTCAGGTTTGTAAAAGTACTCGTACTTAAAGTGCTATGTCACCTGATAGAAAACCATTCAGTTCTTAAAGGAGATAGGCTTCAACAATATGATAGTAATGAGGTTTGCACAGTCCAAACAACGAACACACGTCGTATAAACTGTATAAACTGTATGTGTTTGCCTTTTAGTACCCTTTAGCGTTGTAAGCACCCCATTTGAATGAAATGAGTGATCTAGTCATAAGGGGTGGAGTCTCTTCCGAATGGTGCGGAAAATTGGGGAAAACTAGACTTTTAATCTACTCGATGATTGTAGAAACAAAGTCCTGCAGATATTTACTTTTTTTGGCAAGCTTATGGGAGCGAACAATATACAAACTAAACTTACCAGCTATACTGTACGACTTTTGTATTGGCGAAGATAGAAATATATTGAGTTGTAAATATTGTATTAAAGAAATGCTTGCGGTATTTTAATATACAAATGTAAAGCAATCAGGCTATTGATTCGCAAAGAATACTACAGCAATTAGTAGAAGTTTGTTGTAATGGCGTAATCTTGCTAAAAGAATGGAAAGTCAACAATATGTTTGATAAACTGAGATCGATGTATCGTTAGAACACGACATACACATTCATTGAAGAAGCACACAATATGTTGTACACATTCTCAAAAAAGAAACCTAGAAGATATTGATAAACTGGTAAATCTGGGAGTGACCTCAGAAATAGAACGACATAGACTTGGGCGGAATTGTTATCAAATAAACTTAAAAAGAATCTGCAGAATTACCATGCATGAAATAGTGAACCCTCAAAAGAAACATTAATCACCCCTGAAGTAACTGATCCTTTTTATGGGGTCAGGTACGGATATATTGAAGAGCAGGCTAATTCATTCAATGTTTTAAGGCAATAAATATAAAGAATAGAATCTGAATTCATTTATCTTCAGTGGATATACGAAAGGTATTTTAAAATCAGCAGCGCAAGCACCGACTGCATTTTAAAAGCTATTGCTCGAAGAAATGAAGCAAAAACGAGTGAGGAAATTTATTAGCGTTCTAAGAAGTTTGATGTCACTTTATTCTAACGCACAAATTCCAATCGTATTCGAGTTTGCGTAGTACTCAGTGACAGAGGAGGTGAACAGACCAAGTTTTCAAGCAAAAATAAGGCTTCTACGGAAACCGAAAATATCTAACAAAATGCAGAGAATGTGAACAGACCAACTTTTACAGGCGTCGATTTAGCAAACTGAGGCTTTCTCGAAAATGCTTAATATAAGCCTCCATTCATCAAAATAAAATTAAAAAAAAAAGACGCCATTTAGTTGACGTTCACCTCCTCGGCTGCTAATGCGCTAACTAAATATTTGATCAAGTCCGATACGATATCTTGTCCGAGAGTCTGCTAAATTTATCGTTATAAATCCGTATGGGGCGGTTCTAGCCATACTAAAGAAATTTTTAAATTTATTAAAATCCATATCACCGTCACACCAGTAATTAAAAATATTTTGTAATGTGTATTTTCCAGTACCGTTAAATACGCATACTAAATTGCAATTTTCTCTTATTATACTTGGAATCTGTGCGTATTTTTGAGTAACATATATCACATCTATGTTTTTATGTCTGCCTCGGGAAAATATTCTAGCAGGATTTGTTTGTCTTTCCAACATAACATCATCATATACGACTAAATTGTTAATACTTCCATCAATATCATCAATACTAGGTGCCTCTTCGATATCGGTTATAAACTCAATGATATCATCACCGTTAATTTCTCGCGCGGCATCATTAAAATCCTTTAGCACTTCATAACATCGTTGATCGTCTACACTCGGAGCAATCATGTACAATTTATCCCACTTCATCCATCTCGTTATCAAATTAAGTAGCAATTGTGTTTTGCCACTTCCAGATGGTCCGATGATAATCGCGCGAATAGAATCTGGTAACATTGCATGATGTTTAATAGGTTTTTGTTGTCGAGTAGCTGAATAATCAATTACATTCATAACTGTTATATATAAATTATGGATCTATATTGTGTGAAGTGTAGGACACGTACTGGCACAAATGACTTGACGACGATTACAACGAAAAATAATCGATCAGCGCTTTCTGGTAAATGCGTACAGTGTAGTACAAAGAAATTTAGATTTACTTCCACGAAACCTTTAAAAAAAAACGAGGAGGTGATATTGCAGCCAAATTGACAAAACTCCCAGGAACACCGTGGGCAAAGTATCCAGGAGAAAAGCACCTTCCAGGATATAGCTACTGTGGACCGGGAACACGATTAGATATCAGACTTGATGATCAAAATCAGCCCCGACCCGGCGAATATCCAATAAACGCTATTGATAAGGCGTGTCATGTTCATGATGTCGCTTATAAAAGCAGCAATCTTCAACATAGACATCTCGCAGATGTAAAATTAATTCATGCGTTAAATGCTATTCCTGATAAATCCTTCAAAGAAAAATTGGCTTCGTGGTTGGTAAAATCTGCTATGAAGGGTAAATTGATGTTAGGTGCTGGTAATTGAAAATGCTAGCATTTTAATATGGAATCTATTTATTATTCTCCGAGAGGATACTGGAGAGGTTACGCAGCAATCAATAAACTAGCTAGCGCATCAAAGGTGAAAAAAACTACAGCGGCAAACTGGTTATCTAAACAGGCAATATGGCAAATTTATCTACCAGCGCCTAAACAAATTAACTATTCGCATTTTGATGTTACAACACCTAATGAAGTTCATCAAGCTGATATACTATTTCTGCCGCATGACAACGGTTACAAATACGCGTTAACGTTAGTTGATATTGCAAGTCGATACAAAGAAGCAGAACCGTTAAAAACAAAATCATCTACTGAAGTAGCTTCTGCATTTGAAAAAATTTATCGACGAGGTCCTCTGCGCTGGCCAAATCTGTTACAAGTTGATCCTGGCAAGGAATTTCAAGGTGTTGTTACATCTACGATGAAACATCATAATGTCGCCATCAGACGAGGACACACTGCGCTACATCGCGATCAGGCAATTGTTGAACGGTTTAATAAAACCCTTGCTGAGCGGTTATTCGGATATCAATACGCAAAAGAATTCATACAGGATAAACGATCCCGTGAATGGGTCAAGAGATTACCAGCTGTGATTACCGCAATCAATAATGAGATTACTAGAACAATTAATATGAAACCTGTCAACGCTATTAAGAAGGCGTCTATCAAAATGGAAATCCAAGGAATTTCACAAAAAGAACCAATTCTTGGTAGTAATGTCATTGTAAGGTACTTATACGAACCAGGAGAGCTTGAGGGTGGTAAAAAAAGAGCTACTGATCCTATTTGGAGTGTCACTACGCATAAAATATCCGGCATAACACGATCTACGGGTAGACCTCCAATCTATAAACTGGATTCAACTGCTCCTCAGCGAGGATTTACACGCGAACAATTACAAGTGATTCCCGAGGATACTCAATTACCACCGCGTGGTCTTAACTAGCACCTAAGGTGCTGTCACCCCGGCGTCTGTTGCACTCAAGACAAGTCAACCTCACATTGTTTCTGACATGACCGAGATTGTTATCTTTTCTATCTACGGTGAATTGGCGAGGATCTTTATCCGACCAATTCCAACTCATTATACAATTACAACTCGCGCAGTGATTGTTCTGTTGTTGCTTTAGTGTCTTAATTAATTCAGCATCAATGTCAAATTCTCTTTTATTTTTTTTATCCTGTTGTTTATAACCAGAGAGTTTTTTTCTGATTATATTATCATCGGTGTGTATATTACTTATTGTATTGTCATTATCATTAACCACAATTCTTCGAAGTTGGTTTATTCGCCGTACTCTGGATACTGCGAGATAAACTAAATTTGACCACTCAATATGATTATCTACTATCCAAAGAGTTGTATCGGATATAGTCAATCCCTGTGAAGAGTGTATTGTTGCTGCATAACCTAACGTCCATGGGGATTTATCAGCACCTAATGCATCTTTAACGACGCTGATATCAACCAGCACAATATCATTTAATACTAAATTCTGCTTTTGTTGTTGTCCAGGAATGTCAACGTCGATATTCTGCTTTCGCGTATCCTTAGGTCTATAACAGAGTGGTACTGGAAGCGTTGCAAATTTTTCTTTCTGTAGCACAAACAACTTCATCTGAAGTGCGTCTCTGACTATTTTTCTACTCGCGATTATTAAATCATTTGGCTTCCACATTTCCCAAAAATCATTCATGGGAGTTTCTGAAATTATTTCACGCGCTATTTCATATTGGATTTTATCCGGTTGCAATCTAATTAGCGCTTTGAATTCTCGTAATTGTTCATCAAGTGATCTATGGTCGGTATTAATCTCTTCATAATAATCTACAAATCCTTTTAACCATTCATGTGGAGATCCACCAACAAATGGCTGCGGTTGGCCGTGATCCCCGCACATGACGACTTTTGTGTTTTTCAATAACAACCATTCAAGAAATATCTGTAATACTGTCAATGATACCGTGCATATTTCATCCCAGATTATTACATCAGGAATGAATTTATCGCCCATTCGATCAGGAGTCCATGTATCGCCTTTCCATCGAAAGAAGCTGTGATAAGTACAGGCTTTTACCCCCCGCGCTATCATCTCTCTGGCGAGTCTATGAGTTGGTGTTAACACAATCATGTTAGAAACGCTAGCGTTTCTACGGAATAATTCGATTGCACGAGTTGTCTTTCCTGATCCACCACAGCCGTTTAAATAAACTGTCTTGTATCTACAAATCGGATCGGATACGGGCGGTGCAGTAGAAAATTCTTCAGAAATATTATCTATATTTCTACAAATATATTTATCATCCATAGCAACATCTGCGGATTTACAATACTCATGTAGTGTTTCTTTTTTAAACCTCCAATTCCCCCACGCTTCCTTAGGATCTGTGAATTTAGCTACATCTGATTTGTATTTCTCATGGATATACATCGAATCAGTAGCTACTCTAACCGCGGTATTAGGAAATCTATTTATCATCGAGAATAGATTAATACAAGAATAGGCTAGCATAGAACTTCTCAATTGTGTGTATTGACAACTTTTTCCATCACAGTAGGTAACAACCGTACCTAGTTTCTTACCATTTCGAAGGACATCATCTACCCAAACATTATTAGTTCCGCTCGCAGATTTGTAAGCTTCCTCATCTAATTCCCCTGATAGAAAAGCGTTCTTACGGGTTACAAATTTCCCTTTTTTTATTAAATCAGATATTATGAAATTGTATTCTTCATCGTCTATGATTAATCTAGAAGAGTATTTTGCATTATCAAATCTTCCACCTTGAGTGAATTTACCGATTATTTTTCGTCCGAGATCTTTAGCCTCTCTATTACTACCTTCGAATAATTTCTTAGACCAATCTATGATTTGTTCCTCGCTGAAATTCTTCGAATTTCCATCTAGAAATTGTTTTCGTTGTTCGTTAATTATTTTTTCTAGATCAGGTTTTGGTAACCAAACATCTTTCTGAGCGTTATAACAAATAATCGCTTCACTGACAATTAACGATATTAGCATACCACAATCGATCATATACCGCAATAGCACAATTGGCATCCACGCTTTTTCATACATATGTCTACCAAGCCAAAGATAACTACACGGATGTAACCCTGTAGCTAATTCGAATGATATCACACGAGCGAACCCGGTTAAATCAAAATCAGGCAATGGACCATTAATCGCAACACGAGTCATTTCATGTGTGGGATGTCCAAATCGTTTAAAATATTCAGAGCATTCTCCATATCCGAGAAAACTTCCAGGATAACACGCGGATATATCAATTGAAATCATACCATCACGTGAGTATTTCGTATTCCACAATCCTCCATGACCAAATTCGACGCAACTCAACTTCACATCCTCCAGAAAATCACTTCGTGTTGGACGCCATGAATTCTTTTCTCGTGCGAAGTGAGCTACCACTGATGGAATAGTAAAACTATCCGTAAGTAGTTTTTCTGTAGAAATGCTAGTGTTTCCTTCTAAATACTCATTAGCGATTTTTCTCATTCTAGTATCTAATTCTTCAGTTCGATATAATTCACCATTTGGTTTTACAAACTGATCAAATCCTATTTCCGGATCCTCATTACTCCTGAGTAACCATACTGACACAGGGTCGTCTTTGGTTAACGCGTGAATAGCATCAAATAATTTCTCTTCATAGAAACCATCCCTAGAAAATTCTTTAGGGATATATCGAACAGTTCTTTCTCGTGGAAATATATTTACCGCTGGTGTCCACGCGTGTTTGTTATGATCAATAATTTCAATTGGAGCTCCTCGCGATTGATATTTCGGTTCGTATAATACTTCTCCGGTTATTGTCGCTACCGATATTGGAAATTTTAATAATGCTTCTAATTTAGCTATATCGGAAATCCTTGCTCCATGTTGATTCACTGTTAGTTCCCATTCGGTTATTTTTTTTCTTCGTAGATCAGTTAATTTGTTTCCCCGGGATGCATTTGTAAAGTGTTCTATTAACCGTGTTGCTACACAATTAAGTGGCAAAGCCACTGATGATGAAAACATTGGAGCTAGTTTTGCAATACTTGGATTATTATTTATTGGATATAACCCATACACAACTGCTGTTACAGGGTAAGATTTCTCATAGTATGGTTTGTCAATTCCAGTTAGAATTCCTGGTTTGGAATCTCTACTCACAATAACAGTTTTTTTATCCTTAAGGATTGGGTCAAATTTATCTCTGATAATCCATTCACCTTCCTCTTCGATAATGAATTTTATTCTAAAAAAATACCTCCGTAGAAATTGCTTTGCAATTTCACCAAGGTGTGAAAGTATCACAGCTGCTCTTATATCATTCATAGTAGCATCAATTACGGGTATATTGACATCTTCATCAATAATTCGAAATGTCGACCACGTATGAGATGCTCCATCACGCTTAAACTCATTAAAACAGTCGCTGATTTTACTCAATAGTGGTTTATCATCTACTAGACTTTTAGGTATATCAGAGATTCTATCGAGATTAAATCTAACATTTTTCCAAGGCTTAATTTTCGATAATCTCTTGAACTCCTTCATATTATAATTAAAACAAGTATTTAAATAAGAAAATTTTATATAATGAATCATTGCAAATGGCTTATGATTGGATCAAAGACTCCGTGTAACAAATCATGTAGAAATGAATTCTGTGGGTATCATATGCAGAGTGTGAGAAACGGTTCGGAGGGACCTCTACCATGCTTGCATTGTGGGGTAGGTGTAAGAGGCAAGTCGCAGTTATGCATTAATTGCGGGGGTAAGCGTTATAGAGAGTTAAAACGTTATTATGACAAGCGAAGAATCAAAAATCCTGACGACGTCAATGACAAAATCATAAAAACTGCTCAAGATTACTTAGGCAGATTTTCCAATGTTATAATTCAGCCAATTAATGAATTAGACAAATAGATATATTATATATAATGAACCAAGAATTTCAAAGACATTCTGTTATTGAAAACTACGAAGCTTCTCGTGATGGTGTTGTTAGACATTGTAAAAATAGGAAATCTATTGGGTGGGATAATGGTATGGGGTATTTGACGTTTACTACTGGAGGGAAGAAGTATTATAATCACCGTTTCGTCTTCGAAGTGTATAATGGATTAATCAAGGATGGTCTTGTTATTGATCATATTGATGGTATTAGGACTAATAATTCTTTGAATAATTTACGAGCTGTTACACAAAGTGAGAATACTGCATCTGGAAATACTGGTACTTATAAATCAATTGGGAAAAGACCTGTAAGATCGTTTAATACTGAAGATAACACGGAGATGGTATTTCAATCAATGACAGAAGCTGGTAGGTATTTCGATATTTATCCGTATTCTATTCAATGCGTTGCTGAGAATAAAACCAAGACCGCTTTTTCAAAGCGTTTTAAAAATAAAATTCGGTTTATTTATGTATAATACGTAAATAGAAATCCTACGGATTTTACGGGAGATAACTCCGTTAGGTATAACTCGTGTGACAAATCATCAATGACAGAGTTACGGATTTTAAACATGGAAATATTAATGTTTCTAACATTGATTGGAAAATCTTCGATTTTTCATTGGCTGTTATAATTAAATAAATCTGAACAAAACATAATCAATTTTGTCTTTTTCAAGTCTAAAATTCTTCGAATTTCAAGAACTGTTTTATAAACACGTCGTATTTAAACATTTTTTTTAATGTCTGTTTCAAGTATTATATGTGTTTTCAACGTTGTCAGTGATCGCTAATAAACAAACAAATAATTACAATCACTACACCTATTTTATATCACCTCGTCGTAATGAGTGTATATATACAAATTCGTTCTTATTATAATTGGGCATTAGCCGAAATTCAAGTGTAAACAAAACCACACCGTCACACGTGGTAAAGAAACACTAGTGTTTCTAACGTTATTATTGACATTCAAAACCAAAGTTTCGATTTTGCGGTTTTGTTTACACTTGAATGTAGAATAGCCCGCGTCATCCATTGTCATTGAAATCAATTCATTCATTGTTCACCTATAATCTATTGTTGTACCGTCGTCATTGTCATTGAAATCAATTCATTCATTGTTCACCTATAATCTATTGTTGTACCGTCGCATTGTCATTGAAATCAATTCATTCATTGTTCACCTATAATCTATTGTTATGTGTTTGTCGGTTAACCGTTGAGCGCGCTGCTTGATGTATAAAACACCAAGGGGGTTTAAAACGGTAAATGTGCCGTCGTCATTCATTATATATAATCATAATCACCTATAATCGCATTAAGCTTCTGGGTATACTAAGATGATCAACACCTTAGTGTATCCAGAATTCATTTTAAAATACTTTGTATTTGAAATACTTTTCATTTTTAATTCTAAAGAATTTTCATACTTTGTATTTGAAATACTTTGCATTTAAACAAATATATTTTTATATATATATGAATATTGAAAATCTCAAATTGATTATTATTGAAATCAACAAGTTGAAGGATGAAAATGTAAAATTATGTTCAGGTTTGGATTGTGATCAAATTATGACCAATTTCGAGGATATACAATTTGCAGAACAGACAGGAAAATATGTTCTATCTAAGAAATATTTTTTAATCAAAAATATACAAAAGCTTATACGTGAGAGCTTAGTAAATACTGAAGATGTTAATGTCTTCGTACCATTATGTAGCATCGTTGAACGTGTACGTAAGCAATTAGGATTAGAATATGAACAAAAGAGACTTATTAATTGTAAAGTGAGACAATTAAAAACATTAATGGAAAACTCTGAAGGTGATGAGCCCACGCGTAGAGAGCCTCCTTTATTTGTATAACCGATACGGTATGAGGAAGTAAAATTATGTGTGTAAGGGGGAAGTATTAAAATACTTTACATTTTTTAGTTAGTGATTTCTTTCGAAATGATTTGCAATGAAATGCTTTGCATTAAAAAATCCTTTGGATTTTTATTTGACAATTAGTGATACTCTTTTAATAATGATAGGAGAATCATTAACAACGAGATTAGCTAGAGAAAGACTTGAAGCTCTTAAGAAAATATTACCCCTTCGTGATAGAATCCGCGAAAAACTTCAACAGCGGCAATCAATGGCCACCGACTTCACAGAGGATACAGAACAACTCTTCAAACCGGTTGTCAAGGCAACTACAGATGTGAAAACAGCAACTGAACGGGCGATATACGGAGATGTCCCTAAAGAAGGTCCTAGAACAGAGAAGCCTCTTCTCCCTGTGTTGGAGAAAATAGCAAAACGAACTAAACAAACGAAACAAGCTGTACAAATACTTCCAGGTGAAATCGCAGGGGAGATGGAACTACAACGACAGCAAGAACGAGAAGAACGAGAAGAACTACAACGACAGCAAGAACAAGAAGAACAAGAAGAACAAGAAGAAGAACAAGAACAACAACAAGAAGACGCAGTTTCCACGAAGAGTCGTGTTGCCTTTATAGATAAAATCAAACCTAATATTGTATTACATATACAAGAATCTCAATTTGAAAAACCCAGCGATTACATCACCCTTGGTGAATTTGCTGTCAAGAGTTATAATATAAAAGGGGGAATTCTCAAAGAGGAGTATAAGGATAGTAAAATAAAAGAAGATATCTGGTATGATTGGATATATAAAACGAAGAAGAATATTAAGAATCTTACTGAGAAGAGGAAGGAAGAAGAGTCGTATGTAGACTTTCAGAATGGAATTAAGGAAGCAGTAAAAAAAGCTAAATCAGACCCTGAATTTCTTAGATTACCAAAACCCAGTTCAGAAATAAAAACACAAGGTGCAACTGGTATCACTGAAAAAAAAGGCAGTGGTTTAGTTGGAAACTCTAACGTAACATGTCCCGGCAATATTCTCGGTGATATATCACGATTAGAAGTACTTGTAGGTGGAAAACGAGCCGGGAATAACTCAGCAGAAATAATCAATGAAGCAGCTGATATCTGTAGGAGATTATTTCAAGGTGGTATCATGGATATTGCAACATATAGAGATTTCATTGAAGAGTTAGCCGAAAATTCTTCGAATTTCTACGGTTATCATAGCGATTAATGTCACTGGAAATCCTACGGATTTTGCGATTAGATAATTGGAAACACTAGCATTTGGATAAACACTAGTGTTTTTGTATATAGAAGAATGATCATACACTACAACCATGATAAACCAACTAACGTCTACGTGGTAAACTCACGATTACCAAAATACCGAGTATACTATGGAGATGGTCTCGGTAATACTATAATGGGATTATTTTCAAGAATGGCTCCAAAAGTGGCTCCGTTTGCAAAACAGGCAGCAATGAAAGCAATTGATGTTATCCGAGATAAGGGTATTAACACTGTTGGTGATCTTGCTAGTAAGGCATTTTCAGCCGCTCGGGATAAACTAACAGCGCTAGTGAAATCACGAAGTGATTTTCGACGTAGAAATTCTTCAAAACCTGGAAACACTAGTGTTTCTGGAATGACTTCACTGCCATCTACTGCAGTAATGCCTACACAGGTTAGTAAAATAATAAATAACGCCGTGGATAAAAAATTACAGTCGTTAATGACTAACGCCCAGGATAACATAACAGCAAATATGATAGCCGGAAGTGGTTTTAAGAAGATTCGCCGGAAACGTTAGAAATACAAGTATTTCCAGAAATATTTATTTGAACAGGATTTCCAATTATGATAGTTATTGTAGAAACACTAGTGTTTCTAATATTTGTGTCAGAATCACTTGTGATTCTATTTATTTGAATAGGATGCTCAGTTGTTATGGTTATTGTAGAAATACTAGCATTAGAAATATTTGTGTCAGAATCACTTGTATCAGAAACATTAATGTCAGAATCACTTGTGATTCTACTAACGCTATCTTCATTATCAGATATTTTCATCATCATTATTAAAATACACCCAACTAAATAATTATTTTTATATTATAAAATATTTATTTTTTGCTAATTTTGTTAGATTTTTTAGTGTTTTTATTCATTTTTCTAGTGTTTTTACTCATTTTTCTAGTGTTTTTATGCAATTCATCGACAAAATTTCATGAAAATCGAGGATGAAAACCCAAGGAATTCATTTAGAGAAAATCGATTTTGATCAGATTTTTTATCCTGTGAGGCTAAATATGTTGTTGTCATCGAATTTTCGATGTTTTTTTTATTGATTTTGTATTGTTTTTTGGCTAATCCGTCGACATAATTTCATGAAAATCGATTTTCTCTAAATGAATTCCTGGGGTTTTCAATTCAAAATTCCTTCAGAATTCCTTCAGAATTTTTGATTTAGACCATCGGATATATAATAAAAATGTTCAAACAAAACCCTGATGTTGCATTTGACATGGAAGCCCCAGTACTTAAAGATGAATCTGTACGTGATTATCAATTTTTTGCTTATCACGCAGTGCAACCTGATCTTCGGTCACGAATTGAACTTCAAGTTCATGATACAAGTAAATACTTTTTACCCGCTGAAGCCTTTATTGAAGTTGAAGGTGAACTCGTAACAACTGCTGATACTCCTGCGGTACCAGCGCCATATCCAGCCGGTACTCAAGTCGGTTTTGTCAATAATGGTATCATGGCGTTATTTGAAAGTGCAAGATATCTCATTGATGGAAAGGAAATTGAGTCGATAGAACGTGATGTTGATGTAGCAACAACAATACTAGGGCTAGCAAGATATTCCGACGATTATACAAGATCAGCCGGTCCCTCTATGATGTTTGCAAAGGATATTAAAAATACTACTGGGAAAAATCCATTTCTTATAAGACAACCAAAGAATAATGCTGGTGCCGCTAATGCTGATGTCGAGAGTATGATTATAAACAATGATCCTAATTTCAATCTAGGAGCTGCAACACGTATGTCAATGTTGGAAGGCGGACGCAGATCATTTTCATGCGCAATTCCACTACATCATATATTTGGATTCTGTAGAAATATCCGAAAAGTTATCTATGGAGCGAAACATACTATAGCGGTTGTGCGAAAGGGTACTGACAATGATGCAATTTGGAGGATTCCAGCAGATGCTGCAAACCCAAATGCTGATGCCGGTAAAGTCGTTTTAACAAAACTATCACTTTGGATGCCAGTGCTGACTCCATCGTTGTCAACAGAACCACGTTTACTATCATTTATGGATCAAGGGGGGAAGAGATTATTAAGTTGGCTAACAATGAGTACAGATGTTGTACAATCAACTGTTAACGGTGTATTTACGTGGAACCTGGCATCAAAACAGGGTATTTCAGCTCCACGTCATATATTTATTGCGTTACAGGATACGACGAGAATTGGAAATCAACTCTCCTCCCATATGATATTTGATCGATTAGGTGTTAATGAAGTCTCGCTGAGAATAAACGGACAACAAGAACCATCCGAGGATATACAACTTAATTACGGTCAAAACCATATTGCACGAGTTTATCATCGATTGCTGTCGTATATGGGACGTGATCAAAATGTCGATACTGGTCTACAAATATCACAGTTGGATTTTAGTACTCTTTATCCAATTTATTACTTTTCGTTGGAACATCTTGACTTAATGAGACAGTCCGTCGTTGATATACATTTCCGAGCTCGTGTACTTCGTGGTGCTATCCCTGAATATAGAGCTATTGCTGTTATTCTCAGTGATAAATCAATGCTACTCGAAGGTGTTGGTGGACGAATGAGACTTATTGATGCACCAGTGGAAAATCTTTAATTGAATTTAGAAATGCTTGCATTTCCGATTTAGAATCAATCTGTTTTGTATAATGTCGTATAGTAATATCAATGTTACGTTGACACCTGGTCAGCTAAAAAAATTACAATCCAAATCAGCTAAGCAATGTGGAACCACAATAACGCTGAAACCTAATCAAATGAATGGCGGAGGAAATAAACTATCGCTGACGAAAACTCAAACTAATCATTTTAATAAAGCGCTGAAAGAAAAAAAAGGAGTTCAGGTTACTCTTTCTACGAGCGCGATTAAAAACATGGAAAAGACTGGTGGTATATTCCCGTTGTTAGGGTTGATTCCAGGGTTGATTGCCGCAGCAGCCCCAGCGGTAGCGAAGGCAGCAGCATTAGGAGCTATTGGTACCGCAGCAGGAATGGCGTTGAAAAAGGCAACTGGAAAGGGGTATAAAAAAAAAGGAAAGGGTCTAAGACTACCAGGAACCCCGAGTTCATGGTACAGCGGAAAGGGTCTTCGAATTCCAGGAACGATATAGTTCCCATGTCCAATTTTGATTTAATTGATACCGCTAAAAAATTAAAAATAAAAAATTTCAGAGGGGTTTTTATGAGAGATCAGTTACCGACACAACCAAATGATGTTGAAACCGGTATTATTAATTTAGATAACAGCTCCGGACCTGGAACTCACTGGGTTTGTTACGCAATTGATCCACGTGGGATTATTTATTTTGACTCATATGGATTAGCGCCGCCGAAAGAATTTATGCGTTATATTAAAACCCTTCCAATGAAGACTTGGTATTCTACGTTACCAACACAAACAATGCTTGATCCACCAATATGTGGTAATGAAGTATTAAACGTACTTGATGCTATATCCAAAAGATTTTCGAAACCACCTCATATAGTAGTAAATGAGTATACTAGCGGTAGAAACGCTAGCGTTTCTCGGATTAGAAATCCATAAGATTTGAATAATAAAAAGATTTCTATAATAATGATTGATATTTGGGGACGACCTTTATCATCGCTGAAGAAACCTGATAGTGGAGTTGAAACCGTTGATAACAAGGATGTTAAAAAATTAATCGAAGATGAAATATCCGAAATATTAAACCTAGCAAATGTTGATCCTGGTGAAATAGTTGTTTTTCAAGATCGTCAGGGTAAGTTGAAAAGTAGTAATATCTCTCTTAATGATATTTTGGTTAAACAACGAGACGCAGCAGAGGATACTATCGCGTTATTTTCTGATGAGGGTAAACTCAAACCAGGTGTACTTGTTTCAACAATTACGGATAAATTAACAACATACGATAACACGGTGAATTCATTAAAATCGCTTAATGATAAGTATGACGATCATATAGTTGCATTTGATCAGTTTACTGCATTACAAAGAAATATAGTTGACAAAATTGACAAACCCCTGCTAGAATTTTTTGGAAATCCACCAGTAACCACACCAAAACTCACCGTAATAAAAGATTCTATGTTAGAACTAGCAACTCTTCAATCCGAATATGAAAAACACACGAAACTATTTATGACGTTTCGTAAAAACCTCATGGACAAGTTTATTGGGAGCCCATTTGATAAAATTGAAATAACACTTCCCGATATTAAAAAATCCATCGATGAACTTAAAACATTCAACAACGCAATAAAGGATGATGCAACGAGGATGATAAGCGTTGTTGAAAAAGTAAAAATTCCTCATGATAAATCTATCGTCAACAACGTAGTACACACGATTCAACACGGATCATATACGTGGACACCTACAAATAACATTTTAAACATAGCCGCAACCGTAAAGGGTATTTATCGATTAACAATAATATCACCGATTAAATTTAATATATCATCGTCGAGTTCATCTGAAGTTAACAATAATACGATATCAACGATCATCGACAAGGATACAATTGAACAATTCACGATAAAAAATAAAGATGAAAATCTAGTCAAGGTTTCAGTAACGTGGTACGTAGAATTCGTAGTGGATTTAAGTAAACAATTAAATTGATTTAAAAATTCTTTCACGATTCAAAATTACAAAGTAATTTGTAATTGAAAATGCTAGCGCTTTTAAAATAAAATGACTCCATCATCGAATCAGTATCGCTATGATCAAGTCAGAGAATTTCAAACTAAACTCAGTTCTCTCTGTGAGGAGTATCAAATAAAAATCAAAAAATACAAACGAAGAATAACCACAGTTGATATCACCGTGTACTCGGTGTCAGGAGTAATCACTGCTGCTGGAATAATACTATCTTCGGTTACAATGATTGCTCCGGTCGTAGTTCCAATCGCTATTTCCGCAGTGGCTACAATTGCTGGTATATTAACTGGGATCACAAAAAAACTATCATCGTGTAGCCAGAGTAAACTACATGATTATTTAATTAAATATCATATTGCATCTGCCGGTTACTCGCAATTATCCTCGTTGATATCATCGTCGTTGGATGACACAACAATATCAGATAGCGAATTTTCAACTATGGCTCAATTGTATAAATCAACAATGCTGAAATTAGAGCAGAATAATAATAATAATGTTGTCGCAAGAACTACTTCAACAAATAGTAACAAATACAACACCAGTGAAAACAAGCACGATATCAATAACCTCAACACGTCCCGAATTTAGTGTTAATTTTCCAATTCCTGTTCCCGTGAGCGAGATCGCACTAGCAAAACTACGAGTGTATCATAGCTGGCCTAATATTAGATCGGTAGCATTTGGTGGTCAACAACCGAATAATTCCTTGGTATTTGCAAACAAGAATCGTGAAGACGGAACACCAGATTGGCAGGTTGTTTCTATACCAACTGGGTCATATCAAATCGAACAGATCAATGCTGAATTTCAACGCAGAATAAAATCTCTCACCGGAAAAGAATCAAAAATCGCTATAACAGTTCACGAACCAACATTATCATCCGCTATCGAGATAAATACAGAAGGATACGTTGTAGATATTTATCAGAGTTCTATAAGATCAGTGTTAGGATGGCCTGAATTACCACCGGATAACTCGCGAGAAAATTCGAAGGATTTTCCACCCGAACCTAAAAAATCCGATTATATCACCAACAAAATAAAACCCGTCAATGAAGTCAAAAATTATCAAGATTATGCTCCTAATAAATTCTTGAATAAAGAAATTTTTGAATCAATTTATGTTCCTCTCATTAACGGAAATTTCACAGTAATGAATAATGATTTTTCACGACTGCTAATATCTATTAAATCCGGCTCTCTCACCAAGGATGAATTTATCAACGTCGTAGAAACGGGTAATAAAATCATCGACGATATGAAAATATTTCACTCGATAATTATTCAAGAAGTATTAAATGAAAAAATCTTACATGATAAGTTTGCGGATCTATATAAGATTAATAAAACGGAGATTAAAGATTTTAAAATCCCTGGATATAACCCGGATAAACTAAAGAAACAACTTGACGATGCTATTGATATTGGGTTCAAAAGAATCCACGATAATTGGAAAAAATCGAAGAATCCCCCAGCAAATATTCTGAAATATAATAATGATCCAGAAGGCGGCGGTAGACATATTGCTCCGAACAATGTGAATATTTCAACGGTGATTGCACTCAATTTAGTATGTGACGTTATCGAAGGAAATTATCAAATAAATCTCGAACAATCAAATCAAGCTCAGCAAGGATATATTTTATATTCATTTGCACCAACGGCTCCTCCAGGATTTCTAATTATTGAAGACCCAACTAATCTAGTCTATATGCGATGTCATAATAATTTGTTAACGAGAATTAATTTCAAACTCACTGACCAATCTAATAATCTGATTGATTTACGAGGTGAGGTTTTACAAATTAGTTTATTTGTGAAATCTTAAGGACTTGATCAAATATTTAGTTAGCGCATTAGCAGCCGAGGAGGTGAACGTCAACTAAATGGCGTCTTTTTTTTTTAATTTTATTTTGATGAATGGAGGCTTATATTAAGCATTTTCGAGAAAGCCTCAGTTTGCTAAATCGACGCCTGTAAAAGTTGGTCTGTTCACATTCTCTGCATTTTGTTAGATATTTTCGGTTTCCGTAGAAGCCTTATTTTTGCTTGAAAACTTTGTCTGTTCACCTCCTCTGCTGCTTACTTTGATCTCCGTGATGGCTCATTTGAGCTGATTTGTACTTTAACTTATTTGCGTTTGCAAAGGAATTTCACAATGGCTTTGATGAAAATGGGTTATTTTATCTGAAAAAGCCTGATTTGAAATTTCTTGTTACGATAACCTTGTGTTATGGACCCTATAAGGCACGCTCTCCGCGAGGGGCACACCTAAACTGTAGCAGTGTTTCCGCCAATTAGATAAACGCTTTTTCATATGTAAAACCGTTTTCGTGTTGAGGATTAATAAAAACGCATCTGAAATCGCTACTGAAGCGAGTGAATATGTTAATTTTTCCGGGTTCTTCCAACACCATTAATACTGGTCGCCATGTATAGCCTATCGTGTGCTGAAAAATTGCGTTAAACCCTACAACAACAACACCAACAAAGCTTTTATGTGCTTGCCGTATCTATCCATGGCACACACAAACAAATTCTGATTGATTTGTTCTTTTATGAGTGATATGAAAGAAATCGGAACTTGTATCACACTGCTAAAAGACTATGATCGACTGCTTATACGACACAGCAAGCCCACACGTAAAAAGTATCCATGCAGACGTTGCACGTAATTATTGTTTACTTTTGTTTAATTTCCAAAATGGTGCATTTTATCGGAATTTATCATGTAATATATTAATTAGTTTTGTGTCCATGTAATCGGACACGAGATACTAAAAATCAATTAAGATTTCTCCAAGCGAAAGGAAAGACGAGAAACACAAATTGTAACACGATGTAACAATGCATAGTTGCAATTTTGCCATTCAAGCCTTTCATCCCTCTTATTCAGAGAGCGAGGGAGATTAAGAATGGTGTTTATAAATCACCTTCAAAAAAGAAAGTTGCTGTTACTGTTATAGAATATGCAGAAGCTTCTTATTAGCCGTTCAAAGATACCTAAAAAGTAAGTGGAAACAAAACTACTGTCATTTATGTGTTAATACAGAACTAATTTAAATAGAGACAACATACACAGTTGTATTAAGATGCACTGTATAAACACCAGGATTAACAAAAAAAGTATGGAAACAAGCTGTAATCTATTGAAGAACTTAAGAAAAACTTAAGAGCACCGTCGCAAGTATATAAGTATCATTAGAATCTGATCTCAGCATAACAATATCTATCTATCTATCTATCTATCTATCTATCTATCTATCTATCTATCTATCTATCTATCTATCTATCTGTACATACATGTATGTATGTATGTATGTATGTATGTATGTATGTATGTATGTATGTATGTATGTATGTATGTATGTATGTATGTATGTATGTCAGCAAACAGACACAGAAAAGCGAAGTTACAGTTACACAGACAATAGATCTCATGATATTCGCATACATTCCACAAGTATAAAAAATTTGTAGACCCAGAACTATGCGAACACCTGATTAATGGTTGTCAAATGTGTGCATGTGTTTCTATAATCTCTTTGCGTTAGAAACTGACTGGTCGCATGTTCGAATTTGTACCTATTTTCGTTTTCCCTGTTCTCTTGTCCGTCTTGTTGGTCATAGAACGTTCTGGGACATTGCCGTGGCTTTGCAGTTTAAAATCTGCCTTCAAATTACTTTCAGAAGTTTTCTCCGTTCCACAAGAGATCAACAAATTTTCCAACTGTCTTTGTAGATGTATATTTTTAGTCTCAAGCTCGTTCACACGGGTCTGTAACTTATTCTGGACCCTTATCATCGCCTTCTGTTCCTCTTTTATTATTTTTAACTCTGAATAAAGCATTCGCACTAACTCCCTATATTCAAGTTCTGACAGCTCATCTTGTTCAGTCACAGTGATTCCCGGGATATTCAAATCAATTGTTGCCGCGCAAATCGACCAGTACGAAGTCATTACACCGAGTGCAATAATTACTAACATGATAATTCAGTAGTCTGCAGTACAAATTAGACTGTTCTTCAAAACAGGCTTACATATTTTATATATACTTCTTATCAACATCTTGATTTGTGTCAGCCAAGGACAATAAAAGGTCAGGGGAGAGATAAAGGTCACGTGTTTACATGTAGTTTAGAATATCTCGAATATAGGGCCGTGCTAGAATTATGACCAAAACAAGATCGCCACAGAATGATTGTGATAGTAATGTATCACTTAAGAGATAGTAATGTATCACTAAACTGCCCTCATTCAAATATTCAGATTGATATTATACTTATATTCTATAAACATATTAACATTAGCTATATATATATATATATATATATATATATATATATATATATATATATATATATATATATATATATATATATATATATATATATATATATATATATATATATATATATATACGTGCATGCATGAATGTACTATCAACCGACCCATCACACATTTTTGTCACAGTCTACACAGTCTATGTATATTTGATAAGCAAATCTGTGTAGACGTATTTTTTGTAAGAAAACAAGGTCATACCTTATCCTAGTCTTCGAATACACTTGGTAAGTGCATCTAATGACCCTAGTTTTGAGGATTGGCATGCGCAATAAGTTCAAATTCGGCAAGCAATTCAAGTGAAAAAACACCAAATAATAAAAACTCTTCACTGTGACCTCTGTAACAAACGGAATATTTAGATTTCGTCTCTTTCATATAGCGAATATCCTGATTTATTCAGTTATTCGTAGATCTTTGGAAAATAAAATGCTGCTTCGTACACCCTAATATCACAGTGATTATTGATTTTAATTGTAAAACTAATACAAAAAGTCAATATAATAAGACAAGGGCAAATAATCGAACGTAAAAGTAGCCATTTTGAAACACGGTTACTGTCAGGTTTGTAAAAGTACGAAGTCTAGATGCTTGTTTTTGGCAATAGTTTAGCCACACGTGTCGTTGGTTTAATAAGAATTTTGTTTTTAATTCACACGCGTAATTTTAAATTAACATTCATGAAATTCTACGACGTTATTAGTTTTTGTTGATTTATACGGCACTTTGAACCTATTAGTGGCTGTATTATGCCAAGGGATATAAGTGCTTTTTTCCAATTATACAAGTACAATAATCAAAACGTGCTGTCCTGGGCACTGTACGTTTCACTTAAGCATTTTCAACGTATCATATTTAGTTCTTTCTATTATATATATTGTTTCAACGAAATATTGATACTATATCATTTATCACATTGTTGGTACACATTACATTAAGTATGTGCAGTTTAATAACTTTTTCCAAAAAGTTCATTCTTTATCTGAGGTCCTTTGCTTTAGTGGATTTTCCAGTAAACATAATTTTGGGTGAATTACCAAAGATATTGTTTCATTACGGTAAATATACATCCATAACATTATGACCAAGAAAATTATGATCTCCAACTTTATCACCTTTTTGGTCTAGTGATAACCATGTTATATTTGTTACTCACGAGCACCATGTTCAGATCCCACATTATGCTTTCTTTAACATTTTTTTAAGGTCGTTTTGAACCTTAACATAGGAATAGAATTATGTAACTACTGATATTTTCTATGCGAACACACACAAAATATACATAAACGGAAACTGTAAGCTACTGACATACTACTACTACTACTACTACTACTACTACTACTACTACTACTACTAACAACAACAATACTAATACAACAACTACTATTACTACTGCAACTACTACTACTACTACAATAATAAGATGTTTGATAGGAACGGGAGATTATAAACTGGGCGTTAGTCCTTTAAATCGTTATGGTTAAACGTTGGTTTCTTCAGCAGAGGCTTTACAATGGCAGTTTTGGAAAATTATGGAAATTCCACGGATGAGAGAAAGGTATTAATAACATCAGTTAGTTAAGCAATATTGGATCTAAGCACTCATGCAGCAGTGATGTTAGAATTGGATCAAGTTCAGATGCCTTTGGTGTTTGAAATTCCAAACTCCACAAATAATGATGATTTCCCCATTCTCAAAGAAGAGGTGGAGTCAGCAATAAGAGCACTGAAGAATTGAAAGGCAGCTGGAGTAGACAACATCTCAGCTGAACTTATCAAGAATGGTGGGGAATCAGGGATAGAACTACTAACAAAAAGCTGCAACAAGATCTGGCAGACAGACGAATGGCCAACACAGTGGACCCAGTCATTAATTATAACACTCCCCAAAAATCAATCTCCAGCTGTGCCAAATTACAGAACTATCAGTTTGATCAGCCATGCTAGTAAGGTGATGCTGAAGATCATCTTGAACAGACTGAACCCACAAGCAGAAGAAATAATCGCTGAAGAACAGTCGGGGTTCCGTAGTGGAAGAAGCACAACAGAACAAATTTTCAATCTTAGGGTTCTGTGTGAAAAGTACTCACAACATCAACAAGACATCTATCATGTGTTCATAGATTTCAAAAAGGCTTTTGATAGAGTGTGGCATGAGGCATTGTGGGCCACAATGAAGAAGTACAACATGGGTCAAAAGTTGACCAACACCATTAAGCAGCTGTACGCCAAGGCTACCAGTGCAGTAATTGCTCAAGTTTCTGTGGGTGACTGGAGTACGGCAAGGCTGTCTCCTGGCACCCACGCTTTTCAACATCTACTTAGAGCGCACCATGAGCGAAGCACTGGAAAACCACTGTGGGACAGTCAGCATTGACGACATTGATGGGCTGGCAGGCAGTGAAGATGAGCTTGCCACCTTAGTGAAGAACCTGGATAAAACATCTTCCAGATTTGACATGGAGATAAGTGCCGAAAAGACAAAGCTGATGACAAAGAGTGGCAAACAAATCTCAACCAAGATTAAAGTCAGAGGAAAGGAACTAGAAACAGTGGGCCAATTAAAATATCTTGGTTCCATAATCACGGAAAATGGATAAAGAGCAGAGATTTTGTCACGAGCAGCACAAACAACGGCAGCTATGTCAAAGCTAAGACCCATCTGGAGAGACAAGAACATCTGTCTGAAAACTAAAATCAGACTATTGAGAGCACTAGTCATCTCATTCTTTCTGTATTCATGTGAGGCCTGGACCCTGACAGCAGAATTACAACGAAGAATTCAGGCACTTGAAATGAGATGCTACAGAACCATCCATGGCATCTCTTACATGGACCACATCAGAAATGAAGAAGTGCGCAACACCATCAGGCACAAAGTAGGCCATTATGAAGACCTCCTCACCATTGTCAAAAAGAGAAAGCTGAAATGGTATGGCCATGTCACTAGAGCCAACAGTCTATCCACAACAGTACTGCAGGGTAGTGTCCAAGGTGGTAGAAGGAGAGGTAGACAGAGAAAAAAGTGGAGTAACAACATCACAGAATGGACCAGGAAAAGTTTTGCAGAGACACAGGCATTGACACATGATCGAGTCAAGTGGAGGGAACTGGTCAGATGTTCAGCAGCACAGTGCCTCAACGAGCACACTAGGTCAAGAGACTGATGATGATGAGTTAACATATGAATTAACATACTACCTACTTTTGGATAACATTTTGCAACCCATGTACATCTCTGTGGCATTAATGACTAAATTTAAAACACGTAGGTCGTGATTACTAAAACCACTACCACCACCACCACCGTCAAATTTCCTGTCGTATTTGTTGGGCTTGCATACAGACAAAGTTATTTCATCGCGAAAATTATGATGGATGGGTGAATGATTGCATGTTATATTTGGCAACAATATAATCTATGCATTGATCGTGTCATTATGTGATCTCTGTTGTTCTGGAAGAAATCGTGACCTATACATCATCTCCATTAGAAACATGTGCATTGAAATATTTTATTTACAGTTTCTCTCACAAACTAGCAATATATATATATATATATATATATATATATATATATATATATATATATATATATATATATATATATATATATTTTTTTTTTTTTCTTGATTTCATTACGATGCATTGGGTAAATTTCATAAAATTATGTAAGCACTTTTAATAAATGATATCCCGGATATTTTTTGTTATAGAGTCATTTATAGGCTAGTAAGCGAATTTAGAGAATTATTTAAAAGAAAACACGTTGGTTTTAGTCTTCTTGATTTAAACCGTTTTGTTTCAATGTCATGGTATTCTCCAGCATCTGGAAGAAGTTGAAATAAACAAGTTGAATACATTTAAAGGTTTAATTCCTGTAGAACCATCCATGTAAAGTTTTGCAAACACTACGGTTTTTGTGTTTACTTTGTTTCTCTTGTGTATGTTTTGTATTTATTTACCTTTTGAAAAAGACTCAATAAAAGTCAAAAACGCTTAGGCTATTTAGATATTTGTTTTGAACTGTTCGTTGCCAGTTTAGAGAGTATGTGTCTTTTAGAGTTTCATAGAGGAAGAGTTTTCTTTCTTTAATTGAGATATATATATATATATATATATATATATATATATATATATATATATATATATATATATATATATATATATATTTATATATATACGTATATATTAAATCCCCACCTAGAAAGACAGAAAGTAAACAAAACCAGTCTTGTATTGCATACTTATTAACTTTTTAATGCATCAAAATTGTACTATTTTGTTGGATAATATTTGCCGTGTCTCAAATAAGATCAAATAAAATATACGTGTATGGTCTTTGCTTCTGCATTCCTTGACATGGGTTCATTGGTTTAGTCTGATGATAAGAGTATTATTGAAAACGTTGAGAAATACGCTCCACGGATTCTGCTTCCCGTACAATCGTACTCTATTCTAGCCCATACATTATCTCTTTCATTGAAGTGAACGATTATGTTACATGAAGACCCCACGCAATACATTGTAGTGACAACACGACACAGAACAGATCCATCAAGTACTACTTCAACATCTGGAGATCTTAATTGTACTATCAGAAGCAACTGTAAGCAAGAGGATATACAGCCCTGCAACTGGAGCGCGATATATTCCGTTGTTTGGATTGTATTTTCATATAAAGTGTCAAAAATAACTGTCTGACCGTGAGAAAAGGAAGACTCAGTATTGGTTTGCCGTGCCAGAAATGAGATATGTGGAGAAAATACCCCACGCACCATACCTGCAAACAATGAATGTTGTCCTCACTGATAAAATAGCACAATACAAGCTTGTATTACTGTCTTCATGATAAGTTTATGCCGATGAAAATAGCTTCTAAAAATAGAATCTCCCGAAGATTAAAACCGTACCAATGCATGTAATGTGCTGATCCTACTTAAGGATGTATCAGTTACTTTACAGATAAATCTTATATTGCACATGCTGTTTCTAAAAGGAATTTTATTCTAACGTTAAGACTCACGCTTGAACTGTTGGACCACTTGCATTTTAATTAGATGGGGTATGAGTATTTTTTAAATTTTATATTCAACGGTTTATTTGGGTTTGCAATACTATGTTTTTTTAAACATATGCCTAGCTTGTCAGTATATTACCAAGGCGGTGGTGCAGTGTGTTGCTTTAGTGGGGTAACATATATTCTTCTTTAAGGTACTTGCGAGCCTTCTGAAAGGTTAGATACGATTCTAGTTTGAGACCACACCAGCGGGTAATATTAGAAAATCCCATATCATTCACATGGACTTGTCCGGTTTTGCAAAATAGTGCTACCAATGAAGCAGCCTATTAGTACATCTGTAAGAACTTAAATTACCATATTACACGATTAGGTATCTTTATAGACACATTCCTAGTTTCTTTAATGTTTTCCCTGACCATCAACCATCCCTCCACCCACCCATACAGAGCATGTATACTCAGCGTCAAATGCTTTATTTATAACTTTGTGATAAGAAATTTTCTGTATAAACTCTTTTGAAAGAAAAAATCCCCCACATTTAAAACGTTGTATTGTTGTGATAAAATATAACTAAACCTTTATACAAATTGTTATTAGGGCATTAATAAATACAACATACCAATGCAAACTGACCCAGGTCTATGACTTTATTGGTTAATCAAGATTTTTTGTCTTCTACTATACTGTATGAAAGGTTTGCATGAGATGACGTATTTTTGCTTTCGAACTAGGTATTATTAACAGAAGTGAATTTATAAACGCACTCCATTCCAAGAAATATGAGAGAGAGAGAGAGAGAGAGAGAGAGAGAGAGAGAGAGAGAGAGAGAGAGAGAGAGAGAAAGAGAGAGAGAGTACAGACCTTTTCGCTGAAACATCATTTGCTTAAAAATAAAGGTTCCTACGAAAATGAAAACAAATAAGGTCAGTTACGAAAATATGAAGCTTTTACTGGCCGAAAGTTTCTCTGATTGGTTAGCTTATGGTAGAAAATGTGCAATATGTGAAAGAATATGTATTTCGTTTTTACCTAACATTCAACATAAATATGGTAAATATATTTAAATTTCGAAATTTACAGAAACTCCATGGGATAAATACCAATGCGATAAACACCTTTCTGGAGTTACATATACGTAGTCCTCGAACCCAACCTGATAATCGACTTGACGAACGAGATCAACCATAACCTGGATAGTATTCGGTAAATGCTATTGATCAAGCATGCCACGTTCATTATGTAGCTTATACAAATAAAGATTTACAACATCGGTATATTGCAGATAAAAAGTTGATACACTCGTCAAATTCCATAATTTTTTTTATAGAGAATCTTTAGC
Source organism: Unio delphinus (assembly GCA_029339505.1). NCBI lineage: Eukaryota > Metazoa > Mollusca > Bivalvia > Unionida > Unionidae > Unio > Unio delphinus. The sequence goes on along the minus strand of JAQISU010000035.1, from coordinate 17,468,943 downwards.
TAATTGGTTAGTAAGATCTACGATGAAAGTTAAACTAACATTAGGGGTCGGTAAGTAATTACCCGAATAATATCAAATAATGGAATCGATTTAGTATAGGCAATACGATATTGTTGAGGTAGAGCAGCGTTTAGTAAACGTACTGATGTTACACTGTCTATTGCTGCAAATTGGTATATGGAAAAATTTTCTAGCATCACCTATACAAATTCGTTACGCACACTTTGATGTCAGCATTCCTAATGAAGTTCAACAGGCGGATATTTTGTTTTTACCAAACCATGCTATTACAACCAGTAGACGTCAATACTTACGTTGCAAGTAGAAACAAAGAAGCAGAACTATTACCAATAAAAACTTCTGCTGAAGTTTTATCTGCTTTTGAACGAATTTATCAACACAACACTTGCGATGGCCACAACTTATATAGGTTGATCCTGGCAAAGCATTTCTTGGCGTAGTGTCATCTATGGTGAAAAAACGTAATGCCAAAATCAGACGAGGAAATACCGATATTCATTGTGATCAGGCAATCGTTGAATGATTTAATCGAACACTTGCTGGTCGTGTATTTTGGATATCAATCTGCAAATGAAATATCCATGAATAAAGTTAAAAACGATTTGAGATCTTGTGAATGGCTTGAAAGACTTCCAAGTATGATAGCTGAAATAAATAAAAAAAATTACCCGCGCAATTGTCATTAATGCAGTCACACAAAAATACCAATACAACGACGTGATTTCCCAAACAAACAGTGGTAGGAAATGTTACCGTTAGATATTTATATGAACCTGGTGAACATGAAAGCGATAAGAGAAAGATCAACTGATCCTATTTTAAGTGTGGTAAGATCTACGGATAGAGCTGCAATATACAGAATAGATTCAAATGCTCATCAATTGCAAGTAATTCCTGAAGATAGACAATTACCACCGTCTTCACTTATCTAGTGTCTCGACGTCGAATACACTCAAGACAGGTCAGCATCACATATTTGCGTGTGTGACCAAGACTAATATCAATTATATCTACGGTAAATTGTCTTGGATCATTTTTTGAATATTGCCGCAACATTGCTGTGTTATAGCTCGCACAATGTCGTTGTTCTAATACTGTATCCTGATAAATTTAACGTCAAGATTCAATTGTTGTTGAAGTGTATCACGAACTATTTTTCTACTTGCAACTATCAAATCATCTAGGTTTCGCAAATTCCAAAATTTCGTTTATATGTGATTCTGAAATTATTTCACGCATTATTTACACCGAAAAACAAGGGTTGTATTCTGATTCATTTCTTAAGCGCTCTTTATTCTTGATCAAGTGTTCTATGATCATCCGTTATTTTTTCATAATAATCTCAGCCATTCATGCGGAGACAATCCAGCAAAGGGTGGCGATTGACCATGATCGCCGCACATTATCAAAGCTTTATTTTGTGCCACCAATTAATGAAGAAATATTTTTTAATATCTTTACATACTGTGCATATTTCGTCCCAAATGATAATTCTTGGGATATATTTTTCACCCACTCGTTCAGAAGTCCATATATCTCCTAGCCATCGACACAGTTTATGATAAGTGTGTAATTTAACTCCTCGTTCGCTCATATATCTGGCGAGTCTGTGTGTAGTGGTTAAAACTGTTTCGAAAATAATTCATTCACACGAGTTGTTTTACCAGAACCTCCTGGTCCATTAAGATAAACTGTTTTATATCTAGTCGCAGGACAATGCTCTGACGGAACAGATGACAATTTTGATATTTGATTTTTTTGGTAATATATATCCTTGATTTTGCGTGGGCAGATTCAAAATGATTATGTAATACTTCTTGTTTTATTCTCCATTCGCCCCATGATACATCGCAAGCATTACTTATATAAAATTGGCGATTCTGAACATTTTCTTGCGTTATACATGAATCAATTGTGATTCTAAGCGCGGTTTAGGAAATTTGTTTATCATCGATAATAAATTTATCGAAACATAGTAAACTGCGGTGACTAGTTATCAATTTAAGCAATAATTGTGCCTATTTAAGTTCAGTTAGAAAAGTAAGCGTGTTTTTAAAACTTACAAATATAATTCTCTTCGTTGCATCAGCAATTATAAAATCAAGTTTAGCATCGTTTATAAATAATCTTGTACAATGTCGTCTATGATCATATCTTCCTCCTTGGGTAAATTTACCGTTTATTCTTCTTCCAAGATCTCTTGCGGTTATATCTGGATTTTCATCGGAATATTTCTTTTGTTGTGGTAATCAAACTTTTTTCCTCGGTCGATATGATATAACTGCTTCACTTTTTTCATGAAATACTGTTATGTTTGATGTGATAATTTATCGGAACACTATAATCGGTATCCAATTTTTTTTCTGAAAAGTGTCTACAAAACCAGAGATAACAAATCGGATGAAGATCTTTAACTAAACTCAAATGACTCTATACAAGCGAATCTAGTCAAGTAAAAATCCGGTAAATGCCCATTTATCGCAACTTTTGTCATCTCGTGTGTTGGATGTCCAAATCTTTTAAAATGTTCATTACATTCATCTATTCCAAGTAAACGTCTGGGATAACACGCTGCCACATCCACTGAGATAACATCTTTATATTGTATTTAGTGTTCCACAACCCGCCGTGTTCGTATGACGGAACAGTAAAACAATCATTCAGTAATTGTTCAATATTGTCAATCCCCGAGTAAAATTTCTGCGCAAGATTTTACATTTAATTACATGTAATTTACAAATAATTACAATAACGTTAAATAAATCACCGTCAGGAAATATTATGGTTCGATTTCGTGGAAATAGTATTACTGAAATAGTCCAGGCATGCGCATTCTGATCAATAATGTCAATCGAAGCGCCTTTTGATTTAAATTTTGAGTCGTACAAAATATTTCTGGTTATCGTTTTTATTATTATGGGAAACTTTTGATTTTTCGTCGGATCAAATAGATCTTGCGTCGGCAACTCAGTTGTTTCTAGATCTAGATTTAGAAGGCATGAGTTTGGATAATCTCTAATGTTGGTTTAGTCTGGTTCCCTGCTTAGTATGCTCCCATGCGTTGCACTAAGCAGGGAACCAGACTAATGTTGGTTATAATGATAATAGCACCAGATCAGTTGTATCTACAGATACAGAGACAGCTGAAAAAAAACATAATATTTCAGTGAATGTATGTAGCTAGTAAATATTTCGATATTTGCAGACGTTCTATACATTTTGTTGCAAGTAATGTAACCACGTCGACGTTTTCGATGAAATATGAACAAAATATTATATTTCTTTTATTAATAAGGGAGATAATTATGTCAGACATCTTTGTTTAGTTGAGATTGATTAAAAGGAGTTAGGCTTGTTACTGCGTGTTATTTATTATACAGTCATTTCTGCTCATATGTATAGCATCGGGACTGGACCTAAGCTATGCATATAAACGGAGTATGCATTTAAACAGAATTCGTGTATTTTTACAATGATTTTGTAAAATGGAAAATCATACAAACAAAGCTCATATGATATATGTATATATTTCAGTGTATTAAATATCTACGCTTTAATTTAGTTTTAATTTCATTTAATTCCACAATACATGTAAATTCAGATAAACAGTTAAAACTGTTATTTCTGAAATTATTATTGACAGTGTGTATCGCTCTTTGGTAGCTAAACAGTATACGGGTCGCTACTAAAATTAGTTCCCAGTAAAGTAATAAGCTTACGTAAAAAGAAAAACATTAAAGTAGTTGTAAAAGGATTGTAAGTTACTTGGTAAAATAGTCCGTAATTGATTTTTGAGCAAAGTTGGGACGGCCAGTCTGGTGGACAATAATCTGCAAGTTATCAAATCCGCCATACAAATCGCACCCTTTTGCTTCTAGAAACACTAAATAGTCTCCAGACCTTTAATGACAGTAGCAAAGTTTGGCGGCGGGACAGACAAATCATTGGTAGTACCTTTCACATCCTCTGGAGCTGAATCTTTTTCCTCTTGCTGAACGTTTGAACAGATATCGTCATCTGTTATTTCTCTATCAGTATGAAGGTGTTTATCCACCGCCACATAACAATTTAAATCATCCAATGCCATAGTGGGTGGGATAAAAACATTAGTGTTGTCGTTCACGTCTTCAGTGGACGCGGTGTGTTTGACAACACTTGCATGTCGATAACAGTTGGCGATGGTTCCTCCTAAATTCGATTGCACCTCTCTCTCTCTCTCTCTCTCTCTCTCTCTCTCTCTCTCTCTCTCTCTCTCTCTCTCTCTCTCTCTCTCTCTGTGGAATGAACTCAGTTTTTTCGCCAATTATGCAGCACGCCAGTCACTTCCAATCTCGATTATGTTAACAACTTTACGCAGTACTAGTGATCGGTATTCCGTCTTGAAGTTAGCAATGATGCATTGCTCCATCGGTTGAATTAATGATGTAGAGTTAGGTGTAGAAACAATAGTATGAGTTTTGTCAAGCAAAGATTATCAATGTAAGCATCACAATTGTCACACAACATGAGAATATTGTGTTTTCTGCTTCGCATCTGTTTTCTTAAGCCATTCTTACCATATGTCCCTTATCATGCATGCGTTTGCTTCATATGGCACCGGTAATTTTTTTCACGCTCTTAAAACAACGCTGAGTTTTACTTTTGCCGATCACTAGGTTTCTCTACTTTTCGCTCCCATCCATGTTAGATGCAAGCGGCAGAGTCACCCGATCGTTCGCAACTTTAGCCCTGATACATCAGCACCTTTTAAAAAAAAGTGTTCCATCTGGGATAGGTCTCCAGTAACGCTCAGTCTTGTCAGCATTGAAACTGTCAGCTGGCTGATAATCTTTGATCAAGACAACCACACAAATTCCAAATTTGGGGAAATACATGTCGGTAGCAAGTGATGATTCGAGTGCAGAAGAAAAATAAATCCATAAGAATGTTTATTGGTGATATTACCTGTGGGAAATTGTTTCTGATGAATATGTCGTTGATAGTGTTGTAAGGGGGAGAATTGAGGAGTTTCATACACTTGAGAAATCATTCTACTATTGAGAAGGGGTTTAAAATATTTTAAAGTGCTATTAATTCATCTCCTTCTCCGGTTATTGTATACAGTGATCACAATCCCCTAACTTTCATAAATAAAAGGAAATCAAACAATCCGAAATTCTTGAGATGGAGATTGATGGTGTATTTCATACAACAACGACATTAGGCATATCAAGGGAAAATTATATGCAATTACAAATGCAATTTCACGCGAATATATTTTCCATATAGTTTTGTATCATTCATAATTTATCTTCCTCTCTTTTTTATTAGTATCTAAATTTGTTGATGACTTTAAAATGTAGTGATTATCCATACAGTGGGGATTGCATAGCTTTTTTTTCAAGATGGGAATTGATTATGTTTACATTTATCAAGACTGCCTGTAGATTGGAAACGATATATCAATAGATGTGGTTAGGTTTCTAATAATAAAACCTGTTTACAAATTTGTGGTTGTTTCCAACTAAATGGGTTTGTCAGTGAGTTCTTTGTGTGGTGTTTGAAAATTTGCGTTTTAGGAATCTTTGCTTTTATATAATTAGGTAGAGTTGGACGATTATTTCATTCTTATGTTATATGTTCTTGTAGTAGCTGAAGATATATGTAATCTTGTGTTTAGATAATTTGGGAGGTGACATTTATTAGCATTATTCACTGGAATGAAAAAGTTCTCATTGAACTAAAATATTTTTCTTAGACAATTTTTAATTTAATCAAAAGAGTTTTGGACGGACAAAGTCATTGTTACTCATCAGAAATGTTGTCAGACCAGAACATTCGAGAAATCATTCGGAGCATTCCATTCTTTTGGACATTTTTAGAACTTTCTTTTAGGATTATTTAGTATTTTTCATAATACATTAAAGTCCTATTAAATTTGATATGACTCAGGTTTTGCTTCTTACTGTTTCTTTTAGTTTGTGAGTAGAGTCGCAATTATAAAATATGCACACACTTTTGTATAAACAGTCAAATATACATAAAAAGAAATGCAAAAACAAATGTCATCACTCATATTTTGATAATATCCTGTTTAAATATTAATCACATACACACATGTATAAATAAATACCATATAGACCCCAGGATTAGCATCAAAATAAGGTAGAAAACTGTTAAGAATTGAAGAGCTCACGACACGTTTAAGAATATACAAATACCATAAGAATTTAGATGACACATTATAATTTATCATATCAGACATAGGAGTTCAAACATGCAATATGTGAAGGGGGAGAAGAATGACGTTAATCAATAAAAGCAAATACATACAGATAAAAGAGTTGGGCGATTATTTCATTCTTATGTTATATGTTCTTATAGTAGCTGTAGATGTATATAATCTTGTATTTAGATAATTTAGGAGGTGTTTTTATGTCCCCTGCTCTCTTCCCTTGCGCGTTGGTCATACTAAGTTCTTTAACATTACCATGGCTTTGCAGTTTAAGATCTTCCGTCAAATTACTTTCAGATTTCTTTTCCGTTCCACAAGATGTCAGCAGACTTTCAAATTGACTAAATTCTTCGTCTCAAGTTCGTTCACACGGTTTCTAAGCTCGTCCTGTGTTGTCGATAACTTACTTTGGACGTTTATCATCGCCTTCTGTTCCTCCTTTGAAAAGGAAAAAAGCATTCGCACTAATTCCTGATGTTCAAGTTCCAAGAGTCCATCTAGTTCAGTCAATGTGGTTCTCATATTCCTCAGTTCAATTGTCGCCCCGTGTATCGGCCAGTATGAGATCACTACCATGAGTGCACTAACTGCCAACATTATACTTATAAATATCTGCAACACAGATTAGACTTTTTCCAAACCAGGTTTACATGGTTTAAATATGCTTCTTGTCTACGTTTTGATTAGTATCAGGAAAGTCCATTTCTCTCGAAGGAGATTATAAGTAATAGTCCAGCAATGATAAGTCATGGGAGTACTAACTACATGGTGACCTTTGATTCGAAGATTTACAGAATAAGATGTGATAATTGATATCCATTATAAAGAGAAGTGCCAAAGAAAGATTAAATGAATGAATATTAACACATTGTGATATAGATAAAGATAGATACACGGATGGGTGTGTGCATGCATGCACATACAAGCTGATGGACGCATATGTGCGTCGGTGTGTGTACATGCATTCATGGACAACATGCAGATTGACAAGTGCAGAATGATTGATTGATCCATTATATTGAAAGATGAAGTTGAATCCGTAAAGAAACATTCGATAAACACACATGTACGTATTTAATTTCAGTTCTAGACCAAGATGTGGCTTAATCTAAGTCCAATCTGCCGTAGTCAGAATTATATTTTTGTACGTCTTATGACTTTGCTTCTATTTGTATTCACTTGCACTTTGGTCGAAAATACGTATTTATGACATACATGCGGACAACAGGATTAACCCAGAAATATATTATTCTACTGTAATTTAAGAATATCAGGATGACTAGATACATATTAAACAAGCGAATCTGTTTTATAAAATGGAACCATGTATGCATAAAACTCAGACGTGATTTTAAATGTGAATATATTGTAATGTTTGAGTCATGGGGTGGGGTTGGGTGAAACTATATACGCTCTGAAACGTTTGTTGCATTTGTATACACAACACTCTGTAAATAACAATATATGCCATATGACTGACATTAAATTAGAAATGTATAGGTCAGTTTAGTTAGGGATAGATTGAAGATTGGGGTGAACGTTTTCCTCTTCAAAACTAAACAAATCAGCTGCGAATATGTGTCCTTAATTAGTTTCGGGTCACGCTTTTTTTATTCATGGGGTATTAATTTTGATTGCGGTATCTAACAGATCAAGTCAGAATTGTGAGGATAGATTTATTATCAGAAGCAGACCTCGAGCCAACATAAGACTGGTTAAAAAGGGGGAGGGACTTGAGCCTACGTGAAGAGTCCACCCTGGTGTTGCTAGTATGGTTCATAGCACATGTTTTACAGCCGTTTCCCGAAAACAAAATAAAACAGGGAGAGGGGCCTCCTTCTGGATCTTCCATCTTCCTCTCCCTAATGCCGGTTATTCTGCTCTGTATGTTGTTACGTATTCGTTCTTCCTCGTTGCCGTGTGTTGTTTCAGCAGATTTTTGCTGGCCCAATGATTACAGTTGAATCGCTACGCGCTGGGCTGGTCGGCGGCTATTCATAGTCGCACTGGTGTTTTTATTTTATTTACATAGGTAGAACATACATTGTGCCCATACACAACAACAAATTAGAGTAAATTGTTTTTTCGCGGGCACGATAGAAAAAAATCTCTACAATTTGTGTTGGGTCGATACGCTATGCTAGCTAATTTCATGGTCAGGAATCTAGAGAAGTCAGAGAGGTCGTAGAGTTACAATTTATTTTTCAAAAGAAACGAGACATTCTTTTCAAAACAGGACAAGGTATTGTGGGGGAAACACCTCCATGGAACTTCTCTGGGTAACGTTAAGTAAAAAAAATAGTTTTGTTCATAATTACAGATTTCTGCTGTCCGTGATGTCACTTGATGTTATAGGAGTCTTTAAAAGAGGATTGTGTGGGTTGTTGTCGGAGTGGTAACTGTTGGGAGTGTGACTGACGTTGGACGCAAGGCTTACGTTCGTCCCTTCAGAGGATTATTTCAGAGAAGGATTGGGAATAAAGTAACCGAGGCAACTGCTCAATAAAACGGTTCACAAGTGTTAGTCACTTTGCTGCAAACTCAAATTAGCAATGTCAGCACCGATGACAGCAAAAATATTGCAGAAAAAGACGATTTGCATTTTAGGTACACGTTCTCCTAACTATTTGGCTAAGACTTGGACTTGCAATTGATCTGTATAGCTTGTAAACATGACCATGTAATACACTGGCATTACAAGGATGCCCTTTGCCTGTAAACCAGTTTAATTTCTTCTTCGCCTTCTCCTAACATGTCGTCGCAGATGGCCATACGTGTCTGACATCAGTCAGACACGATCCCTTCGTCTTCGTCAGGAATACCTTATACAAACACTATGGAATATATTTGATTTTCTTGCAGGAGACTGTACGCAAATTGCCACTCTTTGTAACACCACACGATCCGTTGAGGTGGACGATCGATCAAATGATGCTAATGTTCAATTAAATGTTTGACAAATTCGGTTTTGCCTGAACCGCTCGTTTCGGCAATTAACATGTTAAAGGGGTACCGAAGATTTAAAGCCTCCATACTAGCACAATCTAAGTGTTCGTCGATGACCTTGAAACTGGAGGAAGAGAGAGCAGAGACAGTAGGCGTAGCCATAGTGTAAGGAATGTCACTTCTGATAGGAAGACAGACAAGACAAAACGTTTTACACTTTTCTCAGGACACGTTTATTGATTTTGAAAAATGAAACAACACGAAAGATAAAAATGCATAAAAAGCAAACGGTATAGTACATCATTGAAATACACATCACAACAATCAAAGTCGAATATAAACAAATCACTGTACAACATTTGTGTTGACGAAGGTGTAGGGTACTAGGGACAGTATGTAATGCTTTTACAGTCTCTACATTGGATACAGTCGCACAGGTATCCTTCAGGAATGGTAATTAGGAAAAGTCCATGACAGTCCTTTCGTGAAAGGAGTGGTTTACCTCAGTGACGGGTTCTTCTTGTGACATTGTCATTAACACAAGTGTGAAAATTACTCTGTTTACTGGACGTTGGATTTAAGGATCAAAACTCTTGGATATAGTTGGTCAAATGATTCATTCAGGCAGTGAACACGGAGCAGGCAGTACGGACTTCACCTGCTACGGCAAGAGAGGAGCTTATAGCGGATAAATGGCGCCATTTAGGATTGTGAAGCAAATAATGACGCAACCATAGAGAACCCAGGTACGTGGAATAAAAGTACACGAATACCACTGCAAAAGACTACCTCGCTAAAAGGCCATTTGGAAGGATATTCTTTACGATGCCCAGGACAAGGGAAACATTCAAGGCTGACAAGTGGCAATCCAAGATGGACGCCACCACACGAGATCATTGCCTATCGCGACTTCACTAGAAGTAGAAGGTGAAAATGGGGATTTAAGCGCATTTCCAACCATTTCCATCTGCGTTAACTTTATTACTGCTATTTTACTGTCTCGAGGCCTATATAAACTCATTGTTGCTACCCACTTAACGCCAAAATAGCAATTATATGATTAATTTGTATAGAATTATTGACCCTATTTAAATAGATGGTATAATTAATAATGGCAGCTGATCATAAATATCATAAATATATTCTATCGGAGAAGAATTATTTGGATGATTACCGCACGGGGAAATTTAAAGAAAACACACAATATGGTGATTTTGAATATGATACTGGTACCAGAACAACTTGTTTCAATTTCTCCGTGAAAGGTATTATCGAGTGTTGGTCACGATCAACCGCTGCGAGAGCGCTAGGAAGGCCGACAAGCAAACTAACAAACAGCAAAAACGGAATTAATTTTGTGATATTACCGGATAAATCAGTTTGGGTGATATATGACACCAATAATGAAAAAATCAACCAATGGGTGAATTCTGAGCAACCAAATTTATTTAAGAGAGTCTACGATGATTTGCCAGATGTGGTGAAACTTCGATTTACTAAATTGGGATATACACTAACGGATAGTTACCGAACAATACTTCACGGAGACGAATCAGGAATAGAGTTTATGTAATGCCCTATGGCGAATGTGCTAACGCCGTCATGGCAATATCGTTTGTCATCAAAGTTGACTAATCCGGATTTGGTAATCTGTTCTGTAGTTATTTTATGCTTGTTTGATCGAATTGCGGTCATAACAGCAGTATGATTTTTTTCTGCTCCTGATACAACAGCTCGGTATAGCGCATGCGAGAATTTTTCTTCACGACAGCTTTCTTGACGCTCCTCGCTTTCATCATATTTTTGGAATTATTTAGCGCTAGCATGCTATACATCTTAGGCCCCAGCCCAATAAACTCGATGATGGGCTCAAAGCACAACTCATCTTTGAATTTCCCAATGACTTTTTTGTTGGTGCTGTCTTTGTATTGCCCTGCTACATCTGATAGATCAAACAGCGACTGGTGCCTACAAATACTCTTATAGAGATCATCGCTGCAATCTTCACCGGGAATTTCGGACAACAACAAGTCTGTATCCGAGAAGCATAATTTCGCATTAGGGTACTTCTCCTTGATAAATCCATAATGAAAGTCATACATGAGCCACTTTGAGATGTCTAACACGGAGGATCCAGCGTAGACAGGCTTCTCAAGAACAATATTGCATTTATTCTTCTTCACGAAGACCAAGTCACCGCTGATTGGGACTCTACCAGCATAATCATTTGATTCGACCAACTTAGAAAATCTATTAATGTTTTTGTTGACGAGTTCGATATTACACCGGTTTCTTACATTTTCCATCGTCTTTCCGAATACAGAATTATTCATCAACTTGAAAAAGTCCTTCTCAAAATCGTTTGCTGCTTTCGCGCGCATATCACTATTAAATTTTATGTACTTGGCTAACGACGCCGACTGCTCAAATCTTAACGCGCGGTGCACTTTTGTAACAACAAGGCCGGCTTTGACAGCTTGATGTAGTATTCGGTAATGGCAGACAAAATTACGCTTCGGTAATAACACAGGAACTAATTTTTCTACCCCTGGTCTGTTTGATAACTGAGCCGGTGACAACAGCGAATCATCAACGATCATCTTTTCAGCCAGGAACGGGTAATCATTATGAGCATCATGAATGTGTTTTGGATACTCCGCGTCGAACTCAACGAAGAATGAATAATTGGCTTCTGATAGATCTTTAGTCATGTTTTCAGTCGCAAAACGAAAAAGCGCCTCAGAGTACGAGGAAGAGCATCGATACGGCATCTTCTCGCTCATTGCCCAACCATGAAGCTTGTTCGGGTCGAGATAGATTAAATATGATATGGGGTCAGCAGGATTAAAATCCAACAAGTATTTATTGTTGGCGCGAGCAATCTACTTCGTGATTACACTGATTCCACACGAATGGCTTTTTCAATGAACTGGTAATTATCTGGATCAGTTAACAAATCGAGTTCTATTTTTGTCATCTTCAGCATAGCATCCCACGCGAGACCTGGCGATGAAACATACCAGAATGGATCTAACTTTTATGCGTGTAGTGCGCTACCACGAAACGCTTTCAAGATATCATCGAGAAGCTGCGTGTCTTGAATCAGGTACAAATCCATGTAATCGCCGATTGTCTTACAAGAAAACTCGTTGAATATATTTAGCGCATTTTTGTAGTCATCCGCGGTGATATTTCCGTTAGATAATTTTGAGTAAAATTGCTCGTGACCGGATAATGATACTTCATCGAGGCGCTTATAGCCGGTGATATATTCATATGGGTAGACACCTTTAAGGGTCATCATTGGCGTCTTTGCACCGAAATGTTCCGTCAGCGCTGGAAAACTAGTACAATTCTTCGCTAGCTGATCTAACGACGCCGGCATGAAGTGCACACTATCGATGAATGTTAACTGCCCTCGTAGCGTCAACGACATGAACTTTTCACTGTTAGTTGGAATACCATCGATGGCTCTATTCCCTATCAGCGCGATGATGTCTGGATGAGCTAGTGTGGAAATAATAAAGTGCGAGTCATACCCACGAAAGTTATGTGCGACCACAGGAATAAAAAACTGCTTATGCCGTTCCGAGCAGCGTTGATGTGCCGCACCGCGATAGTTCCCGGTAATGTTGCAGTGGTCAACAACTTTATCGCTGCTGATAGGTTGCTCACAGATATGACAATGCTGTTCTGCGTTGTATTCGTTTGTTTTTGATCTACCGATAATCTCTTGTTACAGGTAGGCTTCTTTAGAATTCTATCAGCGTCGCTAAATAAATTCTATAGCAGCTAAACAGCAGGATCTTCGTCAGAGTCACGACACCGCCGGTACAACTTTACCGGTGACGACAGCGATGGATCGGTACAAGTGATCTTATTCGCGGCAGAGACTGGGACGTGCTCGTGTGTTTTTATTGTGCAACGAGATGGCGCTTTATTATTAAACACTTCAACGGGTACTTGAATCGCTTCGAAGACGTATATAATCGTTACAGGTTTATGCATCTTGTTTCTGTGGTTGGTGAATTTTAAGATGTTCTTGCCGGGAGCTGGAAATGATGCCCGCTGGTCATGAATACAACAGCGCTGGTGTTGTTTAAGATCGGTTTCTTTTTTGAAACCCCAAAGGCATTTTACACAGAAATAGTATTTGTTGTGGTGTTTTGTAAACTGCTTGCGAGCTAACCCGTTAAAGTTTTTGATGTACACGAAATGTTCCTTATACAGCAGCAGATTAATAGTTTTCTCGGAGGCGGTTTTTGATAATCGCAGCGGGAATAGTCTATCTGAGTTATCTAACCCGAATATATTTATACCACCAGAGAATAATTTCCGATTTTTATCCACGAATAAATCTAACTGTGCCAGCGTCACCGGAAACTTAATTCCGGTGATATTAATCTTACACTCATGCTCGCGGTATTTGCTAACACGATTAGGATCCTTATCGACAGGAAACAACGCCGCGATAACACTCCAAACCAAGCATTTGTTATCGTCGGATATCACATTTATGCAATAACGTGAATCCTTTACTGATTTAGGTAACTCAACAAATTTGCCAATTCGTAACGGGTCGTATTTGAAAACGTGAAATAACACTTGTTCGAGCTTATCAAAAACCCATCCAGATCCTACTCCGCTGTAATTTTCCACCACGGTGATATATTCGTTGTATATTTCTTTGGCTGTTTCAGTGATATTATCATCGCGAAGAACTATTCATGGTTGTTGTTGAAAATTTGCCATAGTTGATTTTAGCGGATCTATCGCGGAAATAAAATTAACTTGAAAATCCGCTATTAGTTTTACTCGAGGGTTTTCCGACATGATAAATCGAAGAATTCATTTGATTGATTTTGAAACAGCGCCGAAAGGAACCCACAAATACACTTTGTCTTATCCATCCAGCGCAGATTATCTAGATATCTAGTATAACATGATCTACGGGTGGAAACGCTAGCGTTTCTAGACCAGCAATCTATAGATTGGATTCAACTGATCCTCAGCGAGGATTTACTCGACAACAGTTGGAAGTGATACCCGAGGATACTCAATTACCGCCGCGTGGTCTTAACTAGCGCCTCTTCGTCTGTTGAATTCAAGACAAGTCAGCATCACGTTATCGTTGGTATGACCAATGCTGCTATTATTTCTATCTACGGTAAATTGTCGAGGATCTTTATCCGACCAACACCAACGCATTATACAATTGTAACTCGCGCAGTGATTATTCTGTTGCTGTTTCAGCGTAATTATTAATTCAGCATCAATATCAAATTCTTTATTATTTTTTCATCCTGCTGTTTATAACCGGAAAGTTTTTTTCTGATTATATCATCGCTGACAGTATCACTTATTGTAGTGTCATTATCATCTCCGTCTGTCAGTACAACTCTCCGAAGTTGATTTATTTTTCGTACTCTGGATACTGCGAGATAAACTAAATTTGATCACTCGATGTGATTATCAACCATGCGAACAATTGTATCTGATATAGTTAATCCCTGTGAAGAATGTAACGTCGCTGCGTATCCTAACGTCCATGGGGATTTATCAGCGCGCAATGCATCTTCGACGACGCTGATATCAACGAGCACAATATCATTTAACACTAAATTCTGCTTTTCACGCTGCCCAGGAATATCAACTTCGATATTTTGTTTTCGTGTATCTGAAGGCCTATAACACAGCAGCATGGAAGTGTTGCAAATTTTTCTTTGTGTGTTTCAAATAATTTCATCTGAAGTTTGTCTCTGACTATTTTTCTACTTGCGATTATCAAATCGTTTGGTCTCCACGCTTCCCAGAAATCTTTTATTGGTGTTTCCGAAATTATTTCACGCGCTATTTCGCATTGAATTCTATCAGGTTGTAATCTGATTAGTTTTTTGAACTCGCGTAATTGTTCATCAAGTGCTCTATGATCGGTGTTAATTTCTTCATAATAGTCTACAAAATTCTTCAACCAATCATGTGGCGATAAACCGACATGGTGGTGGTTGGCCATGATCGCCGCACATGACGACTTTTGTAATCGCGTGCAATAACCACTCGAGAAACTTTTGTAATACATCTAATGACACCGTGCATATCTCATCCCAAATTACGACTTCAGGAATAAATTTCTCACCCATTCGTTCAGGAGTCCATTCATCACTTTTCTATCGAAAGAAACTATGATAAGTACAAGCATTTACCCCTCGTTGTTTCATCTCTCTGGCAAGTCTGTGTGTTGGTGTTAGTACAATCATGTTTGATTTCCCTCGAAATAATTTAATCGCACGAGTCGTCTTTCCTGACCCGCCACATCTGTTTAAATAAACTGTTCTATATCTACATATTGGATCAGATATCTGCGGTGCATTAGATAGTTCTGATATTTTATCACCTTTCAAAAATTTATCTTCGATCGTAACATCTGCTGATTCGGAATAGTCATGCATCATTTCCCGTTTTATTCTCCATGATCCCCAGCTCTCGTCAGAATCAGTGAATTCAGCCACTGCTTCGCTGTGTTTCGCGTTGATTAAAAATGAATCAGTGGCGACTCTAACTGCGGTGTCAGGAAATCTATTTATCATCGAAAATAAATTGATAGAAGCATAAGCCAGCATAGACGCCCTCAAATGTGTATACTGAAGATTTTCTCCGTCTGCGTAAGTAACAATTGTACCAAATTTTGTTCCATCGGACAAGAAAACGTCTTTACGATCCACGTATATACCATTAGATGTTATATCAGCGATAATAAAATCATACTCAACACTATCTATAATCAACCGTGAAGAATATCGTTTATTGTCGTATTTTCCACCCTGAGTGAACTTACCAATTATTCTTCTACCGAGATCTTTTGCGTCTTTGTTTCTGATTTCATATAACAGTTTGGACCATTTCACGATATATTCTTCGTCAAGATCGGGAAAGTGTTTTCGTTGTTTGCTGATTATACTATCTAGATCAGGTTGTGGTAACTAAACCTCAGTCTGCGCGTGATATGATATAATCGCTTCTTTGACAATCAGCGATATCAGTATGCTACAATCAATCATATACCGTAAAAGCACTATTGGCATCCAGTGTTTTTCAGATATGTGTCTACCAATCCAAACATAACAGCACGGATGAAGTCCTGTAGCCAATTCAAATGATGCCACACGAGCAAATCCGGTTAAATCAAAATCAGGCAGTGGTCCATTAATCGCAACACGGGCCATCTCGTGTGTGGGATGTCCAAATCGCTTGAAGTACTAAGCGGCTTCTCCGTACCCGAGAAAACTCGCCGGATAACACGCGACCATATCAACCGAAATAATACTCGAGGAACCTGTGGTTCCAGGGTCGTATTTTGTATTCCATAATCCGATGTGGCTGCATTCGATGGAGCTTGATTTGATATCTGTGAGAAACTCACCTCGCGTTGGTTTCCATGAGTTTCTCTTTCTCGCAAAATGAGCTGCAACCGACGGAATAGTAAAACGGTTTGTAAGTAATTGTTCGTCGTCGAAACTCTTCGAGAAACTACTAGCAAGTTTCTTCATCGCGTTATGGAGAGCTTCAGTACGGTACAATTCTCCATTGGGTCTTACAAATTGATGGAATCTACCCTCGAAGTTAAGTAACCACACTGACACAGGATCGTTTTTACTCAGCTGGTAAATAAAATCGAATAGTTTCTCTTCAGAGAATTCTTTTCCCGAGAAATCCCCGGCGGAGAACTCTACGGGTAGATATTTTACGGTTCTATCCCGTGGAAATATTGTTACCACAGGTGTCCTCGCGTGTTCGTTATGATCAATAATTTTGATTGGAGCTCCATTTGATTTATATTTTGATTCGTATAATACTTCACCGGTTATTGTCATTACGATATTGGGAATCTTAATGATGTTTCGAATTTGTATATATCCTGGATCGTTGCTTCGTTCTTGTTAACTGTTAATTCCCATTCATTTTTTTTTTTACGTCTTAGATCAGTCAGTTTGTTTCCACGCAACGCATTTGTGAAGTGTTCTATTATTTGTTCTGCTACACAATTCAACGACGACAGTTTCATCGGTGCTAGTTTTTCAATACTAGGTTTATCATTTAACGGATATATCCCATAAGTAACTGCTGTTACACGATAAGATCTCTCGTAGTATGGTTTGTCAATTCCAGTCAAAATTTCTGGTTTGGAATCTTGACTCACAGTGATAGTTTTTTTTATTCTTCAAGATGTGTTCAAATTTATCATGAATAATCCAATCTCCAGTGTCTGAACGGATAATGAATTTTATTCTAAAAAAATACTTTTTCCGCGTAAGATGTGAGATTATCTTAGCTGCTCTTTTATCGTTCATGGTAGCATCAACGCTACCATCGATTCGAAATGTTGACCAATAGTGAGATGCTCCATCGTGTTTGAATTCATTAAAACAGTCGCTGATTTTACTTATCATGTTCTATCACGAATTTTACCCTTTGGTGTATCAGAGACTCAATCGAGATTGAATTTAGCATTTCTCCAGGGCTTAATTTTCGATAATCTCTCGAACTCCTTCATGCTATAATTAAAACAAGTATTTAAATAGAGAATATATATATAATGAATCATTGCAAATGGCTTATGATTGGATCAGTAACCCCGTGTAACAAATCATGCAGAAAGGAGTTCTGTGGGTATCATATGCAAAGTGTTCGACGCGAAGCCTTGGTCCAATTCCGTGTATAAGATGTGGAGTAGATGTGAGAGGAATATCAAAATTGTGTCTTGGTTGCGGTGGTAAGAGATACAGAGAGCTAAAGCGCTATTACGATAAGAGAATCAAAGATTCCATCAATGACTCTACCTCTAACAGCGTCAACGACAAAATCATAAGAACTCCTCAAGATTACATCGGAAGATTTCTAATTGTAATCATTCAACCAAACAATTAATTAGACAAACAATAGTATAGTATATAAATGAACCAAGAATTTCAACAACATCCTGTGATTGCAAACTATGAGGCGTCCCGTGATGGTACTGTCAGACATCGTAGATTGAAGAAACTAGTTGGGCGGAATAATGGTATGGGGTATTTGAGGTTTGGCGCTAAAAAGAAGAAATATTACAGTCACAGATTCGTCTTTGAGGTGTTTAATGGATTGATCGAGGATGGTTTTGTTATCGATCACATTGATTCCAATCCTAAGTACAATTATTTATCAAATCTGCAGGCTGTTACACAAAGTGAAAATTTGAAACGAGGAAAGACTGGAAAATACTCGAAAAACGCTAGACCCGTAAGATCTTTTAATACAACAAATAACGAGGAAATAGTATTTTAATCAATAGCTAAGGCCGGTAGATATTTCGATATTTATCCATCTTCTGTTCAATGCGTCGCAGAGGGAAATTATCGTTCTGCGATTTCAAAAAAGACCGGACAAAAAATTCGATTCATTTATGTCTGAGGCGTCCATCTCTGGGAAATATATTTTTCATATTAGAAGTATATAATTATCATATATGAATTCTGAAAATATGAATAGGATTATAGGTGAAATTTCAAAATTGAAAAGCCAAGATATTAAATTATCTGACAATTTAACCCCTGACAAAATTATGTCTGACTTTCAACATATAGAATACGGTATTATTACTAACAAATATATGCTGCCAAAGAAATATGCGCTGATAAAAAAAAAATCCAGAATTCTATTCGGGACTCTCTTGCATTTTGAAGTGACGTAAGTGTGTTTGTCCCGTTATTTACTATTGTGGAGGGAATACGAAAATAATTGGGTCTAGATTATGAATTGAAAAAAGAGGTTAATTCGAAGATTAGAAATATACGGGCGTTAATTCAAGAAAATGAAAACAACCAGCTGGATACAACTAACGATTTGACAGTATAAATACATCACTGTTGCAAATACAATGGAAAGGTATTGAACAAGAAGGTAAATTAGTTATTGAATCAGCATCATCACAACAGTCAAAAATAAATCCTAAGTGAAAAAGTTTACGGAAAATTCCATGCAAAATCGACTACTTTACCCGACTAAAAATCACTAGTGGTCTCAATCGGGTAAAGTAGTCGATTTTGCATGGGATTTCCCGTAGACATTTTCACTTAGGATTTATTTTGGACCGTTGTGATGATGCTGATTCAATAACTAATTTATGGAATAAAAAAATTTATTGAAATTGCAAATTGTTGAGTAAAATTTTAATCTCGGGTGTATTTTTGACTGTTTTTGGTGGCTTTTTGGCTGTTTTTGGTAATTATTTCGTAATTTTTGGTGTTTTTTTTGACTGTTTTTTGGTGGTCTCAGTCGGGTAAAGTAGTCGATTTTGCATGGGATTTCCAGTAGTATTTTTCACTTAAGATTTGTTTTTGATGTTTTTGAACCAAAAAATCAAAAAAAAAAAATGACAAAAATTACCCAAAAATTACCCAAAAATGACAAAAAATGACAAAAATAACCAAAAATCACTAGTGGGTAAAGTAGTTGATTTTGCATGGGATTTCCGGTAGACTTTTTCACTTAGGATTCATTTTTGACCGTTGATATACAGCAGTGTCGAATTCAACAATACTGTGAGTGTGATGATGCTCATTCAAGAACTAATTTATGGAATTAAAACAATTTATTGAAATTGCAAATTGTTGAGTAAAATTATAATCTCGGGTGTATTTTTGACTGTTTTGGTGGTTTTTTGACTGTTTTTGGTGGTTTTTTGGTGGTTTCAGTCGGGTAAAGTAGTCGATTTTGCATGGGATTTCCCGTTGACTTTTTCACTTAGGATTTTTTTGTTGATGTTTTCGAACAAAAAATCAACAAAAAATGACAAAAATCAACAAAAAATGGAAAAAAATACAAAAAAATGACAAAAATTAACAAAAATCACTTTTTTATTCCATAAATTAGTTATTGAATCAGCATCATCACAACGGTCCAAAATAAATCCTAAGTGAAAAAGTCTACGGGAAATCCCATGCAAAATCGACTACTTTACCCGATTGAGACCACTAGTGATTTTTAGTCGTTTTTGTCATTTTTTTTGTCATTTTTATATATATTTTTGTCAATTTTTTGTTAATTTTTCATCAATTTTTGTTCGAAAACATCCCAAAAAATCCTATGTGAAAATGTCTACGGGAAATCCCATGCAAAATCGACCATTTGATCCGACTGAGATCACCAAAAAACAGTCAAAAAACCATCAAAAACAGTCACAAAACCACCGAAAACAGTCAAAAACACACTCGAGTTATAATTTACTCAACAATTTACAATTTCAATAATTTTGTATTCCAAATTAACTGAAAAATATTTTTTTTGTTGCTTGTCTATTTGAGTTGGGTTTAAACGTAGAAATCATTTGATGATGACAAAATTACTACATTGTACATGAAAATCTCTTCGAAATTCAATTTGGAAATTGCTTTACTGTTTTAATAACGGTAAACGAAGCTTTAACAACTAGATTGACTCGTGAAAGATTATCGTCAATTAAGAGATTTATACCAATCCGCGACTCTGTCAAAAATAAATTACAAGCCAGACAGAGTCTTCAGACTGACTTTTCAGCCGGAACTGAAGATTTGTTTAGACCAATTACCAAAGCAGCGAAAGGAGTAGAGCGAGCTATATGAGGGGATGACCCCGAGAAAGAAAAGCCTCTTATTGGTGAACTTGAAAAAATAGCAACGGAAACTGAAAAAATAGCACGAAGATCCAAACAAACAAAAAAATCTTTAAGAACACTTCCTGGTGATATAATAACTGCTGCAAGACAACGAGAACAACAAGAACAACAAGAACGAGAAATTCTTGAACAAGAACTTGCTAATAGACCACAACTTATCGTACCACCTGAATCAGAAGAACAACAAGGTGCTGTTGCAATAGAACAATATTCACCTGAAAAGATATTTACGGCTGATGCGTTAACTGAAATTAGAGGAATTGAAACAGATTTTGATTTAATTAAATTTACTAAAGAAAAATTTAAAAAAAAATAAAAGAAATAATTATTTAAAAGACGACAAGTCTAGAAAATTTATAAAAGACTTAGACACCTGGGCGAATAAAGTGTTTTTAGCAAACCGCGATAGAACTAGAATCACAAAAGAAATAAGTCCTGATTTTAATATTTTTCTAGCTTCAGTAAAGGGTGGCCCACATACACCAGGGTATACAGCAGACCCAATCCCAGGTGAAATACGAATAATGGCAGAAGCTGATTCTGAAAAAGGTGCAACTGGTATAACTAAAAAAATCAGCCAGGAAGGGATTTTCTCAGAGTGGTCCAAGTGGGGTATCAGGTAGTGGTCTAATTCAATGTCCTGGTAATGTTCCTGGTGATATAGCACGATTAGAAGTTCTCATCGGAGGGAAACGAGCTGGAAATAACTCTCCAGAAATAATTAATGAAGCAGTTGATATCTGCAGGCTGTTATTTCAAGGTAGTATCATGGATATCAAAACATATCAAGATTTCATTAACGAGTTAGCGGAAAATCCTACTGATTATTACAGCGACTGAAAATCCTACGGATTTTTCATCTGATGGCTTCATCGAATTTCGCGATTAGATAAATATCATTTAAAGAAGATGATCATACACTACAACCATGATAAACCAACCAGTGTCTATGTAGTAAACTCGCGGTTTCCGGTTTATAGCGCGTACTATGGTGATGGTCTCTGTGATACAATTGCAGGGTTATTTTCAAGAATGGCTCCAAAAGTGGCGCCGCTAGCAAAACAGTTAGCAATGAAAGCCATTGATGTTATTCGTGATAAGGGTATTAGCGCTGTTGGAGATGATGCCGGAAAAGCATTTTCAGCCGCGAAGGATAAACTAACAGCGCTAGTTCGACGGCGAAGGAAACCAGGACCACTGCCATCTACAGTGGAAATGCCCGCGAGTGTTAGTAAAATAATAAATAACGCAGTAGATCAGAAATTAGCGTCGTTGATGATTCCGTCATACACCAACGACCAAAGCAACATCGCAAATATGATAGTGGGAAGTGACTTAAAAAACCCACGACGACGTTGACGATAAAAATCCTACGGATTTTACGATTTAGATCAATAGATATATAATAAAATGTTCAAAAGATCACTTGATCCAGCGTTTGATATGGACGCCCCAGTGCGCAAGGATGATTCTGTACGTGATTATCAATACTATGCCTATCACGCAATACAACCAAATATTCGAACAAGAATTGAACTTCAAGTTCATGATACCAGTAAATACTGTCTACCGTGTGAAGCGTTTATTGAAGTAGAAGGAGAAATTGTAATAGACGATGCAGCTAATACAGAATATCCGCTTGCTACCCAAGTCGAATTTGTCAATAATAGCATCATGGCGTTATTTGAGAGCGCAAAATATCTCATCGATGGAAAAGAGATCGAGTCGATAGACCGTGATGTTGATGTGGCCACAACAATAATCGGGTTCGAGATATTCCGATGATTATACAAGATCGGCAGGCCCTTCTATGATGTTTGCAAAGGATAATAAAAATACCACTGGAATAAATCCATTTACTATGAGACGACCAAGGAATCATGCTGGTAATGATAATGCTGATGTTGAAGATGTAGTTTTTGGTAATAATCCTGATTTTAATCTAGGAGCTGCATCACGTAGGTCAATGTTGAGAGCCAGGCGTAGATCATTTTCATGTGCAATTCCACTACATCATATATTTGGATTCTGCAGAAATGTTCGAAAAGTTATTTATGGCGCAAAGTATGCAGTATCACTCATGCGAAAGGGTACTGACAATGACACAATTTGGAGGATTCTAGCAGTTGCTTCAAATCCACCTGCTGATACCGGTAAAGTCAATTTAACAAAACTATCACTGTGGATGCCTGTGTTGACTCCATCAATCACCGCAGAAGAACGATTACTTTCGTTTATGGACCAAGGAGGAAAATCACTACTGAGTTGGCTAACAACAACTACAGATGTCGTTCAATCAAATATTAATGGGTTATTTACGTGGAACCTAGCATTACAACAAGGCGTTTCAGCTCCACGTCATATATTTATTGCGTTACAGAATGCCGCACGAGTTGGTGATCAACAACTCAATCATATGATATTTGATCAATTAGGCGTTAGTGACGTCTCGCTGAGAATAAACGGACAGCAGGAACCATCCGATGATATACAACTTAATTACGATAAAAACCGTATTGCACGCGTGTATCATCGGTTGTTGTCATATATGGCGCGTGATCAAAACGTTGATACTGGTCTGCAAATATCACAATATGATTTTTGGAACCTCTATCCGATATATTACAGTCTGTTATTGTATAATGTCGTATAGTCATATTAGCGTTGCGTTAACTCCCGGTCAACTCAAGAAATTGCAATCGGAATCGGCTAAAAATGTGGAACCACAATAACTCTGAAACCCAATCAGATGACTGGCGGGGCGAATAAGTTGTCGTTGACGTCTCGTCAAGTAAAACACTTCAATAATGCGTTCAAGGATAAAAATGGCGTTCAGATCACTCTCTCTGCGGCTGCGATCAAAAACATGATAAAAACCGGCGGTATATTCCCGCTTTTAGCTGCAATTCCAGCGTTGATTGCCCAGGCTGCCCCAGCGGTAGCTAAAGCGGCGGTGTTAGGAGCCGTTGCTACCGCGGCAGGAATGGCACTAAAGAAAGCAACCGGGCGTGGGTATAAATAAAAGGGAAAGGGTCTAAGATAACCAGGAACCCCGTATTCATGGTACAGCGGAAAAGGTCTGAGAATCCCAAGAACGGTTTATTAACTCGGGAACATTTGGTTGTAGAGTCTTTGACTCCAATGTCCAATTTTGATTTACACGATGCTGCTAAAAATTTGGCCATAAAAAACTTCAGAGGTGTCTTTATGAAAGACCAGTTACCGGCACAACCAAACAGCGTTGAAACCGGTATCATAAATCTCGATAGCAGCACCGGACCTGGTACTCACTGGGTTACATACGCAATTGATCCGCGCGTGATTGTTTATTTCGATTCATATGGGTTAGCACCGCCGAAGGAATTTATGCGTTATATCCTTGATTTATCAAGGCGCTTAAAAACTCCTTGTTGGTATTCTACGCTACCAACACAACAAATGAATGATCCACCAATATGCGGCAACGAAGTATTGAATGTCCTTGACGCTATTCCAACATCTGGAAAACCACCACATGTTGTCGTAAATGAATACACGAGTAATTGCTGGAAATCAAAGATTTTAGAGAGAGAAAGAGTTTTACAATAACATGATTGATATTTGGGGGAGATCTTTATCAGCGCTGAAGAAACCAACCACAGAAACATCTGCAACCGGTGATATAAAAAATAATCGAAGATGAAATAGCTGAGACGTTAAACTTAACAAGTGTTGATCCCAATAAAATAGTTGTATTTCAAGATCGTCAGAGCAAATTGAAAACCAGTAATGTATCCCTGGATGATATTTTAATTAAACAACGAGACGCAACCGAAGGCTCTATCGCGTTGTTTTCCGATCAAGGTAAACTCAAACCTGGTGTACTTGTTTCAACTATCTTGGAACAAATTAACAATATTGACAAGTCGTTATTAGATTTCCTTGGAAATCCACCGGTGACCATACCGAAGCTTACAACGATAAAAAATTCTATGTTGGAATTAGCAACACTTCAATCCAAATATGCAGATCACGTTGACAAGTTTACATCATTTCGTAAAAATATCATCGAGAAATTTTTTGCAACCACGCTGGATAAAATTGACATAAAACTCCCTGATATTAAAAAATCCATCGTTGAGACGAAAAACGTCATCGAGGCAATCAAAAGTGATGCAACGAGGATGATAACAATCATTGAAAAAACAAAAATTCATCATGAGAAAACCAACAACGTAGTTAGTATACACAATCCAACACGGATCATTTGCGTGGACTCCTACAAACAACAAATTAGATATCACTGCAACCGTCAAAGGTATTTATCGATTAACACTAGTAACACCGACTCAATTTAATATATCATCGTCGAGTTCATCTGGGGTCAACAATACGAAATCATCGACAAGGACACCACCGAACAATTCACGATAGCATCCGCTGATAATAATCTAGCTAGGGTTTCGGTATCATGGTATGTGGAATTCGTAGCGGATTTAAGTAAACAATTAAATCTCTAACGGTTTCAATTGAAATCGTAAACTGATTTGGAAATAAAATGTCGTCATCAACGGTACCTTCGGTATCTCAATATCTCTATGATCAGGTCAGAGAATTTCAATGAAACTCAAAACACTCACTGAGGCGTATCAAACAAAAATAAAAAAATACCGACGAAGAATCACCGCAGTTGATGCTACCGTGTACTCGGTGAGTGGTGTAATCGCCGGAGCTGGTATAATACTATCCTCGGTGACAATGATTGCTCCGATAGCTGTTCCAATTTGTATATCCACGGCGACAACAATTGCAGGAATTATTTCGATAATAACAAAAAAATATCGTGCAGCCAACGCAAACTGCAAGACTACATAATTAATTTCATGTTGTATCAACCGCGTACTTGCAATTATCCTCAATGATATCATCGTCACTCGATGATACATTAATATCAGATAGTGAGTTCTCAGCGATGGTAAGTATTTATGATTCCGCGATGTCAAAATTAGAAATACAACATGATTATAATAACAATGACAACACCGCAAGAACTACTTCAACGAAGAGTAAAGAACACAAATCCAGTACAAACCAGCATTATATCAATAACCTCAACCGATTCTGAATTCAGTGTGAATTTCCCTACTCCGATTCCCGTGAAAGAAATCGCGCTAGCAAAACTACGAGTGTATCACAGTTGGCCTAATATTAGGTCGGTAGCATTTGGCGGTCAACAACCGAATAATTCCTTGGTTTTTGCGAATAAGAATCGCAAAGACGGGACTCCAGACTAGAACGTTGTTTCGATACCATCTGGGTCGTACCAAATTGAACAAATCAATGCTGAATTTCAGCGTAGAATAAAATATATTACTGGAGCAGAATCGAAAATCGCTATAACAGTTCATGAGCCGACGTTATCATCTGCGATCGAGATAAACTCGCCGAGTTATATCGTAGATATTTATCAGAGTTATATAAGAACAATACTGGGGTGGCCTGAAATACCACCTCGACAAGTTAATATACCACCTGAACCACAAAAACCTTACTATGTCACGGATATACAATTATATCATGAAATCATCCCATCGTATCGAGAATATTTATATGACATAAAAAATACAAAATTAACCGAGAGATTTATATTTATCGATAATAATAACATGCAATGGTATTTTGTTTTTGAGAAAACTCCTGATTCATCCATTACAATTACATTTACGTTAACTAACATCATTGATTATTTGAAGGAGATTAATCAATTACACAAAATACAACTAGAATAACTACGACGGAGCTTCCAAGAGCATCTCTCTGATATAACAAGGCCACGTGATGAGATCATAAAACACATTAAAATATTACATCAACCTGTATCCGATATGGAATATATCAACAAACGAATAATTCAAGCAATAATTAATCGCAAGAATGCCGATAAAGAAAAATTCCTAACTGGTCAAAATATCACAGAAGTTGATTTACCCGATTTCAAGTTTCCTGGGTATAAAGCAAATGAACTAAAATAATATGTTAATGATCTCATCGATGATGGTTTTAAAAAGATTCACGACGCATGGATAAAAATATCACAACCACAAACAACTATCCTGACATATAATAATGACCTAGACGGCGGTGGTAGGCATATCGCGCCACTCAACGTAAATATATCCTCGGTGATAGCATTGTATTTAGTATGTTATGTTATCGAAGGAAGCTATCAAATAAATCTCGAACGATCAAATCAAGCTCAGCAGGGATATATTCTATATTCATTTGTACCAACAGCTCCTCCAGGATTTCTAATAATCGAAGATCCAACTAATCCAGTCTATATGCGATGTCATAATAATTCGTTAACGAGAATTAATTTCAGACTCACTGATCAGTCCAATAATCTAATTGATTTACGAGGCGAGGTCTTACAAATTAGTCTGTTTGTGAAATCCTAAATGATTTTCATTGTTAACCCATAGCAGCAGAGGGGTGAGTTCCAACGACATGGCGTCTATGAAGAGCCTTGGTTTGTCAAATAGACTTTTCTATAAAATATTAACGAGAAGGAAGCCTCGTCGACGCCTAAAAGTTTGGTCTGTCCACCCGCTCTTCGAGGAAGTCTCCGTTTGACAAATAGAGCTCTAAAATTGTTAAACCTTAATTTGTCAAACGGAGACTTAAAATTGTTTGTTTTAAATATACCTCTATTACAGATGTCGTATTCCCCCCCCCCCCCTGCTGCTGCCACCGAGAAAATTATAATCTGCTGCTGTATAAGGAACATTTCGTGTACATCAAAAACTTTAACGGGTTAGCTCGCAAGCAGTTTACAAAACACCACAACAAACACTATTTCTGTGTAAAATGCCTTTGGGGTTTCAAAAAAGAAACCAATCTTAAACAACACCAGCGCTGTTGTATTCATGACCAGCGGGCATCATTTCCAGCTCCCGGCAAGAACATCTTAAAATTCACCAACCACAGAAACAAGATGCATATACCTGTAACGGTTGTATACGACTTCGAAGCGATTCAAGTACCCGTTGAAGTGTTTAATCATAAAGCGCCATCTCGTTGCACAATAAAGACACACGAGCACGTCCCAGTCCCTGCCGCGAATAAGATCACTTGTACCGATCCATCGCTGTCGTCACCGGTAAAGTTGTACCGGCGGTGTCGTAACTCTGACAAAGATCCTGCTGTTTGGCTGCTAAAGAATTTATTTAGCGACGCTGATAGAAGTCTAAAGAAGCCTACCTGTAACAAGAGATTATCGGTAGATCAAACCAACGAATACAACGCAGAACAGCATTGTCATATCTGTGAGCATCCTATCAGCAGCGATAAAGTTGTTGACCACTGCAACATTACCGGGAACTATCGCGGTGCAGCACATCAACGCTGCTTGGAACGGCATAAGCAGTTTTTTATTCCTGTGGTCGCACATAACTTTCGTGGGTATGACTCGCACTTTATTATTTCCATGCTAGCTCATCCAGACATCATCGCGCTGATAGGGATTAGAGCCATCGATGGTATTCCAACTAACAGTGAAAAGTTCATGTCGTTGACGCTACGAGGGCAGTTAACATTCATCGATAGTGTGCAGTTCATGCCGGCGTCGTTAGATCAGCTAGCGAAGAATTGTACTAGTTTTCCAGCGCTGACGGAACATTTCGGTGCAAAGACGCCAATGATGACCCATTAAGGTGTCTTCCAATATGAATATATCACCGGCTATAAACGCCTCGATGAAGTATCATTATCCGGTCACGAGCAATTTTACTCAAAATTATCTAACGGATATATCACCGCGGATGACTACAAACACCCGCTAAATATATTCAACGAGTTTTCTTGTAAGACAATCGGCGATTACATGGATTTGTACCTGATTCAAGACACGCTGCTTCTCGATGATATCTTGAAAGCGTTTCGTGGTAGCGCACTACAAGCATAAAAGTTAGATCCATTCTGGTATGTTTCATCGCCAGGTCTCGCGTGGGATGCTATGCTGAAGATGACAAAAATAGAACTCGATTTGTTAACTGATCCAGATAAATACCAATTCATTGAAAAAGCCATTCGTGGTGGAATCAGTGTAATCACGGGATAGATTGCTCGCGCCAACAATAAATGCTTGTTGGATTTTAATCCTGCTGACCCATATCATATTTAATCAATCTCCACGCCAACAAGCTTTATGATTGGGCAATGAGCGAGAAGATGCCGTATCGATGCTCTTCCTCGTACTCTGAGGCGCTTTTTCGTTCTGCGACTGAAAACATGACTAAAGATCTCTCAGAAGCCAATTATTCATTCTTCGTTGAGTTCGACGCGGAGTATCCAAAACACATTCATGATGCTCATAATGATTACCCGTTCCTGGCTGAAAAGATGATCGTTAATGATTCGCTGTTGTCACCGGCTCAGTTAGTAAACAGACCAGGAAAACCATCCGGGTTAGAAAAAATAGTTCCTGTGTTATTACCGAAGCGTAATTTTGTCTGCCATTACCGAATACTACAACAAGCTGTCAAAGCCGGCCTTGTTGTTACAAAAGTGCACCGCGCGTTAAGATTTGAGCAGTCGGCGTCGTTAGCCAAGTACATTAAATGCAATAATGATATGCACGTAAAGCAACAAACGATTTCGAGAAGGACTTTTTCAAGTTGATGAATAATTTTGTATTCGGAACGACGATGGAAAATGTAAGAAACCTGTGTAATATCGAACTCGTCAACAAAAACATTAAAAGATTTTCTAAGATGGTCGCATCAAATGATGATGCTGGTAGAGTCCCAATCAGCGGTGACTTGGTCTTTGTGAAGAAGAATAAATGCAATATTGTTCTTGAGAAGCCTGTCTACGCTGGATCCTCCGTGTTAGACATCTCAA
Source organism: Unio delphinus (assembly GCA_029339505.1). Taxonomy (NCBI): domain Eukaryota; kingdom Metazoa; phylum Mollusca; class Bivalvia; order Unionida; family Unionidae; genus Unio; species Unio delphinus. The sequence continues at coordinate 17,439,196 of JAQISU010000035.1, read as the reverse complement.
AGTGACTCATGTATGACTTTGATTATGGATTTATCAAGGAGAAGTACCCTAATGCGAAATTATGCTTCTCGGATACAGACTCGTTGTTGTACGAAATTCCTGGTGAAGATTGCAGCGATGATCTCTATAAGAGTATTTGTAGGCACCAGTCGCTGTTTGATCTATCAGATGTAGCAGGGCAATACAAAGACAGCACCAACAAAAAAGTCATTGGGAAATTCAAAGATGAGTTGTGCTTTGAGCCCATCATCGAGTTTATTGGGTTGCGGCCTAAGATGTATAGCATGCTAGCGCTAAATAATTCCAAAAATATGATGAAAGCGAGGAGCGTCAAGAAAGCTGTCGTGAAAACAATTTCTCGCATGCGCTATACCGAGCTGTTGTATCAGGAGCAGAAAAAAATCATACTGCTGTTATGACCGCAATTTGATCAAACAAGCATAAAATAACTACAGAACAGATTACCAAATCCGGATTAGTCAACTTTGATGACAAACGATATTGCCATGACGGCGTTAGCACATTCGCGATAGGGCATTACCAAAACTCTATTCCTGATTCGTCTCCGTGAAGTATTGTTCAGTTACTATCCGTTAGTGTATATCCCAATTTAGTTAATCGAGCTTTCACCACATCTGGCAAATCATCGTAGGCTCTCTTAAATAAATTTGGTTGCTCGGAATTCACCGATTGGTTAATTTTTTCATTATTGGTGTCATATATCACCCAAACTGATATATCCGGTGATATCACAAAATTAATTCCGTTTTTGCTGTTTGTTAGTTTGCTTGTCGGCCTTCCTAGCGCTCTCGCAGCAATTGATCGTGACCAACACTCGATAATACCTTTCACGGAGAAATTGAAACAAGTTGTTCTGGTACCAGTATCATATTCAAAATCACCATATTGTGGGTTTTCTTTAAATTTCCCCGTGCGGTAATCATCCAAATAATTCTTCTCCGATAGAATATATTTATTTTATTTATGATCAGCAGCCATTATTAATTATACCATCTATTTAAATAGGGTCAATAATTCTATACAAATTAATCATATAATTGCTATTTTGGCGTTAAGTGGATAGTAACAATGAGTTTATAGAGACCTCAAAACAGCAAAATAGCAGTAATAAAGTTAGCGCAGATGGAAACGGATGGAAATGCTCTGAAATCCCCATTTTCACCTACTACTCTAGTGGTAGTGGCTGAAGTGGAGGGGGAACCATGGAGTTGCTATCGCCGAAGAATTCCGGTGCCTAGAAAGAACTAAAAAGCAGACGGAAAATTGCGGAGCCATGAGAATCTCTGGCGCTGTTCACGTGCTGCGCACCGAAGAAACTGCCTCCGGTGCAAGATGTGAATAATTTTCACATTTGCCTTTCATTTGTCAGAATAATAGGGTTCTCATTTGGTTACGAGAAACCCTCTTTGAACAATCTCTATTACGAACCAGACTTGATCAAGTTTGAACACCGCTCAAAATTAACAAACTTATTACCAAACAGTGCCTACACTTTTATATGTCGCATAGACATATTAGTTAAACAAATTTGTTATGGACTTATGAAATTGGTATAGTTACGATGTTAAAGAAAAATTCTACGACTCATTTATTTGATACAATTCCACAGGTGGCCCACACAATATTGGTATTAGGCTGTCCATTAGTATAACTGGACTGAATTTGAAATAAGTACGGCTAAGGCATTCCAGAGCGTAAACGACATCCATATACGACAACGGCTGGCTTTCCGTGATCTTTTCCTCCTTTTCAACGACCGGATTCCAACAAAAATGACGATATGAGAAAACTATTTTTCTCTCGTCACCATTTGGTTCCATTGCATTCCTTGTAAGTTACTTCTGATTGGTTGATAGGGTTGAGTGTGTGTTGGGTCTATTCCCATTCACCCAGGGCCTTACATTCATGTCATTAGCCACTTTTTAATGGTATGACATGACGGCCAAAATTAACCAACGCACTTTGTCCGTTAAATGCCCGTGGGGATGTGGCACCATTACTTCCCCACGGGAAACCAACCATCATAAAATTTGATGGTTTAAACCAGTAAACAAATGACCTTTATGGCCGGTTTCACTCTAAACGAAATTTCATTCATAGTTGGTCAAAATACATGCCATATCTGTGAGAAGAAATAACATCGGTCTCTTCCGGAAATAGGACCGTGTTGAATATGGTAGCCGCTGCTATGCCATCACCTCTCGTCTACACGTCCGGTGCAGCCCAATTCATCGTCGTCTTAGTTTCCGTCAAGTTTAAAAACTCTGTTGCATTGATTAACTTCGCACAGATGCGAGCGCGTCTATATAGGGAATGTGAAGTCACATATCTCTCTTCTGATTGGAAGACATACTCTGCGCTGTGACTGAACTTTGTAACGAGTGTTCTGATTGGTAAGAAAAAAACTCAATCCGTTTAGATCCACTATAAATATCAGCGGTTCACTTCATTTCCTTCACCTGTTTTTGTCACAAGATGTGGACTAATGCTGAATCATCTTCCCTCGTATCGTCAATACTGTTCCGCACGGACTTACCGATGTATGTCAAATGATCATGTACTATCATCCGGATGACCGATACAAGCGTTTTAAAAAGAAGTATCTATTTGGAGAGATAATGCTCTCTAAAGAGAGTCCTCATCTACGGTCCAGAAGTCATAAGAAGTTTGAGGAAGAGAGGAAGACCTATGCGATGCCCCCATTGTTAACGAAATGATGTTAACAAGGATATATATATATATATATATATATATATATATATATATATATATATATATATATATATATATATATATATATATATATATATATATATATATATATATATATATATATGTGTGTGTGTGTGTGTGTGTGTGTGTGTGTGTGTGTGTGTGTGTGTGTGTGTGTGTGTGTACTGTATCTGTCTCTACTATTTGTATTTGTATTTGACTCATATTGTCCCTATACAAAACCCAACCTATCTTCAACTTACCCTTGACGCTAAAGTCAATAATGACGCCAAAGTGCCAGGACACCTTATTGAAAGGATTTCCCCTTGACGCTTTAAATATTGATGTAAGTAATTTCAATTAGGAACTCTAACAGCTGGGACTTGCGCATTTTAACTTTGAAATGTTAACCTATACTCTTGTATTTTTCTATTAAGGGTCACATTTCACAAAGCTATGTCTACTTAAGATGTATGCACATATAGTATTGGAAAATAATGTGTGCGTGTTCAATCTAATTTAGACTTGAGAAATTGTTTTCATATTAACTTTTGTAATTTAAAACTCGCATTACTTATTAGAGTAAGCGTGATTAGTCTTTTTTGTGGAAAAGACTTTTCTCACTTTCTATTATAAAAATACACAACCATAAAAGTGCTGAAGACAGTAAACTATGTTCTGAAAGGTTGTGTGATATTTCAGTTGATTCGATGTTTTTATCCTGAGAATTAAGCATATTTAATCCACATATTGGTGTTAATTGCAAAACCTGCAGATATTATAATTCTAAAATTATGTGGCACAGATTGTACTGTTCTTTAAAACATTCATAAGTACTTCATATATAGTTTTCTTATAGAAGTTTTCATTTATTTCAATCAGCGCCTTGTGTTCCATTTCGCACGAAGAAGGTTACAAGTAAAAATCGTGAAATGTGAGGTCATGGGAAAGCTAAAGGTTACACGTTTACCTGTAATTCAAAGATGTCGCGAAAATATTTTTAGACATAAGATTCCACTTTATCATTGTCATTGAATGACTTCAATAGCAGTGTATAACTAATAGTGATAGAATTGTATCACTCACTATACAACACCCATTAAAATTCAAAGTATGCTTACATTCTATCGAGATATTAATGAACGTTAACAATAGACAGTAGACAGGTAGATGATTTTGGATGGAAGGAAAGTCAAACACACACGCACAAACACATTGATATATATATTGGGCAAATATCCTGAGAGCTATCCATGGATTTTGACTCTCTCTCTCTCTCTCTCTCTCTCTCTCTCTCTCTCTCTCTCTCTCTCTCTCTCTCTCTCTCTCTCTCTCTCTCTCTCTCTCTCTGTAAATTCAAGAAGAAGCGGATGATAATTATGCAACACAAAGTTATTATTAAAAACAATGAGTTAATATCAGTTCATATATAGATTAAGATTTATTCGATAACAAGTCATTTATTATATTGCGGATGTCGAAAATTAAATTGGACTAAAGTATGAGTGTATTAAACAGGTTTTATCAACCCTGAAGGCATTTTCGTCACAACAATCGAAGTCCAACACGTTCATTTGATAAGCGAGTCTGTATATATGTCATTTTTCAAGACAACAAGGACACACTTTGTTAGTTATAGAGTACATTGGTAAGCGCATCCCTCATTATTGAATACATTGGTAAGCGCATCTCTCATGACACAAGTGTAGTTATTGAGTACATTGGTAAGCGCATCTCTCATGACACAAGTGTAGTTATTGAGTACATTGGTAAGCGCATCTCTCATGATACTAGTGTTCAGCATCAGTACGTTCAGTAAATGGAATTTCAGCTAGCTGTTCGAATGTCAAGATCACGAAGTAATGGAAACCCTTCAATGTACTATATGTATCCCTGATAACTATCTTATATCCTGGCCTCTTCACCTCCTAGTAGGTATTTGGTTTATAAAAGAATGTTTTGCATAATCTAATGCCATATTTATTATTGATTTTGATTGTAAATTTAATATAAAAATGTACAATAAGACAAGGGTGAATAAACTTCCTTAACAGTAGCCGTACTGAAACATGGTTACTGTCAGGTTATGTGAAAGAATAAGTCTATATGATGGTAATTGGCTATCGTTTAGCCACTCGTGTTGTTGGTTTAATGAGGATTGTCCATTCGACTGAGATTTATTTTAACTTTGCATTAACTTATGTGAGTTATTTTCCTCTTCTTTTTAATGGCACGTTTAACACATTTATTGGTCATGTCATGCTGTGGAAATGAGAGCTAACTGCTTTTCCCAAGCTCACAAAGGCAGTCGATCAGGGTTGGTTGGGCATGTATCAGCTATCCATGAATTTCGAGTCAGACGCTCTACCCGCTACGCTGGCAATTATGACGTACACTATTAACCATTGTCTCTAGGATGAATATATTTTCCGGGAGATATTAGTGTTATGTTATTCTGGGTTATAATAATGAAAAAAATATCAAAGATATTATGTTATGAAAAAAAAGTTTTTGTGTCGTCATCACTTGTTATGAATTTTTTTGTTATGTATGTTGTGATTAGCTTTTCATAACCTTCTCCTAATTTCTTGATATGAGAAGGAATTACTCGCTAGTTAAATAACGTCAACGTCCATGGTGAGTGAGAGAGAGAGAGAGAGAGAGAGAGAGAGAGAGAGAGAGAGAGAGAGAGAGAGAGAGAGAGAGAGAGAGAGAGAGAGAGAAAGAGTTCAGGCTCTCTTAAAAGAGTATCGCAACGATGATGAGAAACAGCTACATCTGTAATGAAAAAAGGAACGTTCCGCTAGCTTCTAAGTATAAGGGACTGACCTGAGCAATATACGCCTCTTACTTATACTCGTTTGGCGCAAGTAAGGACCAAATATGGTAACCCCTAATATACTAAGCCAGCAGCGACGTCTGTTCATCATTAGATAAGAACCATTTTGTTTTACATCACTAACAGAAGGTCAGGCTCAGTCTAAGTCACCGGATTGGAAATTTGCCAATGCATAATCTTGAAATTTATCTAGTTTTTAGAACTATATATTTCTTACAGAGCAGCTAGGGAGTTCTTACTGCATCTGCGTAACAGCATACAATGCTTTTAGTAACATTATACACTTATTCCACACAACAATGTACATTCGTATAGCTAGTGATGTACGTTGCCAATTTTATGCTTGCACATCAACTATTTTCATTCGATTAATATATAGTTGTGCTTTGGAAATAAATGAAATTAATCTTAATATATTTGAAAAACTTACTTTAATATAAATGAATAAAACATTACTTTAATACAATTCAAAGAAAATGGCAATCTTATTAATATTACTAAAAAACCTATCCTAACAATACCCTCTGGGATATTTGAGCCGATTCCTCGAGGCTCGAAAAGAAAAATTAAATTTCATTCAACAAAACAAGGTAAAAGGTGAAAGTTAGAAATACAATAATAAAAATACATTGCGAGACATTTTCGCAAAGTTTAAATATACAATATAAAATACTGCAAAATACATTGCAAATTACCAGGTAAAATACAAAAAATGCAATGAAAAAGTACATTGCGAAATACATAGTCAAATTCAAAAAGTACAGTACAATGCAAAATACGTGATAAAATTCCCAAAAAAACACAATGGAAGAAAACTTAGCAGCATTGGATACCGTCATAAAATACAGTAACGTAACGTGGTACGATATTAAATAAAAACTAAACGTTTACGTAGACTTAAACAGTTTTACAATATAAAATTCTACAAAACCTACATCTAAACTAGTCTTGTCAGACGATCTTAACACAAAATAGTAGCATGCAGTTCTTGGTATCTTTTTTTTTCTATTTTAGTTCACTCTTTTTTTTACTTTTTCTTTTTGTTTTCCCTTCTTTTGTCTCTTCTTCTCTTTTATATTTATTTGCATAACATCAGCAGAACATATGTATGGGGTTACTACGGTTATTATATTGCTTCAGCCAAGTGTGATGAAAGAATTCTTGTTCTTATAAATAATGCTAGTGAACCGATATTTAGCTGATCTTACAAGTTGAACAAAGAATTAACAGTAGCTTTGAAGTAAGAATGGTTGCAAAGAAAATGGCGTAAAATTTAGTATTACTCAAGAGTTAGGAAACTGACAATTTAATGTTGTTCTAGCCTTAATAACCATGACGTATGTTCACTTACAATCAAACTTTGACCTGTGCGTGTATGAAATATGTATCGCCTTTGAATTAACTTTAGAACAATAAGTGAAAATATCATTTAATCGTTTGGTACGGTATGGTCTAGTGCAGCTTTGAAATGTACGTGTATTATCAACGTTATCTGTGACGTGTGAAAGAGAATGTATTGCCGTTATCGTTTCAAACAAATTTGACTCAGAAGTTGACCGTATATAGACCAATAGCTGCTCATGTCGTGAGAGCTATGCATTACGTGTACTCGGTTTCGAGTAATCGCTCGGACACTTTGACTATTTTATCATTTCAACATACATTTACGACAACATCAATTGATGTTGCAAAACCAGAGAAGGAATGCTTCCTCTTCTATCTGGGTGGTAGGCATTAGAGACGTTCCTATATGGCGAATGAGCCAAGACACAATACCATAAGGTACATAAATTCACACAAGTGTATGAAATCGTGAGAGAAAAACCTCTAAAACGTTGTCAAACCCATTTGGCTGACAAAAGTACAACATCTGAAGTCAATATGTTTGAGACGTCTAGGCGGAATTTACAATTCTCCCTACGATAGGTAAATACGGTAAGACTTTGTTAAATGTGCTGGTAGCGAATCATGTATACGGTGGTTTCAGATTTCAGTACGAACAGGTTTTTATAGCTTAGTCTAATGAAAGCATAGAACGTCAGTTGGTTTATTAAAGCTCTGAACTGTAATGAATGTTACTGTAGTAGATATAGATAATAAGAATGTTACTACATAAGAAATTAAATACAGCATAAATTATAGCAGTTGCTTAGAAATATCAATTAACGCATTAACCTTATAATATTTGTATCATAAGAAACAAAATAAGATAGAGCAAAAAACATACCTGTGTGAGAATTACCACAGTCCAGAAATATTATTCTTATTAATGAATGGTATATTAAGGACTAGTAAACAATGCCCGTATTGTCAGTAATAATGAAAGAGTTCAAATTGTAAAAGTACAAGTAACAGTCAATGCGGCTGTCGTTGAGTCTGGGTCCGGCGGAGATGTTGCTGTTATGTCCACGGAAATCTCCGTTTAAGGCATGGATAGTTGTATTTCAGTCTGGGTTCTAGGTACCTTGGTTTCGGCGCTGGACTAGGTATATATACATTCGACATGTGGGATTTTTCACGTGATACTGTGGGAAGAATACTCATCGGCGATATGCATTTTATGCTGGTAAACGTCTCAGTTGTACTTGTTCTTGTTCCCATGGTGATGATACTGGTGCTGATGTCTTAGAACTAACCCTTCGTGTGGACGAAAAAATACGAAAATCACAGAAGAGTTGTTCTGTCATTCCTGAGTTGACGTAGTGTAGCTGGCGGCGTGATGTCTCATGATAGCAAAATTGTTGGTGCGAGTCTCTCTCGTGGATCAAAATTATACGTGTGACACCTTTATTCATGATGTTATCTCCACCAGCTTTTATGAGAATTTTTTTGTTGGAAGAATTACGGTTCGTTCTCATAAACACATTCTGGGAACTCAGGAAGGTAGGAAGAAGAAAGGAATGAGTTCCCAGATAAAGGATGTCACATGATGATGGAAATGTCTTGGGGAAAATTCAGGTACGGAATCGTAGCTGGAATAAGAAGACAGATTACTATTTTCTTGCTGTAACGGAAAAAACGTTATTTATGATGTTAGTCCACTAATGTCGTTTTCTCAAATAATCTTCTCCATAACTTTTATGAAATAACTCTCTCAAAGGAAAGAGTCACTCAAAGAGAGAGAGAGAGAGAGAGAGAGAGAGAGAGAGAGAGAGAGAGAGAGAGAGAGAGAGAGAGAGAGAGAGAGAGAGAGAGAGAAGGCTCTTTTAAAAGAGTGTCGCCATGATGATGAGAAACAGTTACATCTGTAATGAAAAAAGGAACGTTCCGCTAGCTTCTAAGTATAAGGGACTGACCTGAGCAATATACGCCTCTTACTTATACTCGTTTGGCGCAAGTCAGGACCAAATATGGTAATCCCTTAATATACTAAGCCAGCAGCGACGTCTGTTCATCATTAGACAAGAACCATTTTGTTTTACGTCACTAACAGAAGGTCAGGCTCAGTCTTAGTCACCGGATCAGAAATTCGCCAATGCATAATCTTGAAATTTGTCTAGTTTTTAGAACTATATATTTCTTACAGAGCAGCTAGGGAGTTATTTCTGAATCTGCGTAACAGCATACAATGCTTTAAGTAACATTATACACTTAATCCACACAACAATGTACATTCGTATAGCT